>JAKMXA010000007.1:0-415227 GCA_025328625.1 Colletotrichum sp. SAR11_240 | reverse complement strand
CTAAAAGTGGGTCTGTCTAGCTAAAAACGGCAACTTCGCACCCCTCTAGCCGTCACTCTAACAAAAAAAGGTGTTTTGAGCCAGTCGTCCCTGCAGGCTGCCGTAAGGGGCGCCGTACCCGCTGTCTCGCGGGATCTTTTAGCGAATGAGGTCGCCAGATGGTGGCAGGTGGACAGTGTGCGCCAGCGCAAAGACTGTGTCTCTCGAGAAGAAGTCAAGAATAGTGTTGTCTCATTGCGGTTTTCTTCAATTTCAACATAAAAAGCTCGATTGATTCTAATTTTGAACTCAAGTGTGACATGAGGAAGGGAGGAAGATAATAAATGCCCTCAAAATCAAAGTAAGAGCAGAGTCACACAGCGCAGTTGCTGCATCTGCATCCATCTGCCCCACTTTGGTCCCTTTGGCGATTCATATTTTTTTTGGGAAAGAGCTGGGTGGGCTGGATCCAATTGACCCCTCCATCCTCCATTGTCGGTGCCTTCCGTCCCCGTCTTCACCCCGCTGTTCCTTCCTGCCGGCCCTGGACCTGACCTGCACCCGCACCTGCCTTTGTGACTCTCCATTGTTCCCCGGTGCCTGCCTCCCTCAATTCACCGTTGCGCCCTTTCCCAGAGAAGGAACCAAACAAACGGCCTTTTCAGATTTTTTTTTTATCCAGCCTCACCTCACCTTCTTCCACTACAAAAACCCCCACCTCCAACCCAAGCCCACCACAACTTCTTCCTGCTCCTACCCCTCCATCACCAACAACTTCCTTTCGCGCGACAACAACCCGCCCTCTACCTTCTACCTCGCGCAACCCAATTGCACCTCCTTCACCTCTTCTCTCTTCCTTCACACACCTTCACATTCACAAAAGCCTTCTTCAACCGTCACAATGGCTCCCCGCACTGAGTAAGTCCCGTCTCCTTCCTGCGCGCGCTCCTCCCCTCCCCATGCTTTGCGACTCGCGACAATGACAAGAACAATGGCTGACCTCCCCTCCCCTCCAGCTTCCCTCCCATTCGGGCCTGCCTCTTCGACATGGACGGCCTCCTCCTCGACACCGAGGACCTCTACACGGCCTGCATCAACATCATCCTCGAGCAGCAGGGCCGCCCCCTCCTCCCCTGGTCCATCAAGGCCAAGCTCCAGGGCCGCCCCGGCCCCGACGCCACCCGCCTCTTCCACGAGTGGGCTCAGCTCTCCATCTCCGAGCAGGAGTACCACCAGCAGCTCTCCGCCCTCCAGCGCCAGATCTTCCCCACCACCAAGCCCCTCCCCGGCGTCCCGGCCCTGCTCGCCAACCTCGGCCGCACCCGCTACTGGGACCTCAAGCCCGCCTCCGCCTCCAACGGCAACGGCGCCGCCGCCGACAAGGAGAACCCCCACCGCGTCCACATCGCCCTCGCCACCTCCTCCCACCTCGCCAACTTCAAGCTCAAGTCCGACCACCTCACCGAGCTCTTCTCCATCTTCCCCTCCCACCGCCGCGTCCTCGGCGACGACAAGCGCATCGCCCCCGGCCGCGGCAAGCCCAACCCGGACATCTTCCTCCTCGCCCTCAAGACCATCAACGACTCCCTCCCCGCCGGCGAGACGCCCATCACCCCCGAGGAGTGCCTCGTCTTCGAGGACTCCGTCCCCGGCGTCGAGGCCGGCCGCCGCGCCGGCATGCGCGTCGTCTGGTGCCCCCACAAGATGCTCCTCAACGAGTACAAGGGCCGCGAGAAGGACGTCCTCGCCGGCCGCACCGGCGAGGCCGGCCAGGTCGACATGCACCAGGTCGGCGACGTCGACGACGGCTGGGCCGAGTACATGGACACCCTCGAGGACTTCCCCTACGACAAGTTCGGCATCACCGTGCCCCCCGTCGAGGTCGACGACGAGCCCTTCATGAAGGAGAACGTCGGCGAGGTCCTCGTCGAGAAGGCCAACGGCTCTGCTTAATTCACTTTGCGCGGCATTCTTCGTCCAAACGACGACACCGGGATTTTAGCAAGATCTGGCTTGGCATAGCATCAACATGGGCAGGCTTGGGTCACCGCCGTCTTGGCTCGACTTTTTCCGACTTCTTTCCTTTTTGAGCAAGCTTTTTTTTACGAGAAAACGGCATTAGACAGGGCATGGATTACGATGATAATGGGCGAACGAAGACAGAAGGTCTGGCATGGGATTTCAATAGACTCGAGACAGAGGATTCTGGGAAAGGGAACCACTTTTTTTTTCATAGACTTGGCTTCTTTGATCACGGTCAAGAACGAAAAAAGCATTTGGCATTGCGATAGAATTCTCCCAGTGGATTAGAGAAAGCAGGCACGAGAAAGAACCAAGCCCCTCCCCCCGCATCCCGAATGATACCACAAAATATATGCATACAAAACAAAGACCCTTTCTGCTTGGTGCTGAAGTTTTCGTGAAAAGGACAGTAGCGAACAAACACAGTCCCCAAAAGTCCCTTGTGTCATTCGAAGTTGATGACACGAAAACGAATCCTGATGGTATCGATGCCCCCTTTGGAAGCATTGTTCCTCCTCCCTCCATCCCTTGCTATGCCGGAGCGAAAATCCACAACTCACTCCTCAGGGCATGTCCTTCCTCCCCCCGTTTGTCCAGTTTGCCGGAACGCCAGATGCTACGTTCGGGTGATCCCTTTTAGGATCCACCCCGTAGGAGATGAGAAATCTCATCCACACCGCCCCCCCTTTTTGCCGCAATGATGCCGGCCGTCCTGTAAAGCCGTATCCCCCGCCTTTGTAAAAAAGAAAAAAAAAGAAGAAAAAGCCTGCATGAAGATGTAGAAGATGGAATTGAGTAACGGAGAGGCCGGGAAAAAGACGAGCGGTTGAAGATAAAAAAAATGTGTGGTGGGGTTCGGCCGTGATCATGAACCAGGCATCCAGTGCCGTTTTTTTGTAGTGTAGTGTACTTGTCATCCGCAGGTTGAAATGTGAAGATCCCGCTCGTCCTTTTCCCGCGTCGCTCTCTGAGAAGATTATGTAGATGTAAAAAGGGTTAGACACGCAGGTCGGCGTCTTTTGTAAACAAAGATGGGCTGGAAGAGAAAGATAAGCAAGAAAGGATAACCCCAATCAGAGGAAAGCCTGTGAGCTGTACGAGTTGGACCGGTTCGGCGGCTCGTACCAGTTCTGGTACGGGTGATTCGGCAGCGAAAAGTCCGCGAAGCTGAGCGGGTTCACGAGCGCCTTCATCGGCGCCGCGGGCGGCTGGCTGCTCGCCGCCGTCATCGCAGGCGGCGCACCGCCGCCGCTCGTGCTGCTCGCGTAATACTTCCCGCCGCCGCCGCCGCCGCTGCTTCCTCCACCTCTGGGGTCCGGGTGCGCCATGACGGGCGTGTTCCCGCCCGCGGGGGACGGCCAGCCCCACGACTTCTTCAGCTCGGAGTGGATCTTGCCGAGGCGCCAGCCGGAGGCGGTGTGGATCTTGTCGAGGATCTCGAGGACCTCCTCCTGCTCGCGCGGGTCGGTGAGCACGGCGGAGGCGATGGCGAGGGAGCGGATGGCGACGGAGGCGACGCCGCGGTCCTTTGTGTGCGCGACGATGCCGCAGACCTGGTGCGCGTGGTGCAGCTGCAGGGCGCGCATTTCCTCGGAGGCCTTGCCGGGTTCCATGGGGTTGGTCTGCGCGAGGAGGCATTGCGCGGTGTGGTAGAAGAGGCGGCCGATGATGGCGGCGCGCTTGATGAGCCTGGGGGGAGATGGTGTTAGTACATGGGTTAGTTAGCGGAGAGGGAGAGAGGGACGTACCAGACGTTGGGGAAGGCAGACTTGGAGTTTGTCTGCGAGGGGTAGAGGTAGCCGAAGGGGTGCATCGTGCGCGGGCACGCGTTGTTCCACTTGTCGCACAACCTCTTCAGGTCCTGCCACTGCGCGAGGCGGTTGCCGAGGCGGATCTGCTCGTCGTGCGGGCTCGGCTCCTGGAAGCGCGGGATCGTGGCGCGAAAGTTGGCGATCTTGGCCACGATGTACAGGATGCGATGCACCCACAGCTCCTCCGACCCGAACCCGTCTCCCGACGCAGCCGCGGCAGCAGTCGCAGCACCGGCGCCGTTGCTCTCGGCGGCAAAGTCCATGTCCAGCCCCCACGAGTCCGGGTCCCACGACGTCTGCCAGTTGAAGGCCAGGCAGGAAAGCACCTCCATGCCGATGTTGAGCCAGAAGCACGCCGCCCCAATACCGCTGGAGCGAGCGTCCCACTTGCACTCGCGGATGAGGGCGCGGGCGCCGGCAATATGGTTCATGCGCTGGGCGGGCTTCTCGGACATGATCTCGTAGACATTGAGGACGACGGCGGTGGTGGCGCACTCGCCGGTGTTGCGGTCGGGGTTCTGCAGCGAGCGCAGCAGCTGGGTGGTGGCGGTGTCGTAGTAGAAGAGGGCCTTGTCGTCCTGGTAGGCCGGGTTAACGAGGGTGAGGTGCTTGACGCCGCAGGCGAGGAAGGCGTTGAGCAGCATGGGCGACTTGAGGGCGTGGTAGGGGATGAGGCGGGAGAAGTGCTTCTCCTTGTCGAGGGAGTCCATCCAAACGCCGACCTCCTCGACGAAGACCTGCATGTAGAGGATCTCCTCGGGCGAGTTGAGGTACTCGCGCTCGCCGGCGGTGGCCTTCTCGCTGGGGGGAGGCGTCATCATGCCGTCGGGCGCGAGGGCGTTGGCGCCGTTGGCAGCACCAGGGGCGGCGGCGCTGTGTCGGTAGGACGGCGGCGGGGCGGTTGGTTGCGGGACGATGGAGGCGGCGGAGGAGGCGTCGCTGTCGCGATGGGTGTGAGAGCGGGAGTGCGAGTGGTGGTGAGAGTGCGAGTGGTGGGCGTTGTCACGGAGAGCGGCGAAGTGCTCGTAGCCGGCGTAGGGGTGAGGACCCGGGTGCGCCGAGTTCTGGGGGGTGAGGTAGGCGGTGGCGGACTCGCTCTCGCGGCGGTGAGGAGGATAGTCTGCGGCGCGAGGGGGCTCCGGGGGCCGATGGGCGGCGTGTGCCGGGTAGGAGGCGTAGGAGGGCGGCAGCTGCGGCGGCGGCGGATGGTGTTGTAGGTGAGTCCGGGGAGAGACGGAGGCGTCCGGGCCCGGGGCGGCGCGGGCGTGGGGGAGGAGGTGGCCCTGGTGGCGGAGGGTCTGCTCTAGATGGCTCGGCTCAGGCCGGGGGGCGGCGGCGACGGCGACCTTGTCGAGGTGCGCGTACCGGCCGAGTCCGCCGACGTATTCTGAGGCGATTTGTCTTGACTCATCTTGGAATTGTACTGTGGTTCATTCGCGTCAGCCTGTGTCTGCCATGATGCTTACGATTCCCTCACACCACCATGAGTGAAGTGAGGGGATCGGCTATTGGGTGAGTGAGAGATAAGATGGGGGCTCCGGACTTACCCGACCACTCGACGGTGGGAGGCATGTAGGGCGGTTTCTTGACCTGGACGTCTATGAAGTTGAGCCGCACGCCGCGTTTGCATTCTCGATTGCTCTTGCGACAATTTAGACAGTCTGGTAAGCCTTCGTCACATTTTAGATGCCGTTCCCTACACGTTAGACAGCCCGTCCGTACTCGTTTGGACTTTGTGGCAGTCGCGGCGGCGGCGGCGGCGGATTTCTCGGGGGACTTTGCGGCGACGATGAGGTCGCGCGAGGGGGTGAGGGAGTGGATGCTCGCGCTGCGGCGGGGCGGGATGTGGGAGCTGGGCAAATTCATGGTGTCGTATGTTTGGTGGTGATGGTGACGGGAAGAGTACTGCTGGTTTTGGTGGTCTTGGTGGTGGTGGTGATGGTGGTGCTTGAGATAAGAAGACTGCTGCTGGTGGTGGAGTGGTGGTACTACTTCGTTGCCGAGGCTAAAGTCGGTGGTGAAGTCGGAGGAGAAGCCAAAGGAGAGAGAGGAGACCTGGTCGTCGTTGTCGTCAATGTCCTGGGCGCCGTCGAGGTACGGGTCGTGGACAAAGTCGAGGGGCGGATGATGCTCAAAGGGGTGCAGCACCGCCGGACCAAGGCCAAAGCCTGGCACGAGGACGCCTGCAGAGGCGTCGTATGCCTCCAGGGCTACCGAAAGGCCCGTCTCTGGTGAGTAGAGACGGTGGGGGGATTCAACGAGGGCTGGGGACACCCAACGGCTTGGGCGACGTGGAGGGCGATGCGGGCGTCGTTGTGGGCATTAACTTGGTGGAGGGGGCTGAGAGGTTGAGTTTGCCGTCGAAAGGAGAGAGAGAGAGAGAGCGAGAGACTCTGACTCGTCGCTGTCGTCGTCGTGATGGTCGTCGTTGGCGATGTCGCTGTCGTCGGGTCACTCACGATGAGAGTGAGTGTGCGTGTGGGTGAGAGAGAAAGAAAGCGGATGCGCGCGCGCGAGCGGGGGGCCGATGTGCGAATGAGCGGCGAGATTGATCCGCTGTGCTGCTTGCTGATTGAAGGACGGGCTGCTGCTGGCTCAATGGCGGGTGACTGATTGGGAACACTGATCCCGTTGCGTGAGAGACGTCGTCGTCGGGTGGTGGTGAAATGCCAGGTGCGGCTTGTCGATGAAATGCGATGCGCAAGCGATGAGATTCCTTCCTTTCAATGCCGTCGCTGCTGTGCTGCTGTCGTCGTCGAAGTCTTCGTCGTCGTCGGGGGGCGCGATCGGAAAGCGACACAGATTCACTCACAGGGGGCGGATGCGGTGCGGTGCGCGCGATGTCGGTTGTCGGTGAGAAGCGGAGAAGAGATGGTTGGTTGGTTTTAGTGAGCGAAAAGACGAGTCGAGATGCGAAGTGCAGTGGGAGGGAGAAAAATCAAAAGTCACAAGCTTTCGCGGTGGATGGAGTATGGTGAGGTAAGTCGAGCCAGAGTAGAGAAGCTGGATGGATGGATGGAAAGACTGAGCGGCAGTGGCCCAGATTGACTTGACTAGCGCAAGATGGCCGAGGTGTGTGTAGCGTGTGCCCGTACTAAGTAGCTCTTTGTGTGTGTGTGTCCAGTGGGCGCCTCCAGTTGTTGTAGGTAGGTAGTGTGTGTGCTAGGAGGTACCCTCTTCCAGGCCTTGGCCGTTGGTTTGGTTGGTGGCTATGTCTTGTAGGTACTTTGCAGTAGGTAATGGCAATGGATGTACCTCTCGCCGATGAGAACAAGGACAAGGACAAGGACGAGGGAGGGGGTGAGGCTTGGTCTGTTCTCGAGGCCGCTAAAGGTACCGTTTACACATGCAGGAATCCCGGCCGGGGGAGGTGTGGGTAGAGACCGAGGGCATGTACCTTCTTCTGTACCTAACACAACAGAGTTCCTCCTGTTCTCTTTTCGGATGTGTCCATGTATCGTCTTCTCGTCGTATGTGTGTGTGTGTGTGTGTGTGTGTGCATGTGTTATGTGCTGTGTGTATTGTGTATTGTGTGTCCTTGTAATCCAGATGAGATGGACGCAATGGGAAGAAAAGACGAAGTAGAATGCTGTTGCGTCGAGTGTGTGATGTCGGGAGTTTGTGTGGTGGATGGTGCGCGCCCGTCTCCTTTCTCCGCGGTTGATGGCGGGGATGTAATGTTCAGGCCAGGAAACGGTATGCAAAGGGCAGATGCAGCAGTATTAGGCGAGGAACGGAACGACGGCAGAGCGAGTGGAAAAGAGAAAGAGCATGAGAATCCGTGAACGGCTCGCGAGTGTTAATATGGAGCAGAAGAAAGCGCCGAAGACGATGGATCTCCTTCTCTCTATCTCTCTCGGCCGCGCGGATTCCCTTCCCCCCAGGTCGGGTTCAGGGGTCTGCTGCTTCTGGGGTTATGGATGTGAGCAAGACAGCGAGCATCAGAGAGGGCCAAGACACGTCTTGCGGCTCGAGAGTACACGAAGTGAGTGTACGTGTATATGTCGCAGACACGAAGAGATGTGATGCAGAATGCAGAGCTGGGCGGGGTCTTGGTATACGGCCGCCAGGATGAATGCCTCTCGTCTTTTCGAGGTTATTGTCGAGTCTTCAAGTAGGCAATAATGCGATGGATGACATTTGAAAATAAAGACAGGATCGAGATGTCGAAGCTTCAGGTTCCAGGAAAAGCATTCAGCCAATGCCGGTTCTCGGGCGGCAGTGGGTTAGAACAGCGGTCACCAACCGATGGACGTCGTCGGAATTGAGTGAGTCCAGGACTTTTTTTAACAACCAGGCACGCAGCACGCAGCACGCAGCAGGAACGGAACAGCAGATCAGGGCAGGCCAGACAGATCCAAGGTCGGGTCGAGCTCGGGTCCTTTATTGGGGCGACGACCGGGGCGTGGCCCTCTTCCCTTGCACCGACCAAATGTCACTCTCCTCTCAGTCTTCCTCTCAGCAGGCCCGTCGTAAGGAAAGGTACCTCTCCAGGGGGATGGATGGATGGCAGACGGGCGGGTGCGCATGTGGGGAGGCTGAAGAATTGGCAAAGGGGGATGGGGAAAAGGGAAACGAGGCGCGCCGATGGCGGGTGAGATAGGGAGGGATAGATCGGCAACGACAGCGTCGCTTGCCGCAACTCTACGGGTGCGAGAGCGATTGAAGAAACTCTGGACGGCTGAGAGGCAGGCACAGAGGGAAGGAGATTCCGGGGGGGGAGGGCCCCAAGGTTGAGGCGACGGCGTTGCGAGGGATGAATGAATGGGGTGTGGTTGTGGGCGTTGTGGGTGTCTGTGTGGCTGTGAGCAAAGAAAAAAGGGGAGAGCGGAAGATACCTTGAACTCATCACTCACACACACGCAAGAAGGCCAACAACGCCTGTGGAAGGACGAGAAGAGAGAGAAAGTGTGTATGATGCATCCACACGGGGGCGTCATCGCAGCAAATGGCCTCTCGCTTGATTTAGCACTTTTGGCGGGAATCTTCTAAAACCGGAGCGGTCCCCTGGGTTCCACTTTTTAAGATGGAAGAAGCGTTTGCCGATGGGTGACAGAAGGGCTCGAGTCTCTTGTCTGTGGCTGGAATCGTTGCATGTAACTGTTGACGATGGAAAGGCTTGAGTGTTGATGCTGGACCCCTGGACCTTTTTTTCGATATCTGCACTTCTATTAGATGTATGTTTTTGCATGTTGCTGTTTTTGTCGACATGAATAGAAGACTCTGCATCAAAAGATGAGAGACAGCTGTGAGAGTGGCAATGACCACCATCGTTCGATTGCTCCATCACAATGGCCAGAGCACCGGAAAACCCGCCATCGGAGCCGATATCCGAGAGTGAATGGCCCTCGACCGGCAACGCTGCGCCGCGCCGACCTGTTCAGGGTAGAGCGCCGAGATGGCGACGGTATCCCGATACTCCGTTCGGCACACACATGAGAGAGACCTACAAGAAGGCTATCTCTATGAACACCAAATCGCCAACAATTACATCGCCATTGTTAATGATGCGTAATCATTCTATCCAAAGACAAGAGGGCAGCACGACAACAGAAACAGATCCCCCCGCGATCCCATGTCCCTCGGACCGCACACAGCCACACAGCATACACACACACTCTCTCTCTTTCTTCTAATCCTCAATGTACCTCGATACATCCCGCTCCCACATGCCCGTACCTTGCGCGGGACGTGTTGCAGATCCGCCTTTCCGGGGTTCCAGGTGCCGCTAGAAGTACGCTCGAAGGAACGCAGTGCCACACACCACACACTGCACACACAAACGCCAGCCATCGTCAAGCCAATACTGACTTTTCTACCAAGACGTAAAGTGACTTGGGCCCTGACAACTGCCACCCCCCGGACCCGTCACAGAACGTGCTTGCTTGCTTGCTTCCCCTTCCTTCGCCGTGAAGTTGCTTTTAGCATCCGCCCTCTTTTTCAGCCTCCTCCCTTGCCCGTCGGAGATGCCTCGCCGTTGGCAGCGCCCGACAGAGTGGCACACTTTCACAGCGGCCCGAGGCAAGCAAGCAGGCAAAATAACACTAGCAAAACTGCTGTGCTGCCGGGGTGTAGGCTCGAGGGATCATCCGTCCGTGTATTCGCCCTCTAGGACGTTCTTGTCAGAGACCTGCTTCGGCTTCTCTTGCTTCCCCAAGATCCCGCCGAGCTCATTCGCCGCATACTCTTTCCCTGCTTCGGGCCCCAGAACGCCCAGGGAAAATCAGACGCACGAAAGCAAGCAAGCAGGCGGCGCTTCCTTTACTACCATCGTCAGTGCGTCTCTTAACAATGCCCAGGCGTGTAATAGCCACTATTGTGGTGTGTCATCATGAGCCAAGTCTCTCCCGCCTTCAGGTCGCATTCGCCGAGCGCCATCACAGTCGCAAGTACAGCAGCATCCAGCTCTTGGCTTCCCTTCAGATGTTCCCCAGCGCTTGGCCTTTGAACCCCCTTTCTTGCGCGTCTCTCTTTTCAGGGTATTAGCCGTTGTGGATTTTTCCTCTGATAATCTGCGCGTCGACGATGGGGCATATCTGTGGCATCTGTTGCCGGCCTCGCCCAGTTTCCCTTTTCTCTGCGTTTCCCCACACGCAAGAGGCCGCGCAATAACGTGCTCCAGTCCCCTGTCACGAACCAAGCGCCCACGATACCTCGCCCATAGTTGCATTTTCTGCTTCTTTCCCAACGCAGTTGACGCTCGCTTGATGCTGCTTCCGGTGGGAATGAGCAATGAAGAAAGGATGCCAAGTTGGATGATCATCAGAAATCATTCGGCTCCTGTTGCGCATTTCGTTTCCGCGTGGGGTGCTCAGCTGGCTGAGCGTCACTCACCAATCCACACATGATGTATCGTGTTTTGTACCTTACCTGAAAGTGCCCATTCATTACGCCAGCAGGATAAAACAATGTACCCGGTCAGTAGCTTATTTGGCCCGGAAGAACGACGGCTGCCCACAACACGAAGAGCGCCTCCACTTCTCTCCCTCCCAATCATGCCACAGACGTCTCCTCCCCGTGCCATTATCTCCCCGCCAGTCCTCCCCCCGTAAGCCGCCGTCGTGCTCCAGGCCCCGGCCGCTCCGCCGCCGCTCGGCGCGGTTTGATCGTCACGGTTCCCGGTAACGGGCACACGCGGTCTGTCGTCAATGTTTGTTCCTCCTTCCCCCCTCCTTCACGTCTGCCGGGTGGAGGGGCACACGCACGTTGGTTCGATCGCCCAAAAAGCAAAGCGACCAAAACCGGCAATTGTTAACTCTGTCACCTCTTACTTTTAGTCAAGAGTGTTTCTGGAACGTCCACACTCTGGTAACTATAGCCCATATACGACAAGGTTCTCGCGACAGAATTAGCAAGCCCGAGCGAGAGGGAAGGTCAAGCAGAAGCCAAAAAGGCATGACTGTGGAAAAGTAAAGTGTAGACGGCTCGGCCGATGAAGCAGGATCGTCGCGGCGGGTGAGTTGAGCCGAGCAAGGTCGCACGTCTCGACTCTACCATTCTTTTTGTCACCATGCCACACCACACACACCGTCGCAGTAGCATCGGACCTTAAAACCATTACCTGTCAACAGAGTGCCCAATAAGCATCCAGACATACACTAAACGTAGGGTCAACAGAGCCTCCGACGTAATAATCGCCAACGTTTTGGCTCTGAATCCCGCTACATTTTGCCTTGCCCACACACTTCCTGCTGTTTGTCTGCTCGGCTGTCGCCGATATCGAGTATCAGCCTTCGCGGATATAGGTCTGGGCGAACAAGGTTCGTTCCCTGGGGAAGCTTTTGCCCATGTTTCGTTTGGTCCTGCATTCGACGGCGCCCCCCTCCATCCACTCTTCGCGCGGGATCCTTTTTTTTTGTCGTTTTTCTTTTGTGGTTTTCCAAGAATAAACTGAAGTAAGGTTGAGGCCTTACGTCGGGTGTCGTTGCCCTTTCTCTGGAGACTGTTTTGGGGATGCATGTTGAGATAGAACCCCTGCATCCCTATATTCCCCCTCTACATTCTGACCAGATAGAGGAAGAGGTCGTGTGCACCGCCCATTACTACCACCAATGCATATGTTGCTGTCAGAAAGATTAACCAGCGTAGCCGTACCGAGGCGACAACTCGTCGTCCCATCAAGGCCCGGCTGTCCACTCTGCCGAGGACAGTCCCCTTTAAATGCCAAGAGAAATGATGTTACTGGATGGGCCAAGCGCCGCGCCGCCCAGCAGCACCAGAGGGGCCGCAGCGGCAGCAGCACCAGCCAGCGCCGCCCCAAAAGTGCGAAACGCCGCACCAGACGAACCGGAATGAAACATCAACCAGCGGCGGGTGCCGTCATTACTTTTTGTCACTGTAATGTAATGAATGCGCTGCTTGCTGCTGGCCTCGCATCTTGACACTCAGAGCTAATCTGCGCCCTGATCCGAGCTTGTGGGTGGCTTCCAAAGTTCGGCAAAAGGAGGGAAAGATTTGGTTAACGCTGTGCATTCTAGCTTTTTTTTCTGTACTTTATTTCGAGGTGCTTTTCTTGGCAGGCTGGAAGGGTAGCACTACTTCGTAGAGGATGTGGTGCAAGCCAAAGCGAGATCGTCGTCTGATGACACGGGCAAAAGGTAGATATACAGACAGACGGACATGTTACCGACAGCCTGAAAGCGAATGCGTGCTAGCCAATGAAGACGGGTGATTCAACATCTCTAGCTGCAATTTGGTGAGGAAACTCTTCTCCTCCAGCGAGTTTCTCAGAAAGAGACATGGTACAAGTGAAAGCCTGTCTCAGCTGCGCAGATTCAAGCATAACCATCAGCAGCAGTTATTTTCAGTCGTAGAATGGTACCATCAGCAGCCGGGTCTGTCTCTGTCCCACCGCGCCGCGGACCGCGGGCCGCGACCAAAAACACCAGTTCCTCAGCATGCACAACCCGTTCCAGGCCGTGACCGTGACTGCCACCAGAACAAGCGCCAGATGCGATGCGATGGGAGATGCGATTGCGATACACACCCGTCGTCATGCCTTGTTCCGCGATGTTGCTTTTCCCATGGGGCCCGTAGGCTGGTACCTTGTTCTTCCCCACCCCACACACCAGACAAGAGTCCGCCACAGGGGTCTCATTCACTCACAACATGGGGTGGGTTGAAGCTGACACTTCTTCTGATTCTCAGCGGGAAAGGATAAGCTTCTCGGGAAGTTTTTGCCTTGCGCTCGCGGGTAGCATTTCTGGGGACTTCCCGACGACGACGGTCGGGATGGATGGGGTGGTGGTGGTCTAACACCCCATGGCCAGAGACAAAAAGGGCTGGGTCTTGTTGCAAGATTTGACGTCGGCTCCGGACTTCGCCTCTGCAGCAGCGATGCGACTCGCCTTGCCTTCTTGAGGGTGCCGAAGCTTGGAAAGGGGAGACGCCAAGTTTTGCTTGGACGTTTTCTGGAGATTGTGTTAATCCCAGGGCCAAGCTGTCAACGGGGCCGCAGAGTCAGAGAGGGAGAGGATGAAGAAAGAGAGAGAAGCCATCTGCAACCGACGCCCAGGCTGATCGGGCAGCTTGGCGGGACAAGTCGAGACTGCCCTTTCTCGTGGCACTCGTTCTCGCACAGGATTGTGACTTGGCACACTGGAGGACTGAAGATAATTCAGCAACCAGCTGGGGCTGGGGCTGTGCTGTTCCTGTGCAGAGTTACGATGCATGCAAGTCTTCTTCCTCATCAGTGTTTCTCGAGCCTACCTCGCTGGGTGTAGGCATGTAGCACAGATTATCGGCCGGGAGATTGGCTGTGATCCCCCGTGGATGCAGCCACCTGCAACGACCCGGGCGCCTTCTCTCGATCTGCTGCGTGCTTTCGTCTGAAGTCACCCAGAGAGAGGGTAACAGCCCAGGGTAAACGCCACCACCACCCCATTTTCTCATGGGGGGTGGTGGTGGGTTGGAGTTGGGAAAGTGGGAAGTGGGCGCGAGGCGCGAAGCAGCACATTTTGTCAACATCTGCTACATCTCAGCCTGTCCGCCAAGAAAGTGTCTCCAGGCGTGAAACAGGAGATTTGACAAATCGTTTCCGTAGTCGCAAGAGAGAGGCAGAGGGAGACAGATACTGAGGGAGTTGGGAGTCGGATCTTGCTGTCTCTTCTCACTCATGCCCCAGTGAACACGCAAGCTAGAGAAACACGATCACGTCGGAGGGAGGGAATGAAGAGGGGGGCGTGGGATCGCGACCTTGGCCAAATCGTGCAAAGAGGGCCACGGCAATCTCGCATGCCTCGCGTCACACGGGGATTCTCTGGTGCCATGTCGTACGAGGCTTTGACCTGGCATAATTGCTATTGCTGTGTATCCGTAGGCCGCTAAGAAGGGCAATGACTACGTGCTTACTTGCAAGACACACAGCAGTGTTGTGCGGGCTGCCAACGAAGCAGGCAAGAGAACAACTCGGGGGTAGATAGTCGGCATGGGGAGCCCAGGAAAGGGGAAGGGTAGTGACAGCGGGAAGTATGGAGAGGTTATTCAGTGGATAAGGTAACCGCTGGAAATCTCCGACCGGGCGCTCACCGAGATGGGGCTGGTCCGAGGAGGTGAGTCTCGGTGAGGAGCCGGAGAAACCTCTGGGTGAACCATCTTCCGCGTTGGCCGATTAGATAAGATAACCGCCTGCCCCTCACGTGCCGACCCCACAGGAGCTTCCTCACCGAGCCCCTCACCGATACCGCCGAGGACCACGACCTCACAGCCATCTCCACCAAACCTCCCTCCGTCCCCAAAAATCCGCCGCAGAAACCATCACAGCGTCGCCGACTCTATAAGCCATTGCGCCTCCACAATGGCCGCAAATCCCCTCTTTCCCCCGTAACCACCGTACTCGCCAGCTGCTCACAATTCCAACAACCCAAAAATCATCCAAAATGCTCGCCCGCACCCTCCGCGCCGCGGGCAGCACAAGCCCATCCCGCAGCAGCATATCCAACCAGCTCCGAACAGCCTGCTCCTCCTCCTCGTCTTCAGCACCAGAAACGGTCCCCTCCTCCCCGATCCGCATCTTCCGCAACGTCTCCGCCCTGCGCACCTGGCGCCGCCCGCACCTCCTCAACTACCGCTCCGTCGGCCTCGTGCCCACCATGGGCGCCCTGCACGACGGCCACCTCTCCCTCATCCGCGCCGCCGCCCGCGAGAACCACCACGTCGTCGTCTCCATCTACGTCAACCCCGCCCAGTTCGGCGTCGCAGAGGACCTCGCCTCCTACCCGCAGACCTGGGCCCGCGACACCGCCGTCCTGCGCGACCTCGACCGCGAGCTCGCCGGCGACGGCGCCAACCTCGGCCGCGTCAGCGCCGTCTTCGCCCCCACCACCGCCGACATGTACCCCGCCGGCTTCCCGGGCCAGGAGCCGTCCAGCAAGGGCAGCTTCGTGACCATCACGCCCGTCGGCGAGGTCCTCGAGGGCGCCTCCCGGCCGACCTTCTTCCGCGGCGTGGCCACCGTCTGCATGAAGCTGTTCAACATCGTGCAGCCCGAGCGCGTGTACTTTGGCCAGAAGGACGTGCAGCAGACGGTCGTGATCCGGCGCATGGTCGAGGACTTCATGCTGCCGACGGAGGTCGTCGTCGGCGAGACGATGCGCGAGGACGACGGGCTGGCGCTCTCCTCGCGCAACGTGTACCTCGGCGCGCGGCGGCGCGCGGTCGCCACGGTGCTGTCGCGCGCGCTGCGGGCCGCCGAGGAGGCGTACACGCAGGGCGGCGCGCTGGAGCGGGACGCGATCCTCGGCGCGGCGAACCAGGTCGCCGCGGGGGTGCTCGCGGAGCAGGCGAAGCTGGCGCCGGCGGAGCGGGTCATGTTCGAGGTGGACTATATCTCGCTGGCGGACCCGGACTCGATGCAGGAGATCAACACGGTGGTTCCCACGAAGGGGGCCATTCTCAGCGGCGCGGTCAAGATGTTGCCTGTGGAGGAGCCGCAGCCCAGCGAGGATCTGGGACACAGCGGCGGGCCGGCGGTGCGACTTATTGACAATATTATTCTGAAGCCAAATACCCAGTAGGAGTTGAAAGGTTGAATGGAAGGAACGTAGGATAGCGGTGGTTGCAACGCGCGTTTGAATAGACTTGACGACCAAGATTGCCATTTTTGAGGACTATCGACACATTACCGCAGCCAAGCACCTTCCGGCGCGGCTTATTAGGCCGGCCAGTCTCGACAACAAGTCATATATGAGGGCCACGGGGCACCCTCTGCGGCCATCCAACGCTCTACACGGGAGCCCTCCCCGGAACCCTCATATATGACTCATTCTCGCGACCGGCCAGCCTAATAAGCTGCGCCAGCAGAGGACAGATGCTGCGTGCCTTCTCAAACCGGCTATCTAAGAGGAACAAAAAGGATAGCATGAGAACATCGTAATCATATCATACCCGCTTTACACGTTTACAGTAATACAAAGTTTACAAATGTGCTCGGTTCTCCAGTGACCTCCGCCTCCTCTGCTCCTTGACGCTCTTCTTAAGCTGTCTCGCGTCCTCCATACTAAGGGTCGGCGACGCCCCCTTTTTGTCACCAGTCTTGGCCGCCTCGAACAGCTTGCTGCCAAGGAGGTCCGTCAGGCGAAGCACACGGGTGCTAACGGTGGCCCCATCGCGACGATTCTTGCCTTCACGTCGGCTAGAGGCAATCTTCTCGGTAAAGTCCCAGAGACGACCCGAGGCGTTGAGGGCGCCCGTTTCTGGATCGCGTGTGGGACACCATTCGGGGTCGAGACGGAGACGGGGTGGGACTTTGGGGTCCTTGGATTTAACAACTTGGAGGATACCTTCTTCCTCGAACCGCTGGTACGCGTTCTTGAGGGTCTCCTTGTTTACAGCTTCGAAGTAGCTCAGGTCACCCTGGTGGTAGAGCGTTTTACCGAGCTGGAGAGGTGTTAGTTGCATGCTTCTATCCTTGCCACAATTCGACTTACCACTTGTGCACTGCTCTGGGCTTTGCCAACCTCAATCCAGATATCGTCTTTCTGGCCGAGAGGCGTTGCCAGGCCCATCAGGGACACCGCTGCGAGCCAGCTGGCCTCAATAAACGGCCAGATCAGGAAGCAGTAAAAGTCGTAGTTCTCCCGTCCAACCATTCTCTCGTGATCCGACAGGCCGACTACCACAACCTTGCCCTCCTCGTCTCTGTGCAGCTTCAGCACCTTGTCCGCCTCAAGGTCGCGCAGCGTCTTTTCCAAGTTCGCTGCCAGACCATCGCTGGGGAAGATAAACTCGCCACGGAACAGAGACGACAGAAATTGAATCTGGTCCTGGAGCTCCTTGAACGAGATATCTTGCATGGTGGGGCCACCTCCCTGCTTGACCTTCATGTACATCGCGGCGCTCACTATAGCTTCCGAGATGAACAGATGAATAGTCATGTTTCGGTAGAATGAGAGCTGGAACCTGTCGACGGCGTAGTAGGTAGGTTCTGGAAGGTCTGTCACGACGCCAACCAGATCCTTGCCCAATACCTCCAGGCCACGCTCGATGATGTCGGAGAGGGGTGCGTTTCCAAAGTGGGCAACACGGCCGCCCTTTGCCCGGACTCGGTCAGTGAGCCAATTGACGCGACGTTCAAGCTCCGTCTTGCCTACGCCTCTGCCTCTGAGGGTCAGCAGCACGGTGCCGATCAGAGCAGTGGGCATGACTACGGAAACATCATTGATGTCTGACAACACCTTGTAACCGAGTGTGCGCAGGAGCTTCTGGCGGATCGCGGTGTTCTCGGGGTTCTTCGTATCCAGGTTAAGACCGGTAGGTAGTCTAGACAGCCTCACAAGCTGCTCATTAATGAACCCACGCAAGCTCCAAGGCTCGTGGAAGCGGACATCGACTCTGCCAAGCCTCAAGGACAAGACGGATGAACCTCCAGAGACAAAATCTGCAAGGTTCTCCTTCTTCTTGGGCACACCAAGTAACTCGGTCACATAGCCCTCCGTCTCAATGACCTTGTCGTACTGTGTGCTGACCGGGCAGATGACGGCATCTTCGACTCGCCCAGACAGGATGCTGTCGAGGATGAAGTTAAGAATACCAAACTTTGGAGGCAAGAGCTTGCCTGTCCTTGAACGACCACCCTCAATGAAACACTCAAAGTTATAGCCTCCCTGCAGCAGGGTGTCGATATACGTCTGCACCAATGTCGTGTAAAGAATATCATCGCCAAAGGATCTCCGAATCCACATGGCACCTGCATGTTGCAGGAAGCTTCCGACTAGAGGGAAGTTGAGGTTGTCTCCAGCCACGACAACCGGCAGGCCGAGTCCTAAGCGGTAGCAGATGAGCTGCAGCGAGACGTAGTCGACATGCGATCGATGGCAGGGCAAGAAGATGATGCTCTGCTTCTTCCTTTCGGCCTCCTCCGCCACCTTCCGTAGCCTCAGAACCTCTTCGCTAGAGACGTGGATGCCTTGGTGATATGCGCGCAGAGTCAATTGCGTGACGAGGTAGTATGCGCTTCGAATAAACGTCTTGCTTTCGAACTTGCAGATCATGTCGTCGGTCATTTTTTCGGCCACCTCCTGAATTCCAGTCTCGATGGCGGCCCGTCTCCGCGCGCGCTTCAACTCAAAGTCCTTGTCATTTTTGTTCAACAAGCCCTCCTTCTCTTCGACGGCGATGCGCTTCTCGGCGAGGTCGGTAATGCGCGACTGTAGTAGTGGCGCCGACAGCACGGCATCCTTGATCTTGTCGCTAAAGCCAGAGTAGAAGATGGGCTGCCCGATGGCATTGTCGTAGGCGCGCCAGCCGGTGCCGGAGACGTAGAGGGAAACTTCGCGAAGGAATCTGGCGCAGCGGCTAGTTAGTGTTGTTCCTGGATTCAAAAGAGACCAAACTGCATGTGGACATACTGCAGAGGCTCGGAGCGAAAACGGGCCATGTGCTTCATCAGGGCCTCCTCCTTCTCGTCGTCGCGTTGGGTTTTGACGTAGCCGCTGGGCTGGAGGGTGATTTGGTCGCCGAGGATCTTCAGATCCGGCGCGGAGTCGTCGTTTTTAGCCATTGCGGTGGCGGGTTGGGGTATCGTAGGGGAAGTCGGGTATCGTCAAGTCGTGTCGAGTGCGTGGAATGGAATTGGTTCTATGTGGTCCGAAGCAGTCCGTTCAAGGTCCTTGCCATTGCCGAGTGTCGGTCGAGGAAGACGGGATCCCTTTTCTCGAACAGGACTGACTGCAAATGACGTTGGAGATTGACGGGCTACCCAAGTGAGTGTGGTAGTAGTGGGAAATGGTGGAGGAAGAGCGTGGGAAGTGTTTTGATCGTCTCCTCCCAGCAGCTCCTTGCTCCTTGCGCCGAGCGTAGCCAGAACCAAAGAGTCGCAGTGTCATGCCGCGGGACATTGGGTGGACCGTTGAGGTCAAGTGCCACCCACCCGGGCCACTGATCCGCGTCCGCGCTTGCTTCCTCCCACCCGCTCCCACGCTGTCTCCAAGCCGAGCTCGAAGCCCTTGGGCGGCTTTAGCGTTTTCGGCATGTGAAGACAGCACTGCCAACCCTTGCCGCTGCTGCAGGTGCCACTGATGGATGAGCCAAGCAGCGGGCAGCGACAGCATGGAACAGCGGCAACAGCAACAGTGACTGGCCAGCACATTGCCAGCCGGCAGGCCATCCTGGTTCCCGCCCCACCACCCAATGGAAATGGAACCTGGAGGCACTAACATTTAATTTTATTTTCCGCAGCTTCTCCAGGAAATCGCATGCGCCTGGTTCTCAAGAAGCTGCTTCGTCACAGTCATCAGCCGCAAACGACGCCAACCACTTCTTCGCCAGAACAACCACGGCCAGAGCAGTGTCGCGAGGGCACACAGACATCATGGCTCCCTCAAATCAGCCCATCACCCAGGCCCTCCTCGCCCGAGCGCACTCACCCGACACCGCCAACCGCATATTCACAGACAAGATCCAATACCGACCCCTCTACCTCAGACCCAGCTCCCCGCCCCCGTCGAACCCGAGATCAGCCCGCCGAAAGGCCCGCGAAGAGGCCAAGAGAAAACAAAAGCTCAAACCGAAGCCGCTCTCCGCGCGCGACCGACGAAGGCGCAGCCTGCACGACGTGCCCCGCGATGGTCAGAAATACGCCGTCTTCGAGCCCCTCCACCGCTTATGGCTAGGATACATTGAGGAGATCCTGGGATCCGAAGTCTACGGTGGAGGAAGCGGCGCCGCTGCGAAGCTAACC
Source organism: Colletotrichum sp. SAR11_240 (assembly GCA_025328625.1). Taxonomy (NCBI): domain Eukaryota; kingdom Fungi; phylum Ascomycota; class Sordariomycetes; order Glomerellales; family Glomerellaceae; genus Colletotrichum; species Colletotrichum sp. SAR11_240. The sequence goes on along the minus strand of JAKMXA010000007.1, from coordinate 395,238 downwards.
GCCGCCGAGTTCCACGGCGCCGAGGTCGAGGTCTCGCGCAGCTCGTGCCCGAGCCGTGTCGGCATCAAGGGCATCGTCATCAAGGACTCCAAGTTCTCGTTCGAGGTCATCACACGCAAGAACGAGATGAAGATTGTGCCGAAGGAGGGGACCTGGTTCAAGGTCGAGATACCGGTGAAGGAGCCTAGCCCCAGTGCTGATGCGGATGCGCCAGCCGAGGAGGGAACACGGCGGCGATTTGTCTTTGAGGTTCTTGGCGACCAATTCCTCATGCGAGGCGCGGATCGGGCCAACAAGAAGTTCAAGAACCACTACTTGAAGAACATCTGACGCAACGCCGGAATTTCCACTACACAAAATACGATACCCATACAACAGCTACGGCTGAGCCGACAACGAGGATGCGGGCAGCGATACATCTGCAGCCTAGGAGCCGAACAGATACCGTTGCAGCATCCCCGATTATTTAAGAAGGCAGCCCGCCAGTCAATCATGACGTGCTACTTGGACTGGGCCATCAGCCAAAATGCATGAGCCCGAGATAGGAGGACAGACTATGCCGAGGATTAACTGGGGGAGAAATATCACGACACCGTCACTCTCTACTTTTAAGACGAAGTAGATAGATGGTTCATTAGAGGATTAGCAAATAGTTCACCACTTATGACGGCGAGAATTCAGACTACAAAAGCCTGTACCAGTCCTCTTTCAATACGGCATGCGCAAGTCGAAGGCGTGAAGCATTGTGTCTCATGTGATGACCTGAGTACCGTTCTCCTGCTACTCAATGGATTCGCAATAGCTGAAGGTGAGAACGCAGTCCATACCTAGGACCCCAGAGTGCTATGCCTACAGGGACTAGGTAACAGTGGACGGAGAGGTGACCGTGAATATCACGGCCAAACGCTTATAGAGGTAGCTGAACACAGAGACCATACTATCTGATGTTTAGCACCGCGAAACTCAACGTGCGATTCTAGTGCATTATTTTAAACTATATCAATCAGAGAGAAATATCCGAGAAAGCGTAGACGGTTTGCAGCATTTTATGAATTCTTACAAGTTATTTTCAAGTGCAGTTGACGGACATGACTCCTGAACATAGGATGATGGTATTCAGAACGCATAAGGTTCACCATTGTGAAGTCTCTAATGCCCAGTGGAAACGGTTCCCAGCTAAATCCAGCGAAGTTTCGTTTAGAATGAACATACTCGAAATGATAGCAAGCAACAATTCATCTGCAAAAAATCAAAAAGAAATGCGCTCGCATGTGCGGAATTTAACCGCCTTGACTCCCCGAGGTGGGCTCGAACCACCAACCTCCAGATTAACAGTCTGACGCGCTAGCCAATTGTGCCATCGGGGATGAGACGCTTCTTGTTCATTGGAAATTTCTCCCGAGTGGGGTGCTAAGTTGGGCGGGCTGTCAGAGTCTGTGGTTGTTGGAGTTCTCAATGGGTGGGAATGCTCTGCAGTGGAGCAATCTGCACCTCTCTGGGCGCGCAACCATGCAGTGAGCGCTCGTCCAGATCGGGAGCTTACCCTGTGAAAGTAGCCATCGCGGGGTGTGTGGCTTCTTTCCGCATGCAGCAGATCATGAGCAGCTGCAGCATTCCGCATCGTGAAAACAAAGCTCTGCCAGGACCAAGTCCAATCGTCACCGTATTCACCAAGGGTCCCAAGGCATTTTCCCCGTATCTCCCTTTCAGAACAAACCATTGGGAAAGGCAAGGAGCGAATCAGCCGAGGGAATACGACAAGGCCAAGTGCCGAGTAAATCAAGCAGCGACAGATCCCAGACACGATGAAGCGCATCACTGAGACAGGAGAAGAATGTCCAGAGACAAAGGCAGCCAATTGCTCAATGAGACAGCGTGTGTAACTTCGCGGGAAGGCACGCCAGGTTACCTAATGGCGGCTACCTGCCTCCAGAAAAAGCAACGCGACGCGTGCAACGCCGCCTATGACATCAGAACTCCCCAGACCTCTCCCCGTCCGCGCGCCTTCCTCTCTGCCTGCCAATTCCTCCCCAGCACTTGCTTCTCTTCCCTGTGTTTTCCATTGGAACATTCCATCTGACCAACCGTCATCAATTGATACCCGCGGTCAACAACACGACACCCACACTGCCGTAGCGTCTCCATCGTCAACCCAATCACCCACGTCCAGCATCATGGTCAGCACACGTGCAGGAGAGCACGCCAATGGCGAGGCTGAGGCCAATGGAAAGGCACAGAACACTGCTGAGGCTACTGCTGGAGAGAAGCGTGTCATCGACAAGGACACTGCCGAGGATGCTCCTGATGCTAAGCGGGCGAAGAAGTCCGATGATGGCGCCCGTCAGACCACCATCGAGGAGGCCCTCGACAAGCAAGACGATGCCGAGTCCAAGAAGCCCGAGGCAAAGAAGCCCGACACAAAGGAGGAGAAGCCTGAAACTTCTGACACTGAGATGAAGGATCGAGATGAGACTGTTGCCGAAGACGCGAAAGAGGTTGCCGAGACCCAGGCGGCCAAGGACGTCGAGGAGGCGGCAGAGGAGTCCAAGGCGGAAGACTCCAAGGCGGAAGACTCCAAGGCGGAAGACTCCAAGGCGGAAGACTCCAAGCCGGAGGAAAAGAACGACACCGAGGAAAACACGGAGACTGTCCCGGCTAATGATTCTAAGACGGAGGAGAAGGATGAGACTGAGGAAAAGAAGGCGGTTACCGACGCCAAGGGCAAGGGGGAGACATCGGAGGAGTCCAAGGCTGATGAGAAGCCTGCAACCAAGGAAAGCAACGGAGACACTGCCGAGATTCCCCACGCAGACAAGAAAGTTCCGTCCAACGTCCTCGAGAAGGGCATCATCTACTTCTTCATCCGCGCCCGGGTCAACCTTGACGAGGCCGAAGAAGTTGACGACATTGCTCGAAGCTACCTCATTCTTCGCCCCATCGCCCCCGACTCCAAGCTCGGTGACGGCCCGATTGGCGATGCCGGCAACACCCGTTTGATCGCCCTGCCCAAGAAGGTCTTCCCCGAGAGCGGCCGAGACCGCTTCATGATGTTCGTCGAGAAGGCCGGCGCTTCTTTCGCCGAGCTGAAGGAGCAGTTCCTCTCCGGTGACCAGAACGAAACCAAAGCCGGAACTTCACAGGTCCCTGCCGCTACTCCTGTTGGCGAGGGCGTCTATGTCATCACGACGACCGGCAGGGAGAGTCACCTGGCGTACATGCTTACTCTGCCTTCCAACATCGGCGAGGTCCAGGAGGAGCTTGGCCTCAAGGAGCAAGGCAGCTTCATCTTGAGCACCAAGAATCCCAATAAATCCGGACCTGCGAACGCGAGCCTCCCGGAGAATCCTGACTACCCTGAGAAGTAAGTATTGGCTGGTTTTAACAGACATGAACGGCACTGACAACAAGCTCTAGGATCAACAAGGAGTTCCGAGACCTCCGATGGATGCCTACCAAACCCGAACACCTTGACTATGCCAACGCTCAGATCCTCTTGATCGGCGAGTCATCGGGGATCAAGAAGGCGACAGAGCCTCGAAAGAAGGACGTGAAGGAGGGCAACGAGGAGCCCGAGAAGATTCTTGAACAGATTGAGGATGAGGATACGAAGCGGATGGAGAACCTCGCGGAGGACGACTCTGGTGCCATCTTTGCTGATCTCCAGGCTCGCGCCAAGGACTACCCAAAGCTGCAGACAACATTTTGATTTGTCGTTGATTGTATCTGGTTTTACTTGACAAAGGAGCATTCGGGGTTCGGGTAATCTAGGGTTCGTTGCTCAAGCGAACGTTTACGCAGATCCTTTTACTGTTAAGCTTTTCACTTATTCGGGGCGACTGCTTGAAGGTAGCTGACTCAAAAGTTCGGTTCATCTCACTTACAACTTACATGCAGGTGATGGAAATTGCCCCTCAGTCCCAGCTGAAGGCCACGAGACAGATTAGATGCCGAGGAAACCGTGAGGCGACATCCGCGAGGCCAGCTGAGTCCTCAGTCTGAACTTCAGTCGAAAGCATGCTGTTTACGGGGAAGAGAGGTCCACGCGACGTGCCTGGATGGAGAAACTCTTGCTATCGGAAGCTCGTGACACACATTGACCAACAGACAGCGCCTTACAACACATGTTGTCCGCGGAAAAGACAGCTTCTCGAACTCTCAAACTATTCCAACTCAGTAACACACCGCCTCCTGAGCATCAACTCGCCATTCATCAGAGACCGAAGCACGCGACCCGTGCTTACATACTTTTCCCAGCTTGACTCGCCCGCCATGTCCTGCATCGGAGCCGCTGAATAGAATTCGAGGCGGCATTGCCTCAGATCCCCGAAACCGCGTTCCCAGTTTTTTTTTCTCCCCTGGTTCTGGACTCAACAACGATCAGACGAGATCTTTCAAGCGTGCAGCCGCCGCCGCCGCGGTCGGAGCACCCAACGTTTCGGCGAGCACGACATTTTCCCTTCTTTTCTCTTCCCCGTCAAGCCAGCGAGCCAACAACCCTTAGTCACAACCGGTTAAGCGGATCGGCTCCAGACGGAGGGCAGACCAGCTTACCGCCCCCGACACCTGTGACACTTCGTCGTCGTGCGTATCTTCTTTGGGACAAACGCTGTCTTATCAGTTGGGCAGATCTTTGTGGTCCCGGCTGTGTAGCGGCCCGGACGCCACATCGGACAGGTGTCGACGAATGATTCGCGCTGCTGCGTGCCTTTCCGCATCCCGTGTAGACCGTACCTCGTTTCTGCCGGCGGTGCGGCATTATTCCCATCGACATCTGAACAAGACATGAGCCCGACTCAGCATTGTATCTGGAAACGACTTCACCTGTCAAACATGTTTTCCCCCATTTCGTCATGTTTCACCCTGCCAAAAAGCTGGTATCTTCCACCGGGGTACTAACACGCAACGGAATTCGTTCGTGGCACATCCCCGACAGCCGCCGTGCGAGCCGTTGCGTAACTCCCGCGTTCGCAGCTCGTGTTTCGTTTTGCCCTTTCTCGCTCTCATAAGCACGACAGGCATATGGTAACTTCACGTGTGCTTGCATGACTTTTCTTGCGACGCGGAATTAGCTAAGTAGGATCTGCTCAACAAAAATATAAACCGGAACCTTCTTGCTCTTTGCTTTCTTCTCTGCACATGCAGCCCGAGTTGTTAGATTCCCTTCCAATATTAGTCATCTCACAGGTTTCAGTCTCATAGTTGTTGCCCTCCAAAGATGCTCTCATACTTTTGGAAACAGCCTCCAAAAGGCTTCAACGCCCAAGAAGCGCTCCAGAGCCAGGCCCCAGGCCACTGGCTCCCCAAAGACCGCAGCCTCATCGCGCAATGGGTCGCGGAAAAGGCGAAGCAGGCACGCGCGATCAAGCACCCGGAACCCCTCGACCCGACCCTCGAGGCCTTCAAGAAGCTCGTCCAAGACGATGCGCACCTCACCAAGCTCGCCAACAAGATGTTCACCGAGTCGTCCCGCAAGTACCCCCAGGACCCCGTCGGCCACAACGCCATCAAGAAGTTTGACGACTTCGTCGCCGTCATGAACCTGGTCCTGCGCTCCGGGCCCGAGTTCGTCACAAAGTCGTCCCCGTCGACCGCCATCGGCCTCGTCGGGTGCCCCATCAACGCGCTGCTCGACTGGCCGATGGGCACCATCTCGGGCTACGAGTTCTTCCTGCGGCCCGAGGTCAACGCCGCCATCGCGGCGATCCTCAACGCGTGGGGGAAGTTCCTCACGACGCCCGAGTCGCGCGGGTGCCTCGACGGGTGGCTGTCGAAGGACGCGCGCGAGATGATTGCGATGAAGGCCAACAACGGCAAGACGAGCCACACCTTCGAGGAGCTGTTTGAATGCAACCCGAGCTGGGAGTACTTCGGCTTCGGGTCGTGGGACGACTTTTTCGTCAGGCGGTTCAGGGAGGGCGTGCGGCCGGTGGAGGCGCCGGAGCGCGGGGCACGAGACCCGCGGTTCCCGGACCCGACGCTGGTGGTCGCGAACGCGTGCGAGTCGGCGCCGCTGCAGGTGCGCACGGGGGTGAAGCTCTTCGACACGTTCTACCTCAAGGGCCAGCCGTACTCGCTGGGCAACATGCTCAACTGCCACAAGCGGACGGCGGAGTTCGTGGGCGGGACGGTGTACCAGGCGTTCCTGAGCGCGCTGAGCTACCACCGCTGGCACGCGCCGGTGAGCGGCAAGGTGGTCGGGATCGAGTACGTGCCCGGCACGTATTACAGCGAGAACTGGTCGGAGGGGCTGGCGGGGGCGAAGGGGCAGGGCGGAGAGGACCCGGCGGCGCCGACGTATTCGCAGCCGTACCTGAGTGCGGTGGCGACGCGGAGTATCATGTTCATCCAGGCGGATAACCCGAAGATAGGCCTGATGGCGGTAGTATTTATTGGTATGGTGGAGGTGTCGAGCTGCGATTTCGTGGTGAGGGAGGGGGAGAGGATCGAGAAGGGGCAGGAGATTGGGATGTTCCACTTTGGGGGGAGTTCATATTGTATGGTGTTTAGACCGGGCGTAGAGTTACAGATGGTTAGGCCTGGGCCGTGGGATATGGATCGGGAGCACAACTTTGCGGTGAAGAGTGCGTTGGCTATTGTGTCATAGATGATAGATAGACCCGTAATAGAGTGCTGATTCTAGATCAACAAGATGGTTCCGCAAATAAATTGGATGACTTTGAAATACAGTTTGATATTTTTGCTGCTACTTCTTTTGTCGTTGTCGTCGCTATCGTCGCTATCGTCGTTTTCGTCGTCGTCGTTACTTGAAGTCTTTAATTACATGCTGACCATCGGCCGGTCACTTTGAATATGTCGATTGATGAGACCGATTTCGAGTTGAAAAGCCGAAGAGTAAAGAAAATAACATTTGTAATTTTAGAATCTACTGGAGCTTGACTTCAATCTCATTCAACTGCGAGATACAACTTTCGGGCATCTTGCCAACGCCCACCCTCTCATAGACTGGTATACCTCCGGACCTCTTGACGGCCTGTGGTGCAACAACAAGAACATGGCATATTGTGTCCGTTGTTATAAACTCTGTCTTAGGCCGCGCCAGGATTACGCACTTCAAGCCCGAAGTACTACAATTGGTCTTGTCAGGCATATCGAAATAAAGCGTGATCTGTTGTTTTGCCGCTTTAGTTTGGTCAAATTCTCTCGCCGTAGCATTGAGAGAGATGGTGCTGTTCTTGTCCGTGGTGTACTGAAAAGGCGAGTCTGCGCTCCAGGGGGACCGGAGATCATGTTGTTCCCAGTCGGTTTTGCTCCATTCGGGATCCAAATAGTCGATGCCACCCTCGTACGCCATCCATGACCATGTTGGAACAAATACTCTTTTCTCAGGAGGGAATTTGATTCGGTTGAGGGTTCCATTATCGGGCCGATGCCAAAGGAGACTGCGATGTAGAAGTCCTTTCCTGTCATCCAACACGCCGTACCCTCCATGGGCACCGAAGCCCTGAATCAGTCTCTTCTCGAGACCAGCGATGGCAAAAGGCCTGTCCTCAATTTTCGAAAATTTCAATCCTGAGTATTGTTTGTAAAACATCTGGTAGAGGTATATCCTGTCACCTCTATTGGAGTTCATCGCAACTTCGGGAAACTTTGGATCGCCAAGGAAGGCTGCAATATTGCTTGAACATTCATAACCCCTTAGCCAAACGACGTTCCAAGTAAGGTGGCTGGCACTTCTTCAGGATGCGACTTACTTTTTCAACTTTGTGAAAGTTTCACATCGAATTCCCTGACCGCACTCCCAGTATGTCTGATTCCCAGCGAAATAAACTGTCCGACGTGCCAACGCCCGCTCTTGTAGAACCCAACCCCTCTGGTTCAGTGGACCGTCAATAACGTCGCCTTGGAAGTTGTCGATTTCTTCACATATATGGTATGCATCCCCTCGAGCTCCGCTGAATGTAATGTAGTCTCGTTCGACCCTATCTCCGAGAAATCCATCACATTGACCTGTAGCTCGACTCGCAGCAAGAACGCAGTACGCTGAGCTGAACACTTCTTCCATGTGTTTTGATTGCTCCGTGAAGTCCCCATCTGAGCCTTGAATTATGCAGAGCGAGTCTATCCATAGATATCGGAATTTCAGCTCGCGCGTGACGGTGATTGCATCTTGAAATGTTTGAGGAAGGGCACTGAAGTCAATTCCCTCCCGGTGTTTTTTGATATTTCTGGTGTAGGTGCAGAAGTGGGAATGTTTGGCGGAATCACCCCATGGGTGTGATAGCGCCAGATATTTGCAGTGCAGATTTTCAGTTTCCACTAGGCGAATCTTGGAACCTTGAACATCAAGCAATCTGGTCGGAAGCTTGGGATCTACGTCGGGTTGGCATTGACTATGATCCAGATTGTTCTCGCAATCTTGAATCCATTGCCTGATGATTTCAAAATGCACTTCGTGTCGGGGGGGAAAAAGGTTTGGGTAGCCCACTTGAAAGATACTCGGGCTTATTGAAGCCCCTCCTGTCTTTTTGTTAGTATCTGTCCCAGTCTCGGAATTGCACTTTTCGGGTTGTTGCATGTATGTTCGATGCAACTGGCCAGGACTGCGAAGTATACTGAAAAGAGGCGTGGGAGCGTCGTCGATCCTGAGGGCAGATCCGATTCTGTTGAATCTTACATGCCCAGAAACACCTGTCTTTTGGCATGCATTCCATAACAGTCTACAAAACCCGCAATCTCTTGCCTTTTGTGACAAGTTGAGCGTGGTGTCGGGTATCCTGAAACTTGACGACAAGATGTCTAATGTAGCACATCTGGAACAAAGATTTTCGAATCGAGCGGCGCTAAGATTCAGTCCACGTTGATTGCAATACTGAACGATGCTGTTGGCAAACGCATTGTCGGTGATGAGGTTCCAAGTGTGGTTAAGCTGCAGGTCCCGTGTCAGCACAGAGTTAAAGACCGACTTTTGTTCACTTAGTGTCAAGGAAAGTAAGAGCGACTAACAGACTATCGTCCCATCAGTCATTGAGTTAAATCAGCAACTCACTATCGAAGGGACATCAGACTTACGAGCTGCTCATTTGTGAAACAAAATTAGTTATTATCCACCATTTGGCTAGGTCTTTTTCGTAACTTCGCACTGGCAACTGGTGTGTACTTACCTTCTTAATTGTGGAGAGTGGCTGTCAGTGAACAGTGCTAACGATCTGAGCTAGAATAAAAGGATTCAAGTTCTTGACTCACATACTCGGGGTCGTGTTAGCCAGCGAGCAGGTTACTGTGAGTCCTGCCTATTTACTCACGTCTTTCTTAACGTACTACAGTGTATTAGCCCAATGAAACTCAGTTTCTTATCATAGTCCGACTGTGAAGATGGAGAGCCGAAAGGAGGTGACAGAACCAGAATTGGGCTTGTAGATGGAAACAACTCACGCTATTGATCGAACTGTTTTCATCAGGCTCAGATGCCTTTGGCTTATGCGATGGGGGAACCTTCAAAGAACCACTAGCTTTTTCATTAAGAGCGATGGTTGGGCGCTGAATATTGAGCCTTGTCTTGTTGGCAAGGAAATAGCTCTCGTCAGTCGCTCCTTGCTTCAAAATTCCGTGCAATGAGGAGTTGACAGCCCGGGCCCTGGCTCTGAAAGCTCCAATCGGGAGTGGATCAGGAGGATCTACGGAGGTGACAGAAACAAATTCCGAATCGAAGGCTAGCCTTGTGTCTCTGTCGGCCTGGAGTGCAACGACTAAAAGCCTGTCCCTTACAAGCTCGAGTAGATCTCGAATGGCGGTTCGGGCGGAACACTCCGGATCATCGGCAATTTTATCCATCCAAGCAACGACCGTTGGATGAACCTTGGCTTTCGGGCGGTCTCCTGACCTGTCAATGAGATAGAAACATCCTGTCTCCATTTGAATGTCGTTGGTGAATTCCAGTAGCTTGTTATAGCCGTGTAGAAGCCAAATAATGTACTCCAAAATGATACAGCCCAGTGACCATACATCGTACAGCCGGGACCTCGCCTCCAGTGGGCTCGTAGACGTCTCTGGAGGTTCATAACGGGTGGTGCCGTATATCGTGCTCGTCGGATCTCCTCGGGCGGCGGTTGCTTGCGTATGACGCTTTGCGAGACCCATATCGGCAATTTTCAAATGGCCGACGAATGTATCATTTTTGAATCGGAGGATGTTTTCGGGCTTCAAATCGCCATGTCGGTAATTAGCCTCGTCTTTGTACTGGTGAAGTGCCATCAATGCATCTGCGAGACCACGTAACTGATAGACGGACTGCCGAACCAGCTCAGGAGTGAGATTGGGTTGAGAGTGTTCTTTCCAGAATTCTCGCAAATTGCCTCCGTCGGCCCATTGGAACATGAAGTAATGTCTTGTGTCGATCGTGATCGCAGCGATCCTGTCAATTATGTGTCGGTGTTCGAGGCATGCGATGTCAGAAAGTGCGTTTGCTTCAAGATTGAAATTGGCCTCTATCTGTTGCTTTACTTCTTCGTCGTTTTCAGTCGTGAGAATCTCCTTGATGGCGACGTGAGGTGGTGTATCGCGAGCCTGGTCATATCAGACAATAAGTTCAGAAATGCGTCAACTGTCCACGTACCTTGGTGTCTAGCAACTTCTGATGTTCTGGATGTATCTCTACTTGATACACCTTACTAAAGAGTCCTTCTTTGGTGGTATTGTTTACCCAAATAAATGGGAGAACAATATCAACGGATAAGACATGATGGAACTGATTTTTAGAGAACACGGGCGCCAAAAACTTCCACTGGTGTTGATAGAAGTGGTTAATTCGCATTGGAGCCCATGTCCTGCTTATGATCAGGGGTCGGGGTTGATTGAATGGGAATGGAAGCTCTGTAGGGGCATTTCTCATCGTCTCGTCGGTCAAAAGATCTTCAATCGGTAGGCACTTGTCTGAGAATTCAAGAGACTGAAAGTACGCCATGGTCGCAACGAGCGTACTTCCGCCAGCGCCCAAAACGCAGTAGGCCGTCGCAAAGACCTTTTTGGCATGCGTATTGATGAAATTGACCAGACTTTCGTCTTTCGAATCCAGAATGTCTTTCTCATAAAAGAGATCATCTTTGAGGGCTTGGGGGTTGATGAGCTGGTCAAGGCATCCTTCCGGCAGGAACTGCTGCTTTGTGTCAAACCTGCTGCGTTTTAGGCGTTTATAAATTTGGTCTCCGAGATTCGGCGGGGGTTCCTCCCAGGCCGATCCAAAGCCACTTTGGGATGGTAAAGGGCTTTCAGTCGTCGCCATATCGCTGCGTACGCGGGCCAGACTAGCTGCTCATTCGTGTTCAGGACACCGAGAAGAGGAAACATGAAGAAACAGTAGAAAGATGAAAAGACAGAGTGAGGGGAATTCCGTCATGAAGCTTGAGCCGCGGGACGGAAGACCGAGGTCCGACAGGCATGACAAAAGACGTGAGGCAACGCAGGGCTTGCATCTAGACAGGCAGGCTATCGGTGTCTCAGAGCCGGTATGGGCGACGGATGATGCTATTGGTGATCAACTACCAATGAACGTGGAGACGAATAATCCACCCTCAACATGAGCCTTTGCCAAGATCGAAAATTACCACTACTCCTGCAAGAATCTGGCATGCGGGCCAATCGTCCTCGGACTCTAGAAATTGAGGTTCTGTCTCGCGGAAGCTCCTCCCACGTCGGAACTAGTTGGTGTGGGTAGGCGCGGATGCACGTCAACTCGCCCTCTGCAGTCATCGCCGGACTGGGGCCACTTGCATAATCAGCCGTCGTTGAGCGATTGGTCCAATGTGCTGCGTGCCCGGGCACAGGTTCTAAGCGGAGTAATTGCTTCCAAGAAAAACGATCGCCGGCCGGAGAGCCATCGCATCAGGTGTTATTCATTTGCACTTTTTCTATGTCGTTGCAAATAGTAATACGCCTCCTTTGGAACTTTCGTTCCTCCTTTTCAGCCCCAAATAGCGAGAAGGCTTGGCGCACAGAGGTTGCAACACGCTCACGATTGACACATGTGCCACAATCCGCCTCGTACCGGTCGGTAAGGCCAAGACAGCAAAGGAAAACTGATGGTGTGAAGCCGTCAGCATGTCAGGCTCGAGGCAGGAAAAAGCCGGTGAAACGTTAGGCAGGCTACAACATTCCGCACCACCCACATGCGCCAGGCAAGAAAGGCAGCGGGGGATGGTTCGCCTACAAGGCGACCAAGGCGAACCATCAGTCATCGCTGGGGCCCCCCGATCTCCACGATGGCCTGTCCGATGATGTGCTTTTTCTTGGCAGATCGCTTTCTTCACAAATTGAACAGTCGCACATCCTATTTCATCTAGATACCTAACGCATTAACTGAGGAAGTAACTGGCGCTGCAGCCTTTTCTGCGCCACACCATTATTGCTGGACCATGGTGCCCATATACATCTTCAAACGCAAACATTAAGCCCACGGTGACGCTTTCAACATGAAGTTTACGTCTTTGGCGCACCTCTTGTGCCACAAGTCGAGTCTTTGCGTCAACTGCATACACCCTATCCTGCGATTGGCTTGAGACTCCACTATGAGCATCTCTGTCATGATCATCTCCAAGAAAGAATGTAAGAATTCGCTGCACTGGGGGTGGGCGTGCAAATCTGACACAAACTTTGATCCGGTTAGCTTGTTCCAAAATGATGCAGACTTGGGTTGATTGTCTTACTTCGACTACCATCGGTTTGACAAACGCTTGTAGATGTGCGGAAAATTCTGGATCTCGAATCTCAAAGAAGCAATCGGAATGGTCGTCCCCTGGACCCATAGACTGTCTTCGACATTCGAGTTCGTAAACCAAGTCCCATCCACCTAGGATCCAAGCGACGAATTCGAGATAGAGACACCCAAGGGTCCATATGTCGTATGATTGTTTGATGATTTTCTTCCTCAAGTCGCACTCAGGGGGGCGGTAGGTCGGGGAATTCGGAACATAACTTCGGCTCTTTGACTTGCTAGAACGACTGTTGAGTTCAGAAAGGCCGAAATCTGAAATTTTGAGGGTTCCCTTGTGGCCGGGTGTGGTGTGATTAGGGAACCAAAGTATATTCTCAGGCTTGATGTCACCATGCCGCCCGTACAGTGGCCCAGGCCTTCCAGAGTCCTTGCCACCGTTCAGAACGACATTTGGGGCCAGATACTCATTTTTTGGGGGCTCTGTCTGATCCTTGAGCCCGGTCTCATATTGATGAAGTCTGGTGAGGCCATCAGCCAGTCCACTGCACTGTTCGATCATCCAGGTGACAGTGCTAGCGTTGAAAACTGGCCTTGGGTTCTCGCATTTCCAGTATGTTCTCAGATCTGCTCCTGCCCAAGGGAATATCAGGTAGAATGTCCCATCCCGCTCGAACGTCGCAAGTAGAGAAATGAGATGTTGGTGGACATCTCCACTGAATCTTTTCAGGATCTGGACTTCTTTTTGGAATGCCTCTTTGCTTGGCGAGTCTAATTTTTTGATGGCAAAGGTGTTCTGGGAAGGCTTGATGATATTAGACGGAGAAGAAGCATTCTAAGTTGGGGGTGTTAATTACCTTTGATGTGTCAGGCACAATACTTACAGGACCGTTGAAATTGTGATGGTCCGGATGGATATCAGCTTGGTAAACCAGGCTATAACCGCCCCGACGTTCCCTTGTCTTAGAATTGCCATTTGTATTCTTGGTAAAGGTAAACGGCAGCACCGTTGGTTGCTCAAGGACGTAATGCTGGACGTTCTTTCTCTTGCCCTTGCTGAAGAAAGGAGGAACCATAGCCCACTGGTACTGCTCAAAGTTTCTGAGAGTTAGCTGTGACCATGATCGGAAACAAGCCAATTGCTTCCACGGTTGTTTCTTTCGCCGTAGTTCGAATGTGCAACTATCCGCATCTGGGTCCTCAAAGTATTCTTGAAGTGGCAAGTCGGCATCGCAGACGTTTTCTCGCAAGAACAGCTCAATACAATCTACCCTTCCGACGAGTACGAGGACCGCAAAGACCTTTTGGTAAGAATTCACCAGATTCTCCGTGGTACTTTTGTCAAATGTCTCAGCTGTGCCATGACAGATGCGATTGGCGTAAGCGCTGATGGTGTCTTCCTTGAGGTGTGAAAGCCTTCTTCTGAGCTCTAGGCGGACTGAACTTGTATGAATCAGCCTGTCCAATTGACTCTTGGGCAGGAAATCTTTCCTATCCCGTGCATTACGTCTGCTAGCGTGGAAGATTCGGTCTGCAAGATTGTCTTCAAACTCATCCTGGCCGGTCGGATAATATGGAACAAGATTCTCGTTCTTCAGTTCATTGTATCTTTGATGCCCAAGATCGGTAATCTCGCTGGGTTCTGGACAAGACTTGGGCAGATCCAGGGTGGGTGGTAACCCTTGTCCCCTGATTGGGGCCAAAGCTGCGGATGTTGTCGAACTTGGCGACTCAACGCGCACATCTAGCCGATGATCCTATTTCTCTCATGAGCCAAAGCCGTTGATATCGCAAAGGTTTTAGAATGTACTGACGATCAAATCCGAAACATCTTCTTGTATAACGACTGGGAGCTCTTTTCGGTCTTGGTCTGCATGATCGAAACCGATGATTTTGGATTGGTCATAGAAGCATCCGGAGAAAAGTTCACTTTTGTCTTCTCCCAAATCTGGGAAACTGTTGGCTCGTCCACTGCCCGGGAATGATTGTGCTCTTGACAGCAATGGCATTTTGACTGGTAATCTGCCCCCGTCGGATTCCCGACCCAAACCGTTTCTGCAAGATATCAGTCAATTGCCACCCCAGATGCAACAAGGAAGAGATAAAGTGACTGCAAAGTTGTATTTGACAGCACACTCCCGAAGATCTAGATATAATACTTACTCCGATGCGTCAACTCCAGTCGAGTGTTCCACGCCGATTATCGGATAATTATAACCCACCGCGGTCATGTTGGGATCGATATGAACGCAAACGAGGCAGGAAAGGTATTGAGTGTAGATGGAATTGCAAAGCAGCAGAACTTTCTATTGCAGCAGAATCTGGACTCTTAACCGATGAGGAAGGACCTCGACGTAGCCGTGCGTAAGCAGCAAGGCCTCCAGGCGCCTGCGAATGAAAATACCCGTTCCAAGCCCGGGCTGAGCAACCTCCTCAAACTTGCGGAATAAAATATAAAAAGCCAGCCTGATTTTGGAAAGAGAGACGGAATAGGGGGCGAAAAAAAGAAGTGTGCTGCCTCATTTTCTCCTGCATTCAGCCCTAGCCGGGTCTCACTGACGGTGAACCGGTGTAACAACATAATTACGGCGTCGGTCACAAAAACAAACAAGACCAGCACCGCCACTCTTGGGCCAATCAAGAATGGATGGCTGTACATACCCACCCCTGAAATGCGCCCAAGGCAGACAGACCGCTTATCCGATACTTCGGTCAGCTGCGCACTCAAAACAGACGTGGGGGACCACCATATGTCGGCTCCCTGCTTCGCCTAGCCTCCTAGCCTAATAAAATCTGACCACACTACAAGACAGGGGCTAACTTGAGTTTTCATGACTGACAACAGCGCCTGGCATGGTATGAAATTGGCTGTTATTTGTGCACGTTTCTTTTCAAGGAAAAGATCCTTCACGCAAGGCGCAATCAGCGAGTGGAAACGAATCGGTCCAAACAACCAAGCAAAGGGTCAATATGATACCTTATCTGGAGTCAACTAATGTAACCTTTCGAGAGGGAGGTCCTTGTGGTCCACATCCAACGGAATGTTTTTATCATCCGTCGCCGATTTAGCCCCCAAACCCACCCACCAACCACCGCATCTCTTTGGGATGCCGCGTTTATCACTATTGCCATGCTGCCAACTTGTGATGATGCTTTTCCTTCTTTCGCAGAAATGTATCGGACACGGCACCGGAAAGTGAGAGCCTAAGACTGTAGTACAGTTCAGATCTCTGGCTTTCTCTTCTTCTTTTGAACTCCTTTTCGTCCCACCGAAGCCCTCTTGTCCTTCGTCGCCGTCTTATCATCCCTTTTCTTTCTTCGTTTTGCACTTTTCTTGAGCTTTTTCTCAACCTCGGAATCAGGCTCAGACACATCAGAGCCGTCGCTTGCATTCTCAGCAAGCTCCGAATCTGATGCTAATGAATCAGAGTCATGACTAGAGCCACTTGAAGATGAAGTAGAGTCCGAGTCGGTATCCGAGTCAGAAGACTCCTGCACTCTCTTAATTCGAGTCTTGTTCTCTTTGAAGGTGGCCGGCCGAATCTGATCTCTCGATGCCGTCGTGTCTTCATCCTGGCCGTGTGTTTGCAAAAGGTAGTCGTTGAACTGAGTCGAGGCCTCTGCAATAAGCATGAAGGTGTCTTGGCTTAGGACTGGTCGCTTTGGGCTCCTAGGAGTAGGAGAGGACGAGTCATTGCCGGTTCGTCGCGCTCTACCTTTAGACTGGGCTTTGAACTCTGCCAATGCGATGGCAGTTTGGAATGCGTTGCGGATCTGACGGCCGTTCCACTGAAGACTCTCCCAGTTGACCTTGGCCCACTTGACGATCTCGTCCTTGTCGTATTTGATCGGCTGCTGTCCTTTCTTGACTCGCAGCTCGTTGACTTGCTCCAGTTTCCTAATGTTGTTCTTCCAGATTTTGGTGCTTTGCTTCTCCACGAGTTTGGGATAGTACAAAGTAAGATGAAGTCTTGAACGGAATGCATCATCGATTGCGCCGACCCTGTTGGTGGTAAGGAACAAGATGCCTGGGTAGTACTCGAGGATTCGGAGGAAGACTAGGCCGACATAGTCAGAAGATGTGCCAACAAAATCGACGGCAGCTGTGCGGGACTCAACCTACCAGATACGAGTCCGTTTCGTTTCACGTCGGATTTCTACAAGTCTTGGTTATTCAACGTCATGATCACGTATGACTTTCAGTATCTTACCGTCCGTTTGGCAAGGAAGACGTCTGCTTCATCAAGTAGCAGGACACATGCCCATCGATGAGCTAGTTTGAAATGCTTTTCAAGATTCTTTTCAACAGTTTCCGGAACATGCCCAATGTCACCTATAGTTTTGGCAAGCAAGTCGGTCAGGAAACGCAGTCATCTCACAGACGGCGGGTGGTCCTAGACTAACTTACCACATGTGATTGGGTAAAGCGGACGCTTTGTGTATGCAGCCACGCATTCTGCAAGTCAAACACGTCCATTAGTAAGGGGGATCGTGGTGATTCATTCATCTGTCAGATTGTGAGTAGATGAAACATACCGGCGGTCGAAGTTTTTCCGACTCCGGGTGCACCATGAAGGAGGATAATGCAACCCTTTCCTGCGAAACTATGAGTTGATGTAAACAACGGTGATAGTAACGATAGGTTACTTGCCCTTTCCCCTAACGAGGTCCATGTCAATTCTGTCAGTGGCCTGGTCATGTGAAAGAAAAGAGTCATCCGGGCGCCGAGTGTAAGATTCAACCATAGCCTGAACCATGTCTCTGTGGCCCCTCGGGAGAACTAGATTTCCCCAATCATCGCTATGTTGGACGTATTGAAGTACATCTAAGTCCAGAAGCACTGAGATTTGGTTAGTCGTCAAGTTTTGTCGACACGTAGTCAGAAGGGACAAGTCCGGACTGGCTTCTACATACCCCATTTACGACTGCGCAACGCGTATCCTGGAACAACTCCTGGGAACAGGTTAATGAGATTGTTCTCCTCAAGATAGGATCTGAGTTCTCGTCGAGCCTGCTTGTTCTGCATTTCTGGTTTGGTGTGACTCTCAAAGATAAAACTGAGCTTTCGAAGAACCTTCGAACTCTGGGCGTCTTGATGTTTGTAATACGTGGCGTTTTGGGACGATCTCCACGCACACGCGTGGCCTACAGTGCCATCGATGTCGTGCCAGTCATGAGTTTCGCCTCCTCCTTTGACACTGGATCTCGGCCAGTCATTTTTGTTTCCAGTCGAAAATATTGGTCTGGTGTATGATTCGTCCGCTAAGTTCTGGTCTTGCTCGTACGCCATCTTGAAGTCCACAATGACCTCGCTATTGATCTGCAAAAGGTGTGAGACGTTTGAGGCGAGAGCCTTGAATCGACGGGAAGTATCTCACTGTTTCTCGCAAATGACCAGCAGTTGTCCCCTCGTAAGCCATATGGGAACTTTCCATAAGGTCAAGAAACTTCCTGCCTCTCGCCAGTAAACGGTCGCTTTCTCTCTCGCCTATGTAGTGAGCTGGATAAACCTCAATACCACGAATGTCCTTTAGACCATCATAAGGCTTGATTTCGAAGAATTCTCGCTGTGCACCAAATTGATCGCCGTCGTAGTCAATACAGAAGCAAGCTATAATCAGCGAGGAAGTTGTTTGCGACCTTCGCTTCTTGGGGGCACCTCCAAGATCCTGTCGTGCTGTGAGTTGTTGTGCATCCTTACGAAACGTTCCAAACTCCCCGTGTCGAAAGAGGCGTAGCTTTCCCAGTCGGAGGGTATCGAAGCCGTGAAAAAGGTCGTTATCAAGATCATCTTCCTCGTCGTAGCCTGGGACAAGATCCTTTCTCAACGGAATACCACCCCTCACAGAGAGCACACAGTATGCCTGTGGGGAGTACCTCGGACGCGGCTCTGTAAGCTCGCCTTCCACGTAACTAGCAGCACCACTTCGCTCACTAAGATTGTCAAAAGTGGTGAACGATCCATCGCTGCTTCTGTAGGGGCAATAAACAAGAGCCCCCGCGTCATAAAGCATCCAAAGGTTTTCAAAGGCCACCTTATCCTCTTGACCAGACTTTAGTCTTTCATACAGCGCCAGGGAGCTGCTCAGATAACGATCAATAAACTGGAGAACGACCCTGAAGTGTGGAAGCGCCGATGGTCGAATGTAGGTCTTTCCGAGTTGCTCGGCATTGGTTGCATCAGTATACGACGAGTCTGACTCCACAGGCCCTGTTGAATCAACAGAAATCGTGCAATCAGTGTTTGAGGGCGATTCCGCTGATGTTTGTGCGCTGGCCACTAAATCATCAATGTTTCCAGTGCCGTGGTCATTAGATTGGGAGCTACTTGGCATGGTTAGCTGATACAGTCGACACATTGAACAGGTGAGACTCGTACCCATAAGCACTTTCCAGCTTGCTGAGATGCTCCCTTAGAGAGTTGATATTGCTGATCAGCGGTCGAAATGGCTTCGTGAGTTGAATGGAGTTCCCTGAGCCGCAATCAAGGAGGAGGACGTCCCTGAAGAAGGATGCAATAGGGTCCGACCAGATGCTGATATAAATGATGTCAATCTCAGAAGAATCTTGGTTGGTTTTGTCGACAGCCGTGTCAGAAGCCTTGCTGTACATAGCTCTCAGAATCTCAGAAGGGCCGATTGTAGATGCAAATGCCCCGGACCACTGTGTCTTGTCTAAAAAGAAGCCGTCGGGATTGAAGTCACCCTCTTCTGCCTCGAAGAGATTTGCCTCCAGTAGGACGTTGTTGATGTCAAAGTCTGCTGTGTTGGCTTCGGAAAGAATATCATCGCCGTCAACAGCAGGCTCTTCCTCTGGCGTTGGCTCGTCGGGGTTGTTGCTTTGCAATTTCTCCTCGATAAGCCGAAGGCGTTGATCGACCACACGCATGTAGTCCATGACGCCACTGACTAAATTCTGACCAGGGTCGCCCTTGGACAGTTGCGTTACTGTCTCCATGTATCGTTCGTATAGGTAGTGTCTATCATCATGCCAATCGGGGACAGCCTCTGTTTCCTCAACAGCCTCCTCGGCCAGATCGTCTACTCCAACCGTCTCATCCTCTTTCGAAATGGTACTTTCAGAGGACGAGGCATCGATCAATGGAGAGCCGCTGTCAAGCTTGCTGTTCTCGCTGTCGTTGCCCTGTGCGGAGGTAACATCGGAAATGGCGACTGTAGCCTGGGTATTTGACCCGGCATCATGTTGGCTGGGCTGGCTATCGGTGTTTGTCGTTGTCATGGTTAAGTCCATCACGGCGCTCGGGACTGGCAAGCTCGCAGTAACAAGCGTGGCCATCTCGGAAGGTGACTTTTGGGCATTTAGCGACGCAGTTTGAACTGAAGTAGAGAATCTCATCAAGAATAAAAACACACAAGAAAAAACATTAGCCTGCGAGAAAACTGGTGGCTGAGCGCAGCTCAACGTCTGACCCAGGGCTGATATTTGCATAAGCGCCCGCGTAGGCTGCTTGGGTCGCGCGCCTGGTCTTCATTTGGCAAAATCTGCGCAAAACTATTGTCTGGATACTGCGAGAAAAAGACCTTTTGTATGGCATGCATCTCATGCATGAAATGTGAAGGTTCAATTGGCCCGCCTCTCTCTCAAAGCCTACGCCCAAGTCCATTCCATGTGGGTCGCGTCAGCTTCGCTTCCCAGCCCCCTGTCAAAGGATCTGTCTCTTTGATATGTCATTTGAAATGGCGCAAGAACTTTAGGCACCTGTGGATACCCACAAGAACACAATCATGCTGCCTAAAGTGGCTACATTTGATGTAAGTTCTGATATTGCTCGACGAAGCCGCGCCAGAGCCACTTGCCTCGTTCCAAAACGTCCCGAACACCAAAGAGCTTCAAGTATTCTCAAGCAATTCATTGCTGACTCCAATAAGACTTCATTTCATCTGATATCATCATCAATGTCCTCTCTCGGCACGGGTGAAGAACACCCGTCTCTGGGCGGGTCGGCAGCTGAGACTTCTAGTAACTGGTTAACAACAAAGAATAGCGCAGCTCGTTTCGCATACAGAGCTTTTGATGGAGACTCAACCTCGAAGACCACTGATGAGTTGATATTCGTGGATGAATTGGACGCGTTCGTTCCAAAAGACAAAGCTCCAGAGTCTGTCATGCCGAAATCATGGACACGAGGTCCACCATAGCTGATGGGGTGTTAATAGCCTGGAAACCTGTTTCGAGAGCTCGAGGAAGGCAAAAGAGACATTCGAAATGATGCTGAAGGATTTCGCCCAAAGTGTTGAGTCAAGAAAAGCATTCAAGAAGCTTGGGGTGGAAAAAGCAGCGACTTGTGATCTGGATTACATATTTAGTCTTGCCAGGGCAGCTGTTGAGCAAAGAGATGGCACGGGAAACTGGAAAGCTTGTAAAGACTTCGCAAGAAAGTGTTTCAAAAGCGCCAGCAAGAGAGACACAGCTCTTGGTGCGATCATGTCAATCATCCCTAGCGACGTCTACGGATCGCTGATATCAGGTGGTGTCATGACCATCCTCGCGGTACGACCAAATGGCAGGTCAGAATGTCTCCTCTGAAGGCATCGACTAATCACTCGGACTACTCAGATTGCAAACGAGCATGAGAAGCGGCGGGAGGCAGTTGAGAGCGCCATGGCAGACATACCCAAGAAACTAGATCGGGTGCAAAGGCTATCGGATGTTCATGTCTGGTCAAAACGCCTACACGAAAAGGCGGACGGAGTCTTGGCGGCCATATTTGGCGTTTTGCAGAGAATTATTGATGATATGACGATGGAACGGACAGGTTAGTCAAGTGGTTCGTCTGCTTCGCCAGGTTGAGAGTACTGATATGCCATCAGCCAAGTTCAAATCAAAGCTAAGGTTCGGATCAGAGGACCAAGTTACGGGGGCTCTCTCTTCACTGGATGACAGCATTTCGGACTTTCAGATGGAGTTGGACATCTGCGCCCAATTCCGAATGGGCCGTATGCACGAGACAATAAATGCAAACGGCGCCAAACTGAGCATCATTGAGAAGGTCGTCAAAGGTGAGTGAGAACGCCTCCCTACCAGACCATCTCTCTCAGAGTGTTGGGTCACTGTGCTGAAGGGACTAAAATGTTGAACAGGGCTATCTCAGGACTTGAACGAAGGAAACGTTAAAGCTGTTACCAAGGAGACCATCGAAGAACACGTTTGCAACGCCCTGCACCGATTCTACGCAAGCAACCCCCATTTCAACCCCGTCAATGGAGGGCGTAAGTCCATGCTGTTCCTTGACACTGATGAGCGACGTCACTGACTATGCAACTAGTGAAAGAACCGCTTCCAAAAAGGCGACAAGGTGATCTCGAAGTCAGAATTCCGGAGCAGAACAACAAGATTGCCGAAGAATGGTATGAATCTCTGCAAGACTTCGATCCTAGTCCAGAGAAACATGTTATAGAGTGCATGCGCGCTGGCCTCGGCCGGTTAACTCTCGAAGACAGAGAGAAAAGCCAATGGATCATGTCTACACCGGAGGTTTCCAACTGGCTGCGTCTCGATGAATCAAATATCCTAGGCGTGAGAGCCGAAAATGCACCAGATGGATTGTATCACCCACTGTCCTTTACGGCGGCTCTTCTGACGGAAACACTTCAAAGATCGACTGAGTTTCCGGTGTTGTCTTTCTTCTGTGGGATTCGAACGAATGAGAAGTTCGACAGAGTGCTGTGCGGACCCTTGGCTGTTCTCAATAGTCTGAATGGTCAGCTGTTGAAATACTTTTCGCAAAAGAGACCAGGTGTCGATCTCTCTCTCCTGCAACAAGAGAACGAGCGATTGATGAAGAAATCCACTCAGAAGCCAAAGTATGCGGTTAAACTATTCCGTGGACTTCTTGAGCTTCTCGAAGATGATGATGTCGTCTTTATCATCCTCGATTCTTGGTCGCGATTATTGGGGGATAGAATTGAAGCTGACAAGGTCATCGAAAAGCTGTCTCAGACCACGAACGACTTTCCTCATTTGGCGATCAAAATTCTTGTCCTAGACCCTCTGCCATCAGATTCAATACATGAATTGGCTCATTCGGTGCTTTACGTCCCGGATGAAATCGACGGTTGGAAGAATGACGTGTCGCTAAGCTTGTTGGAGGCAAGCAACGAGAGAATGGTGGAGGACTTAAAAGATGTCCGGAACAGAAAACGCGAGGTGGATGAGTCCGACTCGGAGACTTCTGATCAAGACTGGTAGAATAAGGAATATATATCTATGCCAATGCCACTCAACAGGGCCTTTGTGCGCAAATTATGTGTCTTTGCCGGTTAGTTGATCCGTCTTTACCGCGTGCGCCACAGACTTGTGAAAGGGCACCTACATGTTCCAGTAGCCATGCATGGTGGTGTTGCTGACCTCCTTCTTGGCTTCATCACAAAGCGCCGATACCTCGGCTGGATCCCAGCCTTTAACCCGTGTCAAGAGAGCCATCGAAAGCCCTTCGAGTCCCATTTCGAGATTCGCGCAATGCCAGCGACCGATCTCCTTTAGCCTCGGATGTTGTGGCCACGTATTGAATGGCCATCGGGCTGTTCGACGTCGGATGTCGACAAAACCTGCCCGTTGAAGGTCAGGAATACATTTTGGGGCATAGTCGAGTGGCCGACCTATGGCTCTGGCGGCTTCAACGACAGCAGCATGCCACCGCCACAGAGCGGAGTCTGTGGTAATGGTACCGTCGGTGCAAGACATGGGGAGTTCGAGGTCTTGCATCTCAAACCATCCTCCTGGACTTAAGTTGCTACTTTTATGTCAGTCTTTCTCGAAGAATTGCAATATGCCACGCCTTACTCAAACGCCTTCCGGATGATAGATGGAAAGTCAAAAAAGCTTCCCGCCATGGCTCGGCAGAATATGAAGTCGAACGGTCTTTTCCATTTCCAGTCTTTTTCTAGATCATCGATCTCAAAGCTGCAATTAGATGGCAAACTTGGCTCATTAAAATCAGTTTACCTGTGGTTTGGGAAGTCGGTACATCCGTGACCTACTATTCTGGTTGAATTGCACTTAGGTCAACACCGATGACCTTGTAATTATTAGTGTACAGATCATGCCATGTGAGAAGCGTGATGCAACGATCACTTACCTCAGACCCAGGGTATGCATCGGCTTCAGAGATTGTTAGTTGTGGTTGCTCACCCCGCGCAGTTTGTAGAGCGAACTCACCGAAATCAATGGCCCACAGACCGGTGCCGGTCCCCATGTCCATTACCCTCTTCGCCTTATGCTTCTCAGGGTTGCAAGCCAGCTCTCCATTTAATGTAATCAACCAGATGTGATGCTGTAGTTCTGCACGCAATCAGACATCTGCCTCGACACACCAAAAAAGAGGAAATGTGATGCTCACTCAGCCGCTCAACTTCAAGCTGGCGAATGGTCTTGTTAGAACAGGTCGGACTCAGAAAACAATCGAATGAAAAATCAAGATACATCGTCATTTGGGTAGGCGTATTCTGTGTCTCGTCAGTGAATCGATTGGTCGCGTCATCGTCCATTAACATACTGCCTCGGCTCATGGAATGGTACGTCCGCCCATTCTCGAACTCGTAGTCAAGAATGCTAGAACGCAACGATATCAGCGAAGGTGCCGTCTGAGAAAAATTAGCAACGACAACGAAAGGTTTGGACGAGGAGCTCATCTACGTCGCACCTCGCTGAAAGTCGAGTCAACATCGGATGCGGCCTCATCGAAATCCGTGTCGCGCTCCTGAGCATGAACGTCATTATGCTGACCTGCCATGTTTACGATTCAGAACATGGAAGGACGGTCAGAAAGATACCATCATTTGTTGGTCACCATCAGAAATGTTCATTGTCACAATTGATCAGCTCTCGGCCGCGATCCAAAAAAGGTGGATGCACACAGTCGCATTAGGCGGTGTCGTCGATTTGAGGAGCATCAGGGCGGGGGCTTTGGGAAAATGTCGAAATTCGCGAACGGATGATCGGGTAAATGGAAAAGACGTCCAGTATTCTGCGCCGCTGCCATGCATGTGAGAACAAGGGTTGTTTGCTGCTGTTGGCTCAATTAAGCCCGCTGTGGGTTGCATCATTGTGCTGTATGCGATGGATGCTCAAATGTCCACCCTTGGCATTGGGCGGTTGCGGAAAGGCTTGGAAGTTTTGTTCGTAAGAAAGGCAATTGCTTTCTGGGTTGTCCTTTTGCTTTCTTAGATACAGAAATGCTTCAGATGAACCAGAGTTGGAGAAGGGCTGGTGGGACGGCAACATGGGACTTCGCAAAGCCAATGCTGTCCGGAGAATATTAACCACAATGTTCGCATGGCTTCCAACAGACGGGCACCTCAGGTGTTCTGAATTGTCTGGCCGGTTGGCCCAATGGCAAGGCGTCTGACTACGATACACCGTGGAATCAGGAGATTGTGGGTTCGACCCCCATGCTGGTCAAAATCTTTTGCTTCTTGTGGACAAAAGCGTCTAAGGGTTTTTTTTTTTTTGGATTTTAAGTCCGAGGCCACATCCGGGCGCATGTGGGCGCTAGACGGGATATGAGCCGGCTGGGGCCCACACTGAGGAAGAATGAAAGACTTCTACTTGTGCTAATGTCTGATGTCTGATGTAGATAGAATCTTGAACTAAAAGGCTACTTATTAAAGTTCAAGTTACTGTCTAAGCAGGTGCAATGCGAAGTAGTCAATTTAAACCAGTGAAACCTATTAGATCTATGTGGTCAATGCCAAAAGGCTGGCCTATCTATTTTATGGATGCGCCCGAGAAGAACAGCCAAGTCACACTACCCTCTCGGTCAAAGCATGGCATAACAACTCACATCCCGTTTGCTTTGCACGGATCATCGACTACCATCTCGTCAATCACTTGAACACCAGGACCTCCAGGCGCGCCGAGCATGAGCATCTTGCCGCCGTTGGCCTCTTGCCAACCTGCCTTTTCTGGAGCATCCAGGTTCTGCGCGAACCCCAACCACAAGTCCTGCATCGCTTCACTTGTCTGGACTTCATAATCTGAAGCAGCAGCTATGAAATCTCCCCTCGTACCAAAGATCTGAGGCAGTTCAGTCATGTGATATGCGCCGGCCCAGAAGTACGGACTGATATCAGTGAAGTTGCCGCTGTACAGGTACCGGTACGTCTTTCGCTTCGCGGCTTCTCGCATCCCAGCGGAGTGCGCAGCTGGGCATTGGAAAAGGGCGAGCGTCAACATCTCGGACAGGGTATCGTTGACGCCCATGTGCACTGGGTCCTTTGGGAACGGGACCATGATGTTTCCCTCGTGCAGGTTGGAGCCAAAGATTGCGGGACGATCACTGAAGAGGCCCTTGGCATAGCGATCTGTGTAGTTGGAAAACACCCACTTCTCGTCCGGAGTTGCGATGAAGTTCAGAGGTGGCGTTGCCATGGTGTCAGTGTAGTTCGCGAGGAAGTTGACGATGCGCTCAGTTGACTGGGAACGCATGCAAGCCAGCTCAGCATCCGGGACCGGAGGGCAACCGAGTTCTTTCGCCACAAATGAGAAGTTGCCGTGCATGGGATCGAGTGTGGAAAGGCCAGTGGAAGGTGGAATCAAGACATTACCGCTGTCTTGTATGAACCCCTTGACGATGGGATCACTGGGGAACGCAAAGTTTTGGGCGTCTGTAGATGCAGCACCGGAAGACTGACCCCAAAGGACCAGTTTGTTCAGGTCACCACCGAATGCTTCAATATTGTCCCTGACCCACTCGATGGCCATGCGCTGGTCCATGAGACCTAAGTTGGACTGCTTGAGGCCAGCGGCATTGGGGAAGCCAAAGATGTTCAGACGATACTGCACTGCCACAACAATGTGACTCTTGCTGCGCTGGATCCATGCCGGAGGTTGCTGCAGGGGCACAGACGAAGAACCAGTTTGCAGTCCGCCGCCATGAATCCATATGAAGACCGACACTTTGTCGTCTTTGTTGATGTTTTTCGGCGCCCACACTGAGAGAGAGAGACAGTCTTCGCTGATCGGGGCGAACTTGTTGTATTCGGTGACCGCATCATTGATGATGTTATGCAAAGTGCTCACAAACTGAGGGCACGCGTCAGGCGTCTTGGTGGCGTTGAAGGGTGCGTTGCTTGTATATCGCTGAGGTGGGGAAAAACGCAACTGGTGTGTCGCCGGCTTCCCATAACGAATACCTAAGAACTGGCGAACGTCGGGATATGTTGAGTTGATGAAGCCCGTGATTTGACCTGAAGTTGTCTTTACCACCGTACCATCACTTGGTGTTGGCGATGCGTTGGCTGCATCGAGTAAGACCCCTAGAAGACAGGCCGAAAAGTATGCGGAGACTCGCATGTTAGAATGTCCGATTGTGATCAAATAAATGGGAGATGTAAGCTGTGGTCTGAGAAGCTACTAGATCTTGCCGAAAAGTAGGTCTGTGACTGCTCATGTCTTGATCATCTTATTTTGCAAAACCCCCCAGATGCCACCCTCAGTCTTCTTATATCCCGTTACCGCATCGTGGACACGGCGGGACAGATACCTCTTTTGTTCGTGATATCTCCATCGCTCAAAGCCATGATCTGAATATCCGAAGGCAGCTGCGTACCGGACATAACATCGGGAAGTGTGGATCGTGATTGGCTGATAGTCGAGGTAGTAAGAATTAAGAGCGCTTGTCGCAGATGGCGCCCTACCTTAGTGTCAAAGATCCCGAGTGGCTCAAAGCCTTAGGTTGCTGACGCTGACAATTTCATGGTATGAGACGCGCGGATAACACCCAAATCCTGCAAGTTCAAAGTGCGCAGCTCCTGCCGTCTGGCTGTGCCGATCTGCCGGTTCCCAGACCTCGTGGCCGTGGCTGGGTTCACAGCCATCTGTCTCCGCGCCACTTTCGTCAAATGAAAGCAGATGCGCCGCTTTCTTCGATCATTCTGTCGGAGTTAAATCACAAAATCTTTGTCACCAAAAAGGGAGTCTCATGGGTTTGAAAGCTACGTATTCATAGAGTGCGAGCCACTTAGAGGGTTTCCCTTCGTCGAATCGAATTGGTGGTGTATGACGCAAAGGTCTCCTTACATTTGGGTATTTCGTAGCACCGGAGATTCCTATCTTGCATATGATCCAGCTCACATGGAAGCAATCGTCTGTGGAACATCGTTGCCAGGAAGCACTGCAGATGAACGATACACCTCGTTCAATCACGATGCCCGAATTTGCCCTCAGCCGCACGGACTACCAAGGAACGTCTTCAAAAAAAAGCTTTCCTGTCAATTTTCTGGTGTATCATTCGGTCACGTCGGGTTCGTCTCAATCACCGTCGCGGTCAATCGGGTAGATCTTCGGTGCCGGAGGCAAAGAAATGCAGTGACGGGATGACTGAAGTTAGCTGGAGTTTGGAGCAAGCAAGACCCAACAACCAGAGTTGCGGGAATATCTTCGAGATACCGTTATGGTAAGTCCCGCCCTAAATTTCCTCCTTGTGTTGCTGTATGCGTCATTCAATCCGTTCGGCCTCTTGTTGCGTCCCGTGGTGCAGTTAAGCTCCGGTCTCCACCAACACTGCCGGCCTCAATTCTGAATTCAACCTAGGCCAACCACCGTCAATATTTTCATCACTGGCTTCCTTTATCCGCGTGTAGGGAAAGTTCGCAATACGTCGGAGGTCTCATATTGCATGTCACGTTGTAGAATGGAATAGTGTTAGGTCTGAACTCTAAGAAGTCGTATTGATGTTGGGCCCAGAGCATCTGGCAACGAATGCGAGAGTGACGAGTTGGTACCACATCGTGTTTTGTTTCTGTAGAAGGCCGAGTTAAGTTGTTATCATACAATAAATGGACTCCAGAAACTGAACAGTTGTGTTCTTTCCGGCGGGAATACCAAATATTAACACCCATTGGGGAACTACCATCCCCAGGCTTCGAAGCAAACATGCATCCTATTTTATGTAGGGATTGTTCCTAACCTTGCAAATTAATAAAGCTTAACCGGCTACTTCTGAGACCAGCTGTCCACTTCATCCGAGTACAAAGTTGCGACTTATGCCCAACTATTTGAACACGCATTTCCTGCCACTCGTCCCAGCTTTCTCCTTTAAGACCCCTAAGCAAAGAATTAAGGTATTGCATCGACTGATCATCACAACAATGAAGTTCCTCCAGGTCGCCACCTTCATGGCGTTGAGCCTCAGCGGGGTTCACGGCGTTCCTCAGATGCGGTAAGTTCATTTGACAACTACGTCTATGTTTGGCTTCTTGACTAACCCGGGGTCAGTTCCGGCAATGAGGTAACCGTCGAATCCCGAAGCCTGGGCAACTCCGACACGACTCTATCTGGAGTTTCTCAGTCGGCCGATAACAAGGAGAAGAGAGACATCGAAGTCGTCAGCCGTCCCAATGGGCCGGCACCGCCCTCGAAGGGAGATCCACACGGACCCCCGAAGCGTTCCTTGGTCGGGCTTGTCAAGCGGCCTAATGGACCAGCGCCACCTTCCAAGGGCGATCCTTCAACTCCCCCTAAGCGAGATCTGGGACTTGTGAAGCGACCCAACGGTCCTGCTCCGCCGTCTAAGGGCGACCCGCACGGCCCCCCGAAACGTGATATGATTGATGAAGAGGCCACCCGGAATGAGTGAGATAGCTTCTCGTTTTCATGGGTCCTTGAGGAGCCAGAATGATAGCTTGAGGGTTCAAAAATGCCACTGCAAGCACGCGATCGAAATACAATTGTCGAAGAATGTTCCCGAGGAAGCCCGCAGGTCTATAGCCATCTCTGTGTCGGTTATCAATAACAGTAGGGGCTTCATTCTTTTCACAGTCGGCACGTGAGAGACGTCGATGTGATGATTCGACTTTTGTCTTGGTAAAGAACCCTGTGCTGGGATTAAATTGGCTACCTATCATATGTGCATCAAAATCAAAATATCTGGAGTAGGGACTGTTAGAAGCTGTGAGGAGCACATCCGACAGTTGTCCAAGTTCAAACTGTCCCCTATTATGAAGGTCTCACGGACGACCTCAAGTTCGTTGATCCGGAGTAACAGGGTACTGATCTTGTCCGTACGTTGAGTTTAGCGTAACAGATCCGACGACATCGCCTGACTCCAGTCGTATTGAAGTGTCCACAATACCCTTTGACAAATTGTCTCGCGTCAAAGACAGTTGTCTCGAGCCCCGAATCCAGTTTCCGTACCCTCCATAACCCGAACGTTGACCGAAGCACAGATTTACACCGGTGCCCTCAACGCTTAGCCCGTTGACAGCGCCGCTCCACTTGTAGCACCAGCTATTCCCGTGGTCGTGGCCGCTGAAGACTGCAAGCATACCAGGAGTCGCAGTAACGGCTTGCATGAAGGCTTTATCTTGGCCGCCGTAGCTGCACGTGTCCTTGTTGGTGCCATCACTGCACCATCCTTCGGACTGTCGAGAGAGGGGGTTATCTTGGTTGATGCCGGGCTCCTTGGCCGGGTCGATGCCTTTCGCCTGTACGGCGCGTGAGGCATCTGGTGGGATATGGACGAATGCAAGTGAGGTAATGTTCTTCTTGTGCTTGTTGACCAGGTCGGAGTTGGTAGATTTAAACCATGAGACAACGCTCTCATCCACCCAGTTTGGGTTACCGACTTGGTTGCCTGACGAATCCTTTTGGAGATACTTGAAGCCACCCCTGCTATCGAAAAACCAAAGGAGAAGCTCTGGAGCGCAGCTGTCCTTGGTGCAATCCGACGCGTACACTGGGAGGTAGTAGTTGGAGACGCCAACATCGCCCGAGACCATCTTCTGAGTCCTGGAGTTGACCCATTTTCCCTCGCGGGCGAGAATGTCACCGCCAGTTAGATTGAACTGATAGTCGTGATTGCCATAGGTACTGCTCCAAGGAAGATTGCGATCGAGCATTGGCTGGACAATCTGGTCGAGAACAAATGAGGCATTTTCAAGGAATGCGTTCTCGCCAGTGATAAGATCGCCATTCAAAACAACAAAGTCTGGTTTGGCCTTTTCGAGAACATCGTTCATGACTTTCACGGTCTTCTTGTCCTGGGCTGGGCCGAATGACCAGGCATCTGTAGAATGTCAGCGATTGCAAATTTTTTTCCGTGTCTCAATGACCAATATGAGCTTACTCTCTCCAAAGTGGAGATCCTCAAAGATGGCAATCTTGAAGTTCCCATCACTGCTGAATTGAAGCGGCCTAGAAGCTTTGTCGTTTTGCCTCGTTTCCAGCAACGGAACCTGCGAAGACAGGCCTGCCCAGAGGGCTACTGACACCCAAAAGCTGAACATCGTGTCATGCACTCGCAGCGAGGACCAACGTGAAAGGGGCCGAGTAAGCGAGTGATATCAGTCTAAAAACCTTCATCCTTCTCACAAGACCTCTCGGTATATATGTTGTCATCATCTGATGTTTTTGGTCGCTCGCACCTACAGAGTTGGTGAGCACTGTTTCACGAATGCAGCCCAAGGCCATACAGATGTACAGATATGCAGGTGTGTACGGAAGGGAGGCTTGGATTTTGAACATTCATGGAAGCCGTGGAACCCGCGACGTGGGACCCTTTCGGATCTCCAGTCGCAAACGCCCAGCATAACCTTTAACTGCCAGATATGGAGTCAACTCAATGTCACAACTGAGAAAGACACTCCGCGATCAATCAAGGGAGCTGTCAACTGTCAAAGTCAGATCTAGCCTGGGATACCATCTGAAGTACGGACGTGCAGTCAACAATGTCCGATCATCCGTCTTGCGCTCGGGGCATTGGCAGCTTTCAAGTTGGCGTCCGACCCCGATCAAAGAAAAGTGTGGACGCTCGGGGCCGAAGCGTGGGGTCCAGGCGCCGGCGCAGAGGGTGGGGAAACGGACATCCATTGTCAATCCTTTCTCAGTCAATGAATAGGATTTGGGATAAAGCCAATCTTTGTTAAGAGGTCGAGGCAATATGATTGCAATTGGAATGAACCATCGTGTTTTCAGTTACTAGACGAACTAAACCGCATGCGACTACTCAGTCCTTGTTGAAGACCTCCCTCAAGAAACCAGCAATCAACTCGGTGCTCTTCGCATCGTCGGGGGGCATGATGGCGCTGGCGTAGAGCCCGCCGACACCTTTGTCACGATTGACAAACCACACCAGATTCGGAATTCCTGTCATTACCAGAGTTCCACCGGGCAGACCTTGCGTATCTTTCTTGACAAAGTACGCTCCTGGAGCCTGTCCCACCTTCTCGGGATCGTATGGCTCCCCAGTCAGGCGGCCATACATCATCTGTATTTCAATTATCAGCATTCAAATCGCTTCAATCCAAGTCCTGGGGAGAGATCTACCGCTCCGTATGAAAGCATATTGGCTGCCGGTGAATCGGGGCTGAATTGGGACGAGAATAACTCCGCCAGGTATTCTGGCCCAAGTAAGCTCGGCGTCTCTTTGAGGAGATCGGCTGTGAGCTTTGCGATGTCTGGAACCGTTGAGACTAGCCCCATCGCGCCACTGTCATCCTCAGTCACCCCGGGGTATGGCCCCGTCATCGGCACGAGTGTCCCATCTGAAATCCTCGTGCTGGTCTCAACAAGGTGCTTCTGAATATCCGGATTCTTGTCCGGATGGAATGTTGTGCTAGTCATTCCCAGAGGATCAAAGATGTTCTTCTTCATATACTCTCCAAGCTTCACCCTGGTTAGTCTCTCAACAGCAATACCGGCCCACTCGACACCGCCCCCATAGGCCCATCCTTGGCCAGGCTCGAACAGGAGGGGGATGGTGTAAGCTTTCTTCGAGTCTCCCGAAAAGGCTTGAGGGTGCTCATCGCGTGACATCCGCCATGCTTGAAGACGCGGATCAAACAAATCCACACCAACTCCGCTGGTGTGAGATAGCAAATGACGGAGGGTAATCTTCTCTTTGTGGGGTTTGAGAACAATGTTGCCCGTCTGGTCATAGCCAAGCACACCGAAGTCCTTTAGCTCAGGAAGAACATCGTAAATGGGCTTATCAAGTTGAACTTCACCGCGCTCAACACATTGCAGGGCTGCAATGGCTGTGATGGTCTTGGTGATGGAGTAGATCCAAAAAGCACTATTGCTGTCGATCTTGTCAGACCCAATAGCGCTTCTTCTACCGTAATATTTCTCAATGAAGGGCACTCCTACAAGGAGTGAGTAGATAGTCCCCTCGATTGTGTTGTTGAAAGTCCATCGGATGGTCTTACCGGTGCTGTTAACAGCCAAAACGGCTAATCCCGTGACTCCGTCGGCGTCTGGGTGCGTCTCGGCAGCGCAGGTGTCCTCAAATGAGATTGGCATGTTGATTGATGAGAAGGAAAGATATCAAGCTAGTCTGGCTCAGGGATTTTCAAGTTCGCTGCGATCAGTGGCAGTCAACTTATGACTTGCCTGGTTGATTCGGGACTTTTGGCATTGACCTTGACTCCACGGAACCATCACCGACGGCCCTCAGCAGTAGGCCGAAATAACTTCACCATGTCAACCCCATTATCGCTTAGTAAGGATTGTAAGTCAAACAAGACTGTAGATCTTGCCTTGGCGTTAGATGACTCCATGAGGCGGTGCCGGAAAGTATCATCGTGCGAGTTCCGGCCGAAATCCGGGGCCGTGCAGCCTGCAGCGGGGTTCCACCCAACTGAATCATCGCCATGGAAATGACGATACGTGGATCTTGAAATTGGCTAGAGCCATAATTTTGTTTGGCCGGCGGAATTACGTGGCACAAGCTTTCCGTGTTAGAGATTCTTGTTGGGTCAACGATCGGAGTCGGCGGCTGCATCGGGGATGAACTGTCGTCTATAGTTTATGTGGTCTAAGATATGTACCTCGAGGATCAAGTGCTTGAATCTTGTGTGGTTGCTAGTATCAAGGACATTCAGCAAACTATTTCTCAATCCATCTGCTCAAGTGAAAGCTTGTCTTCTACGTCCACGCCAAAACGCCGTTCAGAAACAACATGGAAGCCATCGCGAGCCGCAAGCGTATCAACCCCCCTCGGGACGCAAATCCCAACGCTCTCGTCGGGAAGGTGGCTCTCATCACCGGATCTTCCTCAGGCATTGGAGCTGCAGTAGCTAGAGAGTTATCAGCCCGAGGTGCCTCGGTGGTGATCAACTATGGCTGGTCAGATCTGCAGGGTGCCGCCAACGAAGTCGGAAACAGCCTACACACCCCTTGGATAGCTGTTGAAGCAGATATATCCACTATAGATGGACCTGCTAAGCTTGTCAAAGCCGCCGTCGACAAGTTCGGCAAAATTGACATTGTCGTCAATAATGCTGCCAAGGCGACGCTTGCCAAGGTCGAAGACACCACGATCAATCTCTGGGATACTACCATGAACACGAATGTTCGAGGCGCATTTCTTGTCACACAAGCGGCTTTGCCTTACTTACCTCCGAAATCTGAGGGCGGGGGCGGCAGAATTATCAACATTACGTCCGAAGTTGCTACATCACCCGAGATCCTTCAGACGGCCTACGCAACTAGCAAGGGCGCTATCGCAACCCTCACCAGATGTCTCGCTAAGGACCTCCCGCCAACTTATGGCTGCACAGTCAATGCGGTATCTCCCGGCATCGTCAAAACACCACAATTCCTTGGCGAACTTCAGAAGATGGGCAATGCTTTTTTGACTCAGATCTTTGATGCGCGAACTCCAGTTGATGGGTGGATTGGGTTGCCTGAGGATGTTGCTTTTGCTGTTTCATTTCTGGCCGAGGAGAGAGCGAGCTGGATCAACGGCGCGAGCATTAATGTTTCCGGTGGAATGTTTTTCGATTAGTTCCAGGTCTCAATTAGTCGAAGTAGACCGAGAGAGCAGTGTCTTCGTGCAAATGCCACAGCCTTGCCTTACAGATGCAATACTTAGACATTAAAACGTAATGCTGTGATTCCATCTTGTGAAATCGATTCAACTCAATTATGGTTGCAGCTATGGATGACTTGCTGATGGCCATGGTGCATCGATCCACCCAATAGAAGGCTGCGTATTGTACAACTCTGTTAACAGATCGTGTTCATCCAATGAGCTGAAGTCTGGAATGACCCCCGAACTATGACCATTGGCAGAGCTCCATGCGTTGTCTGCATCCTCCTCAGCAATTGTTGCGAATGGGTTTGTCCACCAGGGCACCGCAACTCTGCTTTGTTCCGATGCCTCCAGTACCTGTGAAGACCCTCGCGCCGAGGGTGGGCTAGCCCCTCTTGCTGTGGACTGTGTTGCCTCCTGTACTAGATTGGAAGTCTGAGTCCGAGAGTCGTTCCTGAATGTTGGCTTACACAATGCCATGAATCCCTCAAAAAGCTTTTGAACACCCATCAAAGCTGAGTTCTGCCCACTGAATTCTCGCAGGCCATTTGTGACATTTGCTAGTAGCTGATAATCCTGTACGCTGGAGACGCTGACTGCGTGGGTGAAAAGCACAAAAAATGGGTATAGCGGATAGAAAAGCACAAGCCTGAGAGTGTTAGCAATGCTTCGATTGCCACAGAGGAATGACTCACCATGAAACGGAAACCCGGAAGTTATGGATGTCTGTGAGAGTCTTGGCATGCAATAGCATATCATTGAGAGACGATAGTGACGTTCGGGCGAATCCAAGGAGCTGTTGGTGCAGTCCAACGTCTTCAGCTAGGTATGGGTGTAGCTTCACCACAGAAGTCATGACGGAATGGTAGGCGAAGTCGACTCCCATCCACTCGCCTCTCAAGTAGCTATCCTTAGACTGGAGTTGCGTGTTGCGAAACTAGCATCATGTCAGACCTTTGGCGTCTCGTATGCCATCAGTATAAAGAATCGTCTCACCTCTCGAATGGTTTCTTTAATCTTCCACATTTCCTGCTGCATGCCCTGAACCTTGGAGAGCATATCCTTTGAGTTGCTCCGCTCCCTGGATCCATGAACAATTTCGTTTTGGATTTCAGCCAGTCGCAAGTACACATGTAGCAGGTATGTATGAGGCTTTGCTGGATCAGGTCCAAGTAACTCTGTAGTATCGATTTTCATGTCAGGAAGACATGCTGACCGGTTCATGCTCAATGCCAACGCTTTATCAAACATGTAACATAGAGACAGGCCATATCGAGCTTCTTCAGACCCGAACTTGTCAGATGGTACTGATATAAGCTGCAGGCCACCGAGAGCCATACATATGCGGCAGGCAGCAGTACTCAATTGCCAGCATTTCTCCAACTTGCCAGAGAGCAACATGTACATCGTCTATGCGCCGTCAGTCTTCGGTAACTATGTAGATACTCCCTGGCGCTTACCCCTGATAAAAGTGCCTGAAACAGCGACATACTTGGCGGATCGAGAACCCCGATACGATGCAGGGCTATAAGTATGTTCTTCTCATACTGCTGTTGCCTTTTGAGCAGATGCGCATGCATGAGAGTACCGGGCTCTGAGTTCGTTGCCCCGAGATAGATCCAAGCCAGGAAATTGACATTGACTGTGTAGTGGAGGTAAGTTGCACCTGATACTTTCTTCTCGATCAAGTCGAGACCCTGTTTCTCAAACGCTTTCGGTGAGATTACACTACCCATGTCGAGTATGAAACACAATCCAGCCTCCTTTCTCGGACCTAGCAACTAGTTAGTTACTTGTTTCTTGCCATTGTCGCAGCTTCTGTGAGGGAATGCACTTGGTGTTCAACATGAAATGAAGGGTCTCAACTGATGGATAGAGACTTTCATTGGAGAGATCGGTGGGTTCCGACGTGTAGCCTTCAGGGTCAATTGCGAGTGCAGGGAGGGTATTGTTTGTCGCGAAAGCCAGGGCTGACTCTAAAACCTGTCGCTTGCTCTCGTAAAGTCCAGCTCGGCTTTGAAGCTCTGTTTGAATATGATGTTGTGCCTGCACAGTTGCGGGTCCTCGTTCAGTGCTGCTGGACGAAATTGACTGCCTGCCATGTTGAGATGCCGGTGTCTTCTGAGATTGCGGTTCTGTACTTAGATCCCCAGTAGGTTCTGGGGCTGCTTGTTGTCTTGCCGAAACGGTTGCAGGATTTGAAGTTATTGAGGGCGCTCTAGGTGACTGGGATCTACGCCAATTTGGAAGATAGGCCGCGGTTTGAAATCTGCGTTGACTATGATGGAACTAGATTAGATACGGCTCTGACTTGTAGAAACCCTCGAAAATAGTAATTCATCACCAAACTGACATTGGCTCTGCCGTATTTTTGACTCTTCTTCTTGGTCGTCTTCGTAGACATGGAGCGGATGCTGCTACACAATTGGCACAGGGGTCATCTCTATCACATTTGATCTTACACAGCAAGTTAGCCTGGTAGTAAGATGAGTCCGGATGACGGAGGCTTCAACCTACCTTCTTAGAGAAACACAAATCACACTAAACGCGTGGTCAGCAATGGAGCCTCGTGGCCAAGCTCAATGGTAACTTACAGCCCGGTTCCTCGGCCCGGCTTCTTCAGCCACTTGGTCCAAGTCAGCCATCATTCGCGGGGAGGTTACCGGCAATCGCCGGAATGGTGGCTCGTTCCTCGAAATCCAGACCCGAGAGTACCGCAATCACGGTAGATGCGGCACGGTACCTGCGGCGTGGACTAGATTGAGGAAGTTGATGGGAGACGCTGTCTCTTCCGGGAAGCTGAGCTGATGTGATGTCGGATTTCGGACGGAAAACAGTTCTGCAAGGGGAGATGCAGGAGTAAGTTGTCAAACGCTTTGGCCTATGTGGGTCCATATGACCCGTCCATTCGCGGACCTGGGGTTGACGGGATCCGATGTCCCGGTGGGATGCGCACATCATCATGTCGCGCAACCGCGGTGATCACGAAACAATCTTGAAGTTGATGTGGGACAAGGGATCAAATTTTCACTGCAGGCCTTTTCCAAACAGATGAACGGTTCAGGTGAGGTGCCAAATGTCCATGAGATGCGGAGATATTGAACACTTACGGTCTCAGGTACTACTAGAATCTGTTGGCTGTATCACTCACATGAAGACTGCCCTCGAGTGGCAGCCAAATCCAGCAAATGAGCCACACACATCGACCGGACTTCTGCTGGCCCAAAGATATTGATACATGAAGTTTGGCGTGTATGAATTATGCTAATTGTTTCAACTCACCGCATGTGGCCAACTTAACACAGAACCTTGAGCATACACAAGTGCTTGCGTAGTCACACAAATGTTCCACGAAGTTCCCGAATCAAAGACCGTGATTCGTCAAACCGGTATATCAGCGTGGAAGTCTGAGTACGAAACATCCGTTCGGGGTCATTCAGGTACATCACAACGTATGCTTTTCAGGTGCTAAGCACTCCGACAGATGCACCTCAGACACCAGCTGTCAGTCTGCTGCAGTCGAAAGGCCCGGTCTGATCACAAAACTGATTATCAATTATACAAAGTCTTATTAAGTAGTAAGAATTTGCACAGCTTCTAAGAAGCACAGCAGCTTTGAAAGTCGATCAGTCACACGTCCTTCACTCTGCAAAGACTTTGCAACCAATTGTTCTCGGAAATTTGCTGATCATGAGAAACAAGCTCGAATTATTGGAATCCTTATTGTAAAGAGATGACCCAGCAAGAATAAAAGATGAGGGCTGATAGAAATGACGGCGGGCCGTTGAACGTGTAAGGTCCGCCTTTCTCATTTCCAGCATGAGTTGAGTCCGGCATAAGAATTGCCCGCTCACAAGACAATGTTTTTTCGACTGCCACAACTATTCGTTTGGCCATTACCCCAGCCAACCTTCTTTCTTCCCTTGTCGATATCTGATGCGGAACTTTCCAACTCGAGTGTTGGTCGAACATTTACTCATTAGCGTCATTGCCATTTGATTTGGGGTGATACTTATCGTCCAGAAACTTAACAAAGCGCTGGTCGGACATAAGACGAGGCAATGACGAGCAACAGGGCAATGCGCTGGGACGATGGAGTCGGCCGGAAATACTGCAGAAGTCCGAGGCCGAAACGTTGAATCAAGTTGCAGGAAACAGCGAGTAGGAGTGATCGGTGGGTGAAGCCTCCTTCAGGTCCTCGGTTTCGGTAATAAGGTTCAATGCTTCAAGCGGCCAGATGCATCCATGGGATACTTAGAGCTGTACTAGCTGAGATTGTCAGAGGGAAGAAAGAAAGAGAATTAATGAGGGGAAACTAATATGCAGGGGGATGCAGCCTATAAAAGGGCAACATGAATATCGTACACCCATAGCCCTCAGTCCTTCACAGCGCACCTCCTCGCTCTTCTCGAATACAAGTATTTTTGCTGACTATCATGTCTCTTCCACTTACAATTGGCTTGGTGACCGGCGCCAACCAGGGCATAGGTCTCGAAGTCGCCAGGAAGTTGTCAGCTGAGAACACAAACTATCATATAATCATGGCTGGTCGGCGAAAAGATGCGATTGGGAAAGCTGCCGAAGAACTTCAACTTGAAGGACACTCTGTCGAGCCACTAGCTCTTGATTTAGCCTCAGATAAGTCCATTGAAGAAGCAGTGGCTTACGTGTCCAATAAGTACGGCTTCCTCGATGTCTTGATCAACAATGCAGGGATCGGTGGTGACTCGCCAATGGGACCATGGGCGCGCAAGGAGTGGCAGAAAGTTTTCGACACCAACGTCTTTGGCACCTTCGCCGTGACCGACAGCTTCCTCCCACTGCTGGCTAACTCGAAAAAGACCAAGCGGATTGTATTCGTGTCGTCGGAACTCGGCAGCCTCGCATGGAAGACCGAACCATCGAAGGCATTCGTGCTTCCGTACAAGGCATACGCCGCCAGCAAGACAGCGCTGAACATGATGGCTGTCAATCTTGCCGCGCAGTATGCACAGGATTCTACATGGAAAATCAACATGGCTTGTCCAGGCCACTGCGCTACCAGCTTTACCGACTTTCAAGCACCTCGAAGCGCCGCAGTGGGTGCTGTGAGTGTCTGCCGCTTAGCTACCTTGGGACCTGATGGGGAGACGGGGACGTTTTCAAATAGTGAGGGAATCATCCCATGGTGAAGATCAAAGATCTGATCCGTCACCTGAAGATAAGCTTATGGTGTTTAATGTAATAATCAATTCGGAAATAATGGTCCCGCAAAATTGTTTTGCGACGAATATTCAAATGTGCGGCCCTCGGCGATGGGATACGTGCTTCATCTCGTTTGGCATTTGCTCTCCAAAGTCTGATCTGAAAGTACATAGAGTAGTAGAAGTGACTCTGTCAGGGTGAGACGTGAAGTACTCCAGCTCAGACCTTCGCATAGAACGAACAGTATAGCCGAGTGCTGTGATACCTCGTGTTTCTGAGGGATACTCGTACAAGCCTCTGGCATACGCACCTGTGTTTAGATATCATACACGCACAACCAACCAGTTCGATTTCAAACCGAGATGAAAGTCACACAGATTTTGTCTTACAACGGGAGGTTCAGTCACGAGTTCGGCACTTGTTTTAAAGTCGTGTCATCTCAGCCTGATTATACCATGCTCATTTTGGAAGTCGGGAAATCAGCCAGGCGTTTGGTTGGTGTGTCAGCCGGCGAGAGACCAAGACCTAGA
Source organism: Colletotrichum sp. SAR11_240 (assembly GCA_025328625.1). Taxonomy (NCBI): domain Eukaryota; kingdom Fungi; phylum Ascomycota; class Sordariomycetes; order Glomerellales; family Glomerellaceae; genus Colletotrichum; species Colletotrichum sp. SAR11_240. Next base: position 355,088 of record JAKMXA010000007.1, on the reverse strand, counting down.
AACCCATCTGACGACGATGTTCAGAAGCCCATGAGGGTCCGCACGATGGAATTTCTGCCGGAGAGAATATGTTTACTAATTGCCGCTTCAGACAGTTCAAAACTGTCTAAATGTGTCAGATGAACTAGGTACCTAAGATGGCAAGAGAGAATCACAAATTGTTCCATGCGGGTTACGTTTGCACACTTCAGTCAGATAAGTCTGAGTGAAGGAGTGACAGAAACATCTGAGGTCGTGTGTAAAGGGGCCCAGGACCACTTGTTTGAGATTCTAGTCAGGTTTTCAAGCATGCGATGGCCAATCAATGATACTGTCTTCTCCCAGAGATATATCGGCTGGCTTTGCTGTTATTTATTACACGTGAGATGTGTGATTATCGGCCCATCGACAGTTCTTTGTTTCTCATCCCCTTCGTTAGACTCCGAGAGACGCCAATGGCCTGTACAGAAGCTTCGTCGGCATCATTGCCCGAGCCTCCTCCAGCTACAGGTCACCAAGATAAGAAGGATCAATTCTCGGACTTGATGCCAGCAGAGCTTGGAGGCCTTGAGCTCTCTGAACTTATGAAATGCAGCCCGCATGAAGGCTCAGAATTTCAGGCTGTCACAACTGGTGGCATGAATTACGCAGGACACTGCCAATGCCCACACGGCCAGAGAACAGCAACCACCTGTCCCGACAGGCATGGCTAGAATTCCCTCCAGAGGCAGGACTCTAGAGAGAAACGTCTCTTTGGCACTAACAAAGCCTTTTGTGGCTGGGGATACTCTGTTTGATCCTCTTCACAGGCGTGATAGCTGCATCCGTTATAGCCGGGTCGAAAGCAAAATCACTAAGTCTAATGGAGCGAAGTTATCGAGAGTATAAGTCCCATCTATATCTATCAATTTCGGAAATATTTCTCACTCGATGCTCAGGCTTCGAGCCTCAGTTGCTCCCCCATTTCCACCAACTTCGTCGAACGAAACCATGGCATCAATTCCACTCCCAAAAGCAGCTACGGAAGTGCACGGAGAGGCCTTGCCCAACTGCACATCGTCCAAGTATACAGTATCTGGCTCGAATATTTCGTTCATACGCGAATGTTCGACGGATTACCCGGGTCAAGATATGGGCCAAGCGCCGCTAACAAGAATGGAGGACTGTATGAACCTTTGTGCTGCATTGCAAATCTCGGTTCAAAGTGTGCATGGACACTGCATTGGCGTTGCCTGGAAGACAGGTAAAAAGAATTCAAGGCAGGGAGAAGACAGAAACCTTTGTTTTTTGAAGTACGAGAAGTGTCTCAAAGGTGGCGGCAGCGAGACGATTGAGTCGGCTTGGACAGAGGGTGGAGAGAAGAACGAAAATCCACAGTCTCGTCCTCATCAGTCTTCCATTTCATACCTACTAGATGTAATTTGAAGAAATACATGGCTTGCGCGTATGATGAGAGCATAACCGTCCTAGTTTCTACCAGTCGTGATGCCATTAAGTCCCTCCCGTTGAAGTTTGCGGATCAGGACCGGGTTTGATGGATTGGGGAATACCTGAGGATGAGGTTAATGCTTTGGTCAGTAAAGGGAATGGCTATCCCGGCTTATCTTACCTGGTTCTCAAAGTGGACACTCTTATGCCTTTCTTGGCCCTCTGGATTTTTGATGTCATAGTTCAGAAGAATGAAGGCGACGATGAGCTTGATTTCGATGTCGGCGAGAAATCGACCGGGGCAAGCCGTCTTTCCGTAACCCCATCCCAACATATCTTTGCGAGCACTGACGTAGTGATGCTTGGCACTGGTCTCCTCATCCTCGTGACGCTTCTTGAGGAATCTGTATCCGTCAAAGTTGGTCGCATCTTTGTAGAAGTCGGTATCGCGGTGAATTGCAAAGGTGGGGAACTCCAGCTTGGTGCCTTCGGGAATAAATGTACCATCTGATAAGGTAACATCCTCCGTGGCGCGTCGCTGCAGGGTAGCTAGAAGCCTCTGTCAGTATCTTTTCAATCGGGGAGATGGGAGGTTTCATACTCAAGTTAGGTGAGTTCAGACGATGGGCCTCACGAATGAAGCTGTCAAGCTTGTGCATATCCCACAGAGCTGCCTTTGAGAGAACGCCGTCAAACTTGCGGAGAGTATCAACGACCTCCTGCCTCAGCTCTGGAATATACTCAGGATGAGAAGAGAGTTCGAAAAGAGTTTGCGTCAAAACGGCTGATGTAGTGTGAATGCCTCCAACTGCGAGATTCATCTGCTCCTTGAGGTGCATATCGATGATCGACGAAGAGGTCCCGGCTGCCTTGCGTGACATGTGGTACAAGACACTCGTCGGCTGTGGTTCGGGTGATCCTTGGCTTTCTCGCTTGTTGAAGTTCTCAATGGCCCGCACTAGAATCGAGCGCCCGTCACTCAACTGACGTTGGATCTCGGAATATTCCGGCAGGAACCTGTGAACCAATGGTCTCATGAAGCCAGGCCAGAACTTCAGCTGGTGGGCATATGAGGTGCCAGACTGGACATACTCCGTAGTAAGGGTAATCCATGTATCGTTGTGCGGTGCCTGGTTGTCGATCATGACTCTGGCAGTGAGAATGCCGAGCATGCGAAGCATCTTGGGGTATATGTTCACCGGGGTCCAGTCTGTGAAGTATCAAATGTCAAAAACCCTGTATCATACCAGAACAAGGAAGGTATTACCTTCGTTGTCTCCCAAAGCGCCAGGAATGTAGCCTTGAATAAGTTCAGTGAACTCAGGAATGAACTTTGCTGTGTGGGTATGGCCATTAGAACATGCTGCCGACATAACTCATCATGCAAAGCCACTCACGCAGGTGGGGGATGATTTCTTTCTTGAAGGTAGTTAGAGAGAACTCCTTCAGCCCTCCCATGTAGGTGTAGTCGATAAGCAAATCCTACATAGGTTGATCTGTCAGTCTTGCCAATTTGAGTTGCCCCAGCCAAGCCACTTACATGATCAAGAGAGTTGTGAAAGCTCAACCCAGGCTCTTTGGAAATCTCTTCCACATACTGATGAGGGAATACAAGCTTAACACCTGAAGTTTGCTTGTAAGCGACAACGACTTTCAATCGCTTCATGGATGTACACACCATCGGCAGTGTCGACACCAAAGATACGGTCCTTAAACTAAGGCAATCGTTAGCTCAACCTTCCAAACCAGCAATTGCGTCCTACCTGCTCGTATCCCTTCTGGACGATTCCTGGGGCATCAAAGCTGTATTGAGCCTTCCGCTTCTTGGCATCTTTGACATCGAATCCTACAAGAGGAACGTTGGGTGTCTTTGGCATAGAGTTGCGGAACGCTACAAGAGCGGCAACTCCGCAAAGGAGCACCCAGGCCCAGACTGTGGGCGTAGCTGACACGAAATCAGCCATGGAATGGTAGAATGTTGAGATTGACATTTCGAACTTCAGCTAAGCGTTGAAACACATCGAAGATGCCGTGATCCTTAATTCTTTGGATTCTTTTCCTTTTAATCAAGTTTACATGGAGACTCATCGTATCATTGACGACATGACAATTTTTCTTCTTTGGCCCAGCAACCCACTCTGTCGCAGGATTCTCATCGCCACTCCGGAGTCCGCAACTTGCCGTGACAATTACAGATCGTGAATTCCCTATTGGTGGGCAAGACCCTGGTTTCGATGACAATGCGGTCGCCCTGGCCGGATGATCGACCACTTTCAAACGGGAACGGAAGATCGACGAGCCAAGACATAATGCTAAATTTCCGGCCAGATCCCCGCGTGCAACTCGAAGCAGTTTCCATGGATGCGATGTCAGCTTGTGAGTTCCGATTTCCGGAATCCGAATTCCGGGTGGGGCAGCCGGAGAGGCCGGGGACGCGAAGCTTAGCTTGGGCCATCAAAACTCACGGAAACAGATGGCTTCATTTTGACCGAGATGTATGGACTAGTTCATCCAAGCCGAGTGGGATGGAGGCCGATGAGAACTTTGAGTCATGAGATATCAAATCTCGTCACTCTAAGTGTGGAACATGTGACCTCTTCAAGCCCATGTACTGAGCATTCCTCTCTACGCAAATGTTATCTTCAAGAAGTCAACCAAACGTAACTGTTCTGTTTGACCCCGGGGTAATCAACAATTTTCACCAAAATGACTGAGCGCACGTCTCTGCGAGTCGCCATAATTGGGGGTGGCATAGCCGGCCTTGCAGCAGCTCGAGTTCTCCGCGAGCAACATGATGTCACCGTCTACGAGCGCAACGCGTCCGACACAGCTGAGGCCGGAGCAGCCGTTGGTCTTGGACCTAACGGCACAAAGATGGCAAAGTCTTTGGGACTGACCAAAGAGTCTCTGAAGGCTGTTGTGTCGAGCGGCTTTCGCACTTTCGACCAAACTGGAGCTTTACTCAAAGAATCTCGAATGGACTGTGCCAAGGCTTTTGGTTCTGAATGGTGGATGGTTCACCGGCAGGATTTGAAAGACGCGCTTTTTGAGGCCGCGACTGGTGTGGGATCGGAATGGCCTGGAAAGCCAGCAAAGGTCGTTTTTGAGTCACGTGTTGAAAACGTTGACCCTGAAAATGGTTTGATCCAGCTGGGGGACGGATCGATAGTTGAAGCTGACTTGATAATCGGTATGGATCACTCTCGCGTTGCTTTATATAGACTAACGTGACTCAAAAAGGTGGCGATGGCATCCACTCAAAGACACGGGCAGCTGTTGTCGGGCTGGAACATCCACCGCCAGTGCCAGCCAATATCTCACTGTACCGTTTCACTGTGCCTCTCTCACAGGTAACGGAGCTTCTTGGAGAAATACCAGATGCTTTGAAGTCTGAAGACGGAACATTCTTGGCCTCATTCATCGCGGCAGATGGGTCTAACAGGAATGCTGTCATCTATCCGTGCAGAAACAGAGAAGTCATGAATTTCGCCTGTGCTGTCCCGGACTCTATTCTCAAACAACAGAGTCAAGAGTCATGGACTCAGGATGGCGACCTTGAAGAGATGATTCGCCATTTTGAAGACTTTCCGCCGTGGCTGCACACCATAATGAGGTAAGAAAAGAGCCAATTCCTCACTCTACACTGCAATTATGCGTCGCATGCTGACCCATGTGACCTTAAAGGAGTCTTTCAAATGTTAAGCTTTATCAGTTAAGAGACGCTGATCCCCTTCCTTCTTACACAAGAGGGCACGTGGCACTTATCGGAGATGCCGCTCATCCCATGGTACCTTACCAGGGTCAAGGTGCAAATCAAGCACTTGAGGATGCTGAGGCCCTTAGAATTTTCTTGCGACCAGGTCTTACGTCCAATGACCTCGCTGGGGTATTGAAGACATGGGATAGCGCGAGGCGACCGAGAGCTTCCCAAGTTCAACTGAACTCAAGGGTTGCAGCTGCCAAAGTTTCACCTGAAGTTATCTTGCAGAGAATGAGGTTCAACTGGACGTATGATGGAATCGAGGAGTTCCTCAAGTCCAACGATCATTAAGTGCGCTATATTGTTGTAACTACAGTTAGGGCTGTCGTTGAATGCAATTACAGGGTCAGCAGATACGTCACAACCTTGTTTGTCCTTATACGTTGCAAACCGACCGGGCTTGGGACCAAGTCAATTAAAGAGTTCACTGGTGAGACCATGTGACTTTTGAAATCATGTGATAAGATGAATAGTCCGCTCTCACGTGGTGACCTTTAAAACATCGCTCGTTATTGTCGAAATCTCTCCCTAAGATGTTGTTCTAAAGCAGTTGGCTTACGAATATGTTCCAACGACACGGTATCCTTCATCTTCCAAAGGCCCTGATTAGCTATGAGTGCAGCCGTTTGAGGTAGATACTCAATGTATCTTGCTCTGCCCTTCTCCCTGCGCATGCCGGCGACCTCGTTGGCTAGATCCACCAAGTCACCCTGGCGCCTTACTTCGACATAGGTTCCGGTCGTTTCCTCGTATATCAACGCGAGGTCCTCGATGGTGTACTCCCCGGATCGTATCCTGAAGAAACCGCCCTTGCCTTCCTTGACGCCCTCTCCGTCGAGGAGGATCTCGATGGTCCAAGCCGCTGCGTCATCCTGCTCTGTCCAAGAGTGAAGCTGCTTGTTTCCATCTCCCCAATACTTCATAACGGGTATGTCTCCGGTAATATCAAATCCACCGGGTCCGTATGGAGTGTATAGCAAGTCCGCAAATACCCCTGTAAAGATGTACACCGGGTTGATGGGGCTTGTCATTGCCGCATGTTGCTCAAAGGCGATGTGCGAGTCGTAGTGTTCGAATTCTCCAAACTTGATTCTCGTCCAGTCATTATTCCAAGAGGATGCGATGAATATTCTGATGTTCGCACGCTCAGCAGCGCGTAGGAGTAAAAGATTTGCATCGAGGTCGAGTACCGGGTTTGGCGTGTAAGCGCAAACGACAGCATCAACTCCGGTGACGGCTGCGTCTAAGGCCGGAATGTCGTAGTAGTTCTGAATTGTGATGAAGGATTCCAATTCCCGATGAAGGTCGGCCTCCAGTTTCGCGGGGTCACGGCCCAAACCCCGAACTGACAAGCCGCGCGCCCTAGCAGCTCTTGCTAAACGGCGCCCTAGGCTGCCGGTGATTCCCGCAATGAGAACGATCATGACGATACTGGGTAGAAATTGAGGGTGACGCGTGACTGCAAAAGCCTTCAACTCTGAACAAACCGATTTCCGACATATGACTCCTCATTTCATGAATTCATCGGTTCGACAGATCTGGATGGAGGCGGGAAAGATATGGCCATGAAACTCTCTCGGTGACCGCTCGGGCACTGTTGTTGTCGGCGACCACAACGCAGTGCTTTCCTGAACAAAATTCTGCAAAACCACCTCTTTTGGGACACCAATTGTCCGTTTTGTTGTCCGAGACTCAATTATGCTGATAAATCGATGCTGGCGATCTTCATTGTGCACCCTCTGTTGCTCAATATGCGCCGTGGTTTCCGCGGAGCCCGCGGGCTTTGGATCCTGGGCCTGCGGATGTGTGGTTTTTATCGCTGTCGTAGGGGCCGGCCTTGTTCAGTAATCGTCGTCACAATTGGCTATTGTACGAATAACACTCAAGCAACTTAGGCGAAAAGTGCCCTTTGCATACGTACGGGTACGAATAAGTCGTAATTCTCGGGTTTTCTGCTGATATTTTAGGCCCCTGGCACGATTGAGACCCAGCTTGGCATTTAAAGACTCCACGACGCGACCCCTTTAGAGATTGTGGCCTCGGTTTCGGTATCGGGAACCAAGTTCCGGCTCCCACACTGGGAGGTCGGCGATTTTAGCGGCCGTCGGACGGGACCCTTTCGCCGATCGTCCCATGGCTTGTTCCAATGAGCAGAGAATCTCAAAAAACAGGAACCGTCTTGTCAACGACGTAGACTGTTATTTTAGCACGATCCCACGTGCGTTCGATCCCATTTGGGAAGACAGCTATCGAGTTTATTCACACGGCGCTGCCAACAGGGCGGGATATCACCCTGAATGTATTGAAACTTCACCCTCGCCGTGCATGTGCTGTTTATTAACCCGCTGCCACAGATGACTACAAATCATCGAAATTATTAGGTGTCGTTTTCTCACACCTCGTAGAACATCTTTACATGAACCGAAACGCGTTGGCGCACAGAACCTCACCTAGACAAGACCAGCGACTTGGTAAGGGTGTGGAAGCACGGACATACCGCCGGAGCATCCCCCGAAGAGATCCACTTGAACCACTGGACGGTGTCAAGCAACTCGCGGAGCTCCGCGGCCATCGTCGGATCGGACAATCGGTCTTTACACGGGAAAACATTCAACGAGAACGACCGACGATGTTTTTTTTTTTTCGTGTAATTTTGATTTATTTTCTCTTTACCGGCGAAAGGCCGAATTTCCAGACGTAGGTACGCCAACAGAACCACTCCAATGCACATATGAGCACGCTTGGGCAAGCTAGCGTCACACGCCAATATTGGACTCGGTCGTGATTACATCACCATTGAAACATGTGTTCATCCGATGTCATCGAGAGGGGTTGCTTGAACTCGTAGCACACCTACTCTAGACTGCTATTTAGGACTTTTCGTCTTCAAGGATTCGTGCAAATCAGCAGTGTAAACCATCATGTCCGAGATTCAAGACATCAAAGTTGACATTCCGAAGGAGGAGGTTGACAGGCTGCAACGCAAGCTGAAGGACACAAGACTGCCAGGACGACCCGTTGTTCCTGATGCTGGTAAAAACTACGGTAAAATCACTGCGTATTTGAACATTGAAGCTTGGCCTATCTAACTATGACCACAAGGGCCTGAGTATGGCTGGGCTGAGAATCTCTACAATGCCTGGACCGACAGTTTCGACTGGTATGAAGTCCAGGAGGAGATGAACAAGGTTCCACACCACATCACCACCATCGAAGACTTGAAGATCCACTTTGTACATGCCAAATCAGAGAATGCCGACGCGATTCCCCTTCTCACCATCCACGGCTGGCCTGGCTCGTTCTGGGAATTTAGCCAGGTCTGGGAGCCGCTCACACGCCCGAGCAATCCTGACGACCAGGCCTTCCATGTGGTCTCTCCTAGCATGCCTGGCTTTTGCTGGTCGTCTTGGCCACCACGCGCTGGTTGGAAGCTTCAGGATAACGCGCGGGTCTTCGACAAACTCATGAAAAGGTTGGGATACAACGAATACATGGTTCAATGCGGCGATTGGGGATCGTTTGTTGGTCGTGAATTGGGAGCCAAGTACACCGACTCTTGCAAGCTCGTCCATCTCAACTTTGCTCCGAGCCCGATGCCCGAGGGCGTGGAATACTCTGAGCGGGAGAAGAAAGTAGCGGAGAGGAACGAGGATTGGCTCAACAACCACATGGGCTATGCGGTTTGCATGAGAAGCCGAGTGAGTACCTTTTAGACCGACCCTCTTCTGTCCAGCTGCTGGACTTCATTCTAACGCATGCATCTCAGCCTCATACTATCGGAATTGCGTTGCATGACAACCCGATGGGTATCCTGATGTGGGTGGGCGAAAACTACAACGAAGCAGCCAACCCTGAGAACCAGAAGAAGCCCTTCTGGACGAAGGCGATACTGACGACAGCATCGCTGTACTTCTTCACAGGATGCATCTTACCCTCGACCTTGCCTTACTTTGAGAGCCCGACTCATGACAAGTTCCCCGAATTTGCACTCAAAGAGGAAAACCGGATCAAGGTGCCCTTTGGATACACTTCGTTCTTGTGGGACACCGAACCAGGTTCGAAGCGCGCTGTGGAAAGAACCGGCAACCTTGTTTTCTACAAAGGTGAGCAAAGAGGACAGATCAGAAAGACTATCATCAGGTTTTCTAACTATTCGCAGAACGCGATGATGCTGGCCACTTTGCTGCGCTGGAGCATCCCGAGGGTCTCATGCAGGATGTCCGGGAGCTGGCCTTGAAAGCCTGGCGGAACAAGCCCGAGACAGAGCCGGTTAGTGGGGGCTTTAGGCCTTCTCGCAGGCTGGTAGACTCCCGGGTTCGACCTGAATATCTGCCTTGAGTGATGGTGCATATTCATACAGACTTCTGGATCACGAAGAATGTCGGAACTTTGATGAAATTAAACCAGCATCGAAACCAACGACATAAATGCGTTTTTCCAGTCATGTTGCTTTTCTTAGAACACGTGGTTGTAACGTGTGGCGTCTCTTTTCAGTGCCCCAACCTCTGTACTCGGCAACATCAACGCGGCTTTAGTTATTCCCGTGGCCACTAGCCCAGCCTATTTTGTGAGGAACCAAACCTACTGAGACATCCAGGCTCGCCACACGTCATGACATTCAAGCCAGTTGAAATAGGAGCAGACAAATTGCAAGATAGCCACAGAATTGTCGGCCTGGGTCTCTTGAAGCTATAGAAACATAATTGGTCAACCTTCAGCCTTTAATGTCACAGCTTTGGAACGTCATTGAGGCGCGGTAAAATCGCAAAGCTGTATTAGACCTAGCATAGCCAAGCTCTGTGCCTCTCAATCCTTTGGCAGCTCTAGGCTGCCACAGTGCTGCCTGCAGACCCCTGAAGCTAGGCTCACGACTAAGTGGGGGCTGTCTTTTCATATATCAAGCTAGCTGAACTGCACTTTTGCGGATGACAGTGAGGTCGAGTTTCTTGTCCTTGTTTACACCTACCATATCACAGCAATCACACCATGGAACTGAACGATTTCCCAACGGAGGTGCTGGATCTTATCCTTGGATCGCTCTTCGACGAGAAGGGTGAGTACGGCGAATTAATCTACGGCTACCATGACATTGCCAACGCCCGATTGGTGTGCCGGAAATGGAACACGCTTGCGACACCTCATCTCTTCGAGACAATCACACTCGTACACCATGATGCTCCGGAAGCCGACTTTGACGAAGACGAAGATGTAGAAGAAGCAGACAGCACCGAATTCCGAATCTGGAACAAGATGGTCGACAACGACACCATCCGCAACGTGGCTCAGTGCGCGGTGATCCGGAGTGCCCCCGAAGATTTGGCAAATGACGGTGACTGGGGGATCTGGGAGGACTGGAAGAACAAGGGCGAGTTCCCACGATTCACTAATGCTGTGGCCCGTATCACTGAGTTGAAGAACTTGAGAATGTTGCACCTGCACTTCGGCGACAAATGCCGAGGGGAAAGGGCACAGTCTACTACGGCTTGGGATGATGGGTGGGAGGACGGCGTTGAGCCTCTTGGTGCTCGATCCGCAACTCTCAAGACGGTCTTCAACGCGATGGCAACCCGGGCTAAGGATTCAGATGCCACCAACATACGATGGCTGAGACTGGAGAACGTGCAAAATACTTCCCTCGAAAGCCTGGTTACGTCGGAGATGACAGACACAGTCAAACACATCACTCGGCTGGATCTCCTGGTTCTGGAAGAATGCAACGAGCACGGTCCCGACCACGACCTTTATTGCAAGGAGCGATGGCTGTTCGAACCTCACCTACAAAAGGAGATCTTGCCCAAACTCTCCGACTCTCTGACGACATTGACTCTTGGTTTTCAAGAGTATTGGGGAACTGCACCTGGTTACTTTGATGGAAGGGGACTGGAATTCCCGCATCTCAAGACGCTCAACCTCATCAACTTCGTCATTTCCCACCATGACCACTTCAACTGGGTCTTGGCGCAGACATCCTTGACAACTCTGCGCTTGCTCAACTGCCGCATCGTCTCTCACCTGCGTATCCATGGCCAACTACTGACTAAGTCGGGCACGCCTACCCATGATTGGGAACGATGCCCGCATGGCGCATTTGGTTTCACGTTCAACGACGACCGTGTTTACACGTTCTCAGGGAGGTGGGAAACCATTTTCAACGGCATCCACACAAAGCTCACGAATCTCACCGACTTCTACTTCGATACTGACCAATGCTTGAATCATCCTTTCAGACGTTTAGAAAACATGAGAAACCGTCTGTTCCCCAATCGTTACATTGTCTTGGACTCTGGCCTTCTCCCTAGCCTGTGGATTGAGTCTTCCGAACGCGACGGCAAGATGGAATTTGGGAATAACGACCCTACCCCAGTTGCGCCAAACAGCCCGGACAATCGCTACAATGGGACATGCGAGCTAAACGTTGAGAAGGAGTTATCAAGATATGATTTTCGAGCGTTTGACTCGTTGATCAGAGCAACATGGAACAGAAAGAATGGCTGGGATTGGTGGTCATCAAGAAGTTCTCCGCCGATCACTAGACCAACTGCAAGGCCACGTCCAGCAGCTGTTTTCGGTGCCTCAGCTCAGTAGGTTAGATTGCAAGGTACAGCAATAGTTGAATACAAGACTGTTTGTATTGATGAAGATCAAAACGCTATGAACATGCCTTACATATGACTTCCTCCACTAGTTAATGTATGACTGCAACCCTATTTAGCTGTACCAAACAATGTTGGCCGGGCCAGACGACAAGCCAAGGTGGGCAACAGCTGCCGCAGTCGTAGAGGAACCGCTAGCATCAATCTTCCATACTTCCAGGAAGTTCGAGCCGCTGTCCGTGATGCCAAAGTAGTCTTCGCTGAACTTGGCAGGGGAGACCGCGTTCGCAGAACCACCACTGTTCGTGGTGGGGAGGAGGAAGAGCTGCTCGGTGATAGCGCCGGTGGAGCTGTCAAGGGCAAAGGCCGAGACGTATCCCGGGATACCAACGGTGCGGGATCGCGTGGCAGCGATGAGGTACTTGGGCGCGGTCGCGCTCGAGTTGCTGCTGGGAACGGAGAACATGACCTCGTCAGCCCAGTAGGAAGAAGAGTTGGTGTATCCTGAGTGGGAGTTAGCAAGCGTGCTCGCAAACCCAAATTTGATGGAACATACCGTCGGGCAGCAGAGGGTAGGTGGTGTTGGTGAAGGTCAGCTTGCCAGTAGTGGCATCACGCTTGTAGGAAGCGATCGTGCTGGCAGCCTCGTAGACGACGTAAACCCAACCTCCGTTGGGGTGAACGGCGAGATGGCGGGGATCGGAGCCCTCGGCAGCAGCAAGGTACTGAACCTCGGTGACTTCACCGGTGGTGTTGTCGTAGGAGTGCACCCAGACAGCGTTGCCCATGTCGTCGGCAGAGTAGATGAAGTCGTTGTTAGGGCTCATGTCGGTTCCGTGAACGCCAGCGGCGCTGTCGTAGGTAACGTTCGCAGTAGCCTCCTGGAGGACGCCATTGTCGTCGACTGTGATGGCTAAGGAAGAGCATCCGCCTCCATAGGGGGTACCGAAGACGGTGTAGGGGGAGTCGGTGGATGAGGTGATGAAGTTGGCGTTGGAGCCTGTTGGGGGTCAGCTCAGGGTCTGGCATCAAGTTCACGGTTGGACTCACAGTTTGACGACAAGCTAACGTTGCTAGCGTACTCCAAGCTGAGGTCGTCGGTGATAGTGTAGCTCTGGAAGTAACCTGTAGTACCGACATAGAGGTTCTTCAGGCGGGACTAGACAGCTTGTTAGCCGCACTGCTACACCAACACATGGAGCACCAGCTTACATCAAGATGGATCCACTTTGATCCCGATGACGCATCGGTGGTGATGTTGTTAACGAGGGTGAGAGAGGAGGTCTCATCGTCGAACTCAACGCCGACGATGGTGCTGCCGGAAAAGAACCCAGAGTAGAAGTAGTGAGTGTCAGCCAGAGCCGGGACGGCAGCCGCGGCCAGAGTCAGTAACGTAAACGAGCGCATGTTGATGTGTCTGGGGAGTTGGGATGAACAGGTAGGTTATGATCATCTGGGCATCTTGGCAATAAGGGAGATATATACAGAATCTTTAAAGATGTTTCTACCGTCGAAATGATGATTGCCGAGGGCTTTGCACCGGGACAATCACATTCCCACATCACGAGGTAACTCAGCCCCATAGAATTAAGGGATGTTGCGCGGCTCAATAAGGTATACCAAGCTTTCCTACTTGGGGGATACAAGTCTACCAGCCGGAAGATCGCTGTGGAGAACGCCCCTTTGCTGTAAAGAAACAGAAACTAGAAGAAAGACATAACAATAGGAAACATCCGCCTGCGCGTACAGCAGTAAAGGAGGCGCGTCCAGCCAACTAGAGCGCCAAGAATAGATCCAGGTGTGGCTTCTCCCGTGGTGACGAAATTCAAGGGGATTGGCCTATGAGGGGGATTACGCTGCCTACTGACAGGCGCACGCGTAATCAGGATCTTCGCCCAATCTGATTGCAGTAAGGGGCCGGTAGGCATCCCACAATTCGGGCAGGGTAAACAGGTCGTCCCGCCGCTAGGAAATGCTTGTTTCAATCTAAGTGGCACTGCACGGCGTCGTCCGCGCTGGGCAATTCGTCAATTTCTTAGAGTTTTTGTTCCGGGGTGCCGCCCACATTCCGCAGCGGTCGGCCGGGGCGGATGGTACGGAGCCATCCCTTCGGGCCATTCGTCACGGTAATGCCGACTCCCGTCCGCTGCGACTGACGGAGACAAAAGACAGCGGAGAAAAGGAGGATGGCGAACAATATCTACTTGAAGACGAAAGATCTTCCCGAAAACATCTGCCTCCTGTGCCATACATAGCCACCATGTATGTTAACCAGGGTGCGTGGCCCTCTAGATCGGCTCCTTGTTCGACATGAATTTGGAAAGCTTAAACCAACTGTGCCCAAAGAACATCTTCTTGGCACCAGGCACCATTGAAAAAGTTTGATACGACAATGGATATGAAGTAGATAGAGGATACTTGGTATTGGACAGGTAAAACTTGCACCCAACCGCACTGGCCCAACCCCCAAAGCGTCCCTAATTCATTACAAAGTATTGATCACACAAACAGCTATCCACCATGCAACCATGGCACCACATGCTACTCTTGGAATCCCGTTCGCCTTCGAAGTTCCTGTCGCTGTGGCGTCTGTTGCAGAGGGCGAGCTTGTAGTGGATGTTGAGCTGCTTTCTGCGGAGGATGTTGGCCGCGCGAGAATCAAGGTCGAATTTGTCACAACAGGGCATTGTGGAGATCCTGTCTCCACTGCATCCTGCGCTTTATGTACCAGTATGACTGGTTGAGTGGTGATCAAGGCATCTGGGTACGCTGTAGAGCCAACATCTCTTACCGTGGTCGGATACGTAGTCTCAGTCCACGTGGTCCATGAAAAGTCTTCGGTTGTTATCGTTCTATTATGGTAGGTGTATGTAACGTTGACTTTTGTAGCAGCGGCGGGGTGAAAGATGACAGAACAGGCAGTATTTGCGGTGTACAGGCTCCTAGGTACTTCGGAATAGCAGCCAGGGCCGAACGGTTGTGCTGTGTAGCCGCTGGGTGACGTACATCAATCAGTCAGACTGTCTAGACGATGAAAGCCAGAACGAGCTGGGGCACTGCAAAAGAGACAAGTGTGGGAAGGCGCAGTTCACTCACCAAGGACAGCACCAAATTCCGGTTTCTCCAGGCTCGAGAGCAGACATGACCATGTTGGGGACGGGGTTCATGTAGGGGGTTATCTGAGACAGAGTTTGGGTCTCGGTAGAGTTTGCAGTCTTGGTGATCGTCAGGGTCGGGTCGGCAAAGACGCCGCTCAGGTCGTACGAGGTGGCATCGTATCTGATGGCCGTTCCGGCAGGAGTCCATGCGGATGGGCAAACAAGTCCTGGTGAGTGGTAAAAAACAAGACTCCTTGTAGATATGTTCGTGGCGTTGAGGAGTAGATTAAGAAGCGCAATTCCGACGTCGGGTACACATTCATCGTAGGGGCCTGGGTCTTCCAGAGTGCAGTTTTCTTGCCAACCCCCCCGACCAACATCAACGCCATTGCCAAGCTGGACAGTGACTGGTTTGGTGGCGCATGATGGTGGAGCGGTCCAAGTTGTTGTTACATCGCCGGCATTCACAAGAATAGCACCTTGAACGGTTGATGAAGGCATTGCCGCGGTAGAGTTGGGTGACCTGTTGAGAAAAGGTTCGAGACTGGAAACATCCGTGGTTCAAATAGACGCGGTCATGGTTTTCTGCCTCGACAGAGCACCCCTTCTTAAAGGCCATGAGTGAGGTTGTTGACTTTGCTGGCTGAAGGGACTGGCAGGTGCTGAAATGCTGAAATGCGGCACAGTCCACTCATGTTCGACCTCGAGGGCTTGGCCTGAATATCAGGGAGGGCCTCGATTGCTTGAACATGCTAAGCGAGTGCTGCACGCTATGCTTAAGTTGGTTATTTAGACGTCACTGGCTCTGCGTCACTTGAATTCCAAGGAAATTGCCCATCACCCTCAAACCAATTGATTCCCAATGCTTCTTTGCCCTAGACAAAGTAAGAAACCCTGTGCACTTCGTATTGGTCAACTTTCGAAAAGGTCAGCACCAAGTCGTCATGGTCTCATTTGGTATTATCCTCAAGCGCCTAGTACAAACGACCCAAATCGACTTGTTGCCCGATCGCCTGACATTGCGCCCCGGTTGCCTTCGCTCTGGAATCGAAACGCTCAGTCGTCGGGCGTCTGCATTGTTTCGGTTCAGTCTCCCAGGGAACTTTTGAGTCCATCTTTACTCGCCTCAGGGGACCTACTAAATAGGATTGGCCCCTTATCATCGCGATATGCACCTCGACGGGTGCAAGGGATTCGATATGCGCCGTGATAGGCCGCTGCTGAATCACGTGTGATACCCCCGCCTCTATCAACAGAGTACATGTCTCACCGCTCGCAAAATGTCGCAGCCTGGAGCCTCTCTGTTGGACGCTAGCTTTGGAGCTTGAAGCTAGCTAGTTCGGCTGAAGATATTGGTTCATGATCTTGTGCGGTCCGCTTTGAACTATGGAACAGAGAGTGTTTGAAAAGCATTTGCGCAAGTGCACTCAGGTGTGCGAAGCCACAACTTACCTCGAAATCCTTAGCTATGATGTGAGCTGGACGCAACCTATCACATACTTCCCCGTTGCAAGACTGACGTTCTTCTTGAAATAGGGTGGCCACGGCAAAACGTTCAAAGGTCCTCTTTCTGATGCCCAATTGACAAGATTCTTTCGCGCAGAGGTAGGTGCTTGTGTAGCCGCCGTTGATAGCAACTAGGCTGCAATCATTCCGATTTCTACCGCTTGAAGTTAGGAAGATACACCTGCTTACGTTTGAGATATGTCCAGGGCGAATTCAACCCAAGCTCTCGCTTTAGCCAAGCCCTACCATCAAGTAGTCTTCGCTTTTTGTAAGTGGTCTCAAGCCTGGCCATCAATCATTAAAGCTGATTCGCGGGATACTCTCGCTATTTAGGCTGCAAATCGGCGCAGAGCATCCGCACACATTCACCCCATCGACGCTTTCATTACATCCCAGCCTCTTCGAGTCGATGCTTAGAGATATGAGGCTCCCTCTCCAGGCTGTGGAGCTCACGAGCATTGTTGGACCTCTTTTTTGGCACCGCTATACCATGCTCAATGGGAATGATCCCCATCTCCGTAAGCGTTTTAGATGCATCTCCCATGTTCGGTGCAGTCTTACAATTTCGATGATTTAACGAAGTCATATTCATAGAGATCATTTGCGGCAAGCACGATATGCGCAAGAAAAACAAGACAAGAGGTTGGCAATTGGTCCTCTCCTACTCCTTCGAACGCCGACAAGTCACGGCATTTGTCAAAGGAACCCCGACATCTATCATTTCAGACAGCATTGATGACCTCAAAAACTGTGCCAGCGAGGCCTCGCATCCACTTTTGTTCCCAGTCATCATTCTTTCCCATCTCATCTCGATGAAGACCGAACTTGATCAACGAGAGTCCCGCAGCTTGATCACACGACTGGAACACGCCATCAGTGTAGTTGAAGCTACTGCAAGAGAACCTAGTTATTACGAAGATGGCATGATTGATTTCAGAGCCGTGGCGAGGGATCTAACGGAGTGCCACAGGCTAGTCTTGCATAAACGCCCGGCCCTGTGGTTCAAGATACTTGGTGCGATGGAAGACGCCATGCAATCGTTTTGGACGAACATCCCCTCCAATGAGAAGACGGAAGACATGAGAAGGCTTCACTCCAGTCTTCAAGATCGATTGAGCCTGCAAAGAGCTCGCCTCGTTGGCCTTGACAGCTATACTTCCGTTTCCATTGAACGCCTGGACATACAAAGGAGCATGGTAAGGCAATCCTCATACCAAACGATTTCTGGGCTGCTGACTGATATGATCACATACTCAGGTATCGTTCATAACTGCTGAAATCGCCCAGAATGACTCAAAGCTTAACCTTCAGATTGCCGGCGATCAGCGACAGTTGTCAAATGACAGTAAGAGCGACAGCAAGGCTATGAAAGCATTGTCACTGCTGGGAGCCACATTCCTGCCAGGCACCTTCCTGGCATCGATTTTTAGCATGACCTTCTTTGACTTTCAAGAAGGTAAGAGAAACCATGGCTGGTTTCAACTTGTACAAATGATATTCAATATTGATGTCAAAGTTACAGGATCTTCGCTATCACCAAAAATATGGATCTACTTTGCTCTCACCATTCCGTTGACAGTACTGGTTCTACTAGGTTGGTTCTTGTGGGAACACAACAGGAAGCAACCCAAAGAAAGTCGTCTGCCAGCATTTGGTATAAGAAGAACCGCTACAGAGATGGCCATCTTGTCAGAGCTGAGGCAGGCATAATGGCATGCAGGACTACCAATCCAGTCACTTTCAGACATGTTGTTACGGCTATTTGCAACGCAAAGGCCAGTTCACTTCCCGGTTAAATTCATAATCAGGAATGTTCCCAAACCATAGTATTCCCCTGTAACCAGACAGCAACATCTAATCTCACTTCTTTATGAGTTTCCTATGACCAAGTCCAGAATCGTGAGGTTCGGGCCAGTCCATGCCTTCCTACCACGGACAAACCAAAGAGCAACTGCTAGCAGTAACACAAATACCATGACTGGGCCACAGTAGTTCATGTTTTCAGCGGTGACCGGGATGGTTGACGGGAACGGCAGAAACACTATCACATAGAGGGTATAAATCAATGCAAAAACATTGATGTACAACCCGAATGGGCCAAGGTTCCATTCTCCAAGTTCCACGCCTCCAGCCTTAGACATGCGAGCGTAGAGCATGCTGCTGATTGCGATGGCATAACTAATGTAGAGAGCCATGGATGATAACGATGTGATTGCTCCAAATGCGACATAGCTTGAGCTGCCAATATTAAGCAGGCATAGAGCGCAGACAATAAAAACGGTGACGATGATGGCTCGAATAGGGACGCGGTGCCTCGGGTTGACGTACGCGAGGTATGCCGGCATTCCGCCGTCTCTTGACCAAGCCCATGTAAGACGAGAGACCGAAGCAATGTTGGCGAGGTTGACGCTGAAAGATACGACGAAAAGACCTGTTATCATTGCCGTCGTAGCACCTTTTGATCCAGTAATGGCCAGGAGAATGGCAAGGATAGGGGAGGAGGCGTTGAGGGCATCATCCACAGAACCCATGGAGACCAAGATGACACAGACCATGATGAAGCCCAAGCAACCGTTCATGAAAATGGACCAGAACATGGCGCGAGGAACAGCCGACTTGGCCTTGCGGGTCTCCTCACTCATGTGGATTGCGCTATCAAAGCCTGCAGATGCTGTCAGTCCAAAATCAAGTGCGCCATATTGAGGAGATTCTACCTGTAAAACTCCAAACGCAGGTCAACATCCCCAGGTTCCATGCAACGTAATTGTCCGTCCAACCCGACACGAAATTGGTTTCGAGGAAAAAGCTGCTGTCGTGTCGGGTGCCCATGACAGACAAGACAACGACGAAGACAACAAAGAGACAGACATGGAGCACACCAGCGACGAGCTCGACCCAGGGGATGACCTTGAAGCAGTACGTGTTCATCAGCCCCTGCATCACGCACATGGCAATGACGAGCACTGATGTGTGCCAGCCGCCAGGAACGTAGTTCTCGTGATTGAGTTGAATCATAGATTCCAGCAGGATGATAGTGACGTTCGCAATCCCGGCGAGTAGGGAGACGTAGCCAAACCATGTCGACCATCCTTGGATCCAAGTTGCAAATCTCTTCACTCTCGCAGGCGCCAGATGATAGGTCCAGTGGTACTGGGCCCCAGCAACCGGCTGGATAGAAGCCATTTCACCGAGTGAGGCCGCTTGGGAAATGGCGCCGAAGAAAACGATGATGAAGCTGAAGATGAATGTCTGTGGGCCTCCGTTATACAGGGCGAAGTACATGTTCCTGAACAGCTCAGCCACGTCCAAAGCTTCTCGAGTGGGTATGACCTACGTGCACATGCCCTCCCATAAGGCCATATACGTCAGGGAGAAGGCGAACAGCTGCGAGAATGAGAACAGCCTTCGCGTTCTCGTCTGATTGTACACATCGGGTCCATGCTTCGACTCAGTCGTATTGATCTTGGATGCGTCCTTGCCGGTCGGCTGCATCTCGATGCCTTCCGCTGAAGACATTTTGAGTGAATGAGATTCGGCAGAACCAGAGCCGAGTGTTCGGTTGGAAGAAAAAGTGTGTCAGACAAAGGTCGGTCAACCTCGAAGGTCTGGAGTTGCGAACCCTTTTCTGGGATGACAGGATCGGGCCGGGATAGCATGGGCGGACAAGAAAACTCAAACCAATTGCTGCGCCGTTCGCAGATAAATATCGCTGATGATTGAATGCAAGGGGGGCTGCAAATCTAAGAGCCAGCTACGTGCAGCATTGCCGAAGGGTTTGTCGAACCGGCGGAGGTGGTCCGAAGGCGAAGCCATTAATCGCACGACAGTAGTGCAGCAGCCAGGAAAGACCAATGACAGCAGTTCATCTCTCACTTTTCTCCAATCATACGCTCTTGCTGAGTGTGCCGGCATCGGTCCTTCTCAAGCCTCTCAGCAGATTCATCTCTCGACGGGGAGTCATCCCCGCCAACTGTAGCCTTGGTTGTGGGCTTCGGGCCGGGGGGTTACATGCGGGGGCAACCTTTTCATCTCTTCACGGGCCACGCCGGCTTGCCGGGACCCATCCTGATCATCGCCGTGAGTCTTTGGTTCGAAGGACCCTTGATCGCCGGGTGCAAGGATTTTGCTCCCGCGAGCGAGATTCTCATTTCAGATTATCTTTCTGACACGATTCACCAACTAGGATGGAAGATTTCTGCAGCCGCTGAAGGAGCACGAGCTAGCATTCTGCCGATGCATGTTTGCTTTTGGATAGCCGAGGGAATACCACGATTCGTTTCTCATTAGAAACATGGCGCTTTTTGAACAAGCCTCATCCAAGCAAGAATTGGCACGGGCCGACCCACGAAAGCACATCAGCCGCTCTCATTTACCCAACGCGATAGATCGCGAAGGCACAACATTGTCTTGTACGAAGGCAGTCATCTTTGTCGTGCTGTAGACCATGAAAGTTATCTGCCGATGGTGCCGGGCCAAGACTATGACCGAAATGAAGAAGCCCTGTTCCAACAGCTGTTGTTTGTTTCTCCAACTCCACCTGCGTACATATCTTCATGATTCTTCGACCCACCCGGGAAACTTCTTCTTCACCCTTGTCGAATGCAAAAGGTGCAGAACCGAAATTTCAGATGGCATGGTTTACGTGTCTAGCAGTCGAATTTGCGCTCCCAAGATCATGGGCAACCTGCTTGCAAGGAAAGGCAAAGTAAGTCATCCAAACAAGCAGATCGGATCGAAGAAAATCAGGGCGAGACTGACCAGACAATGCGTAAAACCCTTGTCAGCACATTAAGGGACCCTGACGTAGTCTCTTCCACTGCTGTGGAACTTTCCACTAAACGACTCATCCATCCCCTCGGGACGGCGAACAGAGTTTGTATGGTACCGGGATGGAGAAGCTTTGCGATCCATGGGACACACTTGCCTCGATTCATGTCAAGAACTCTGTCCGATAGCTCGGTAGAAACGACTCAAGGCACCATCAGTAGCCGGCCCTGCAGCTACACTGATCCTATGCTGACAGCTGTAACCTGCCTAATAATCACGAGCTGGGGACACGGTGTAGCCAGGACATCTCCCGGAGTATACCGTCCACTCTTCAAAGTTTACTGGGCAGGAATTCCGTCCCAATGTTTACATCAATCGCCATGAACTTTATGACAAAGATTCCCGGTGGGGTGATGGAAGCTGAAAGGGAGTTCATCATCTTCTGAAGTACTCGCGTTCTCCCCGTGCCAATGTCACGTCGTAGCAGCGCGCAACATCATGCCGTTCGATCACGCACCAGCGCCGCCCTTCTACGCGTTGAAGGAAGACGACAAAGCTGCACTCGCAGTCGTCTCTGCCTTGGTATTTCTCATCTACGCCATCATCGGCATCACACTGAAGCTCATCATCCGTCTCAACATCACATCTCTCAAAGCCCACGATGTGTTCTTATTGACATCCGTAGCTCTGCTATTCGTGCAGACCACATTCGTCATCACGGCCTGCAACCACGGGCTGGGTCGTCACCAAAATGTGATTCAGCCTGCAGAACTCAAAGCATTCTACAAGGTAAAGGAGCCCCCCAAAGATGCATGCCATCTGATCTGACGGTTCTCTGATATAGTTATTCTACGCATCGTCCATCTTCGCAACTGCTACAGCAGCGACAACCAAACTGTCGTTGTGCCTACTCATTCAGTCAATCAATAACCACGGCAAATTCAACATTGCCAACCACCTACTTTTCGGTGTAGTCATTGCTTGGATGGTGTCTGGTATTACAGCCGAAGCTCTTCAGTGCTCACTTCCGAGACCATGGCTTGCCATCAGCCTGGAGAACTGTCCTAGACGAGAGGTTGTCTACCTCTACAACGGCATAATGGACATATTCACCGACGTCGTACTCTGCTTCCTTCCAGTCGCAATGATGTGGAAGGTCCAGACCATCGTGAAGAGAAAGCTACTGGTCATCGCTTTGTTTGGGACTCGGATCATGTATGTTCATCACCCAGTTCTTACCTGCCATTTTTGCTGACTATGCTATCTTCAGTGTTCCTATTCTGTCAATTCCTGGACTCATCAGCACGCATACTCTCGTCACGGACTACACGGATAGCACTTGGCACGCTGTACCGCATGTCATCTGGCTGCAGTGCACACTGGGCCTTTCAGTGATGACAGCCTGCATCCCGAGCCTGAAAGGAGTCATCGACAGTCTCATGGGCTCGAGGTCTGTGGCCACGATTCAGGCGCCTTACCAACTGACCTCGTCAGGCGGGGATGAGAGTGGCAGGCTCCACGCCACAGCGATCGTCGGAGGAACCAACTCGCATTACGGATCACATCTGACCAGTGGAGCTGCGAACTCAAGAGCTACACGAAGCAAATCTCTACGTCCATCCGATTGGCCAGTTGCGGTACAGGGACATGTCCACGAAAGTCGGAAAGACAAGGAGGAGGGGGCTTACAGAACCGAGAGTAATGAGGACCTGGTACCACAGCGGCATGAGAGCCGATCAAGTTCTCATGAGGGATCATACAAGTCCTCAGAGGCTGGCTATCGGTTGTAAATCTCTGTTATTTCAACTGAAGAAAAAAGTATCGCTTAGAATTTCCTTCAAGTGGCATTGATAGTCCCACCATATTTGGGGACCGGAAACGAGGCCACACCGGTGTGGAAACTGGCGTGATATTTCAAAGGCAACCCCAGATCCAAGAGTCCTGTTGGAACCAACATCGTTCGCAGCTTTTACCGCAATGAGAAAGTGGAGAGAGATCGTCGTTCATTTAATAAGATTTAATACAGACCCCGGGGTTATGTAACAGTCGTTCGAGGCAGACCTTCAGTGAGGACTCACGCCTGAAAGACGCCGAAGATTTTACTGAAATAGCCTTAGCACATCCAGATAGCTCCCCGGCGGATAAAAGTGGTGACCATTCTTATTTTCTCTCATTTATCAACCATCTCCGTTCGACAGGGCTGAGAGCAAATGAGATGCGCGGCGCATTTGGTGACCCTCATTAAGTGGTGCGATGTTGGTGGATCGATAGCGGGTCGCAGCTTTGGCGCAGGCAGGCCACTTTTCCCAGCCATGGCAGTTCTCTGTCGTCGGATGAACGGCTTCTTGGGTAATGGAAGGGGTTCTTTCAATGTGACTTCCAATCTGAAATGCCTTTAGCGTTGTAAGCCCAGTATTTGGCTGTGTTTTGCTGTTATCTAGGCGCAGTGAGTAATTGACACCCGATTTTCCATGAGGATGAGGTAAGAGGTTCCAGGGGTTGGAGCTCAGCTTTACTAAGTAAACCGCAATGAGACCAATCACTGAACACCGAGAAGTTGCAAAGACCATGAATATGCTACTAGAACTCTTGTAATGGAGTACCAGGCGACTCATCAATGACATAATTATCAATAAAGAGTAATGAGGGTTTGCCTGCGCTGAGCGGTGGACAGCGGTTCTCAGACTCATAATGTTGTGGCTGTTGATACACTCGTAGCACCATGTCAACAAGCACTGGAGCTTCAATGCCCGTCTTCGAATGAGTCTCTCTCTACTCACTCGGAATCGCTTTCAACGGGCCTTCATCATGTTTCCAGCCACACTATTTAATGCATTCTTTACATGATCTTACATAGCATGCCCCCCTCACATTCCATCTGTGACGCAGCGGCCATCATGCGTCCACCAGTCGGGTTCGGATCTCGGAATGCATGGCGTTGTGGCACACCGCATCTGAGGCGTTTTTAGTGGAGATGGGAGACCCCACAGACCCGGTCCGTTCACAGCTGTGAGCAAAACTTTTTCTCGTCCGGCTTCATCAGCCGCTGTGACCGGAACTCTGTTTCTCAATTTGTCCCCATCAAACACATCTTCTCTCCCTTCAATTCGCACGGATTTACCCTCCCGGCGACGTCCACCACATGTATCAGCACACCCTCTCCTAGAATTAAGCACATGCGCGTAGCGGTTTAGCCGTCCATCAACCTAATTTCAGCTGCGTTGCTCGTCTGTCCCTTTGCTCTTCAATCCCAGTCAAGCCAGCCACGTCCCTTTTCTTTTCCACCAATCTTCTTACCTCCGATCCGCTCCGTTACCCCACGCCCGTCTGCCGCCCTATCACGGTGCTGCTAATCGGGTCGCCCGTCATGGACCACCGCGATCGCGACCGCGACCGCGACCGCGATGAGGACGAGTACCGGACCGGCGAGACAACGCCGCTGCTGGCGGACCAGCCGATCCCCAAGTCGGAGCCCGTCACCAGCAGCTGGTTGACCGAGTCACGGCTGCTGTGTCAGTACTCGCTGCCGCTCATCGCCACGTATCTGCTTCAGTACTCCTTCACGGTCATCACCACCTTCGTGGCAGGTCATCTTAGCGCCGATGACCTCGCCGCCGCGAGTATTGGTCTCACAACCATGAACATCATCGGATTGGCCATCTATGAGGGTATGGCCACCGCTCTCGACACTCTCTGCGCCCAAGCCCACGGCTCCGGACGTCTCACTGCTGTCGGACTACATGTCCAGCGCATGCTCATCCTGATGGCCATCGCTACCATTCCCATTGGCGCCTTTTGGATATTTTCTCCGAGCATCCTCTCGGCATTCGTCAAGCAGCATCATTTGGCTATCAAGGCCGGTTCCTTCCTGCGAGTCAGCTTGATCGGAATTCCCGGATACGCCGCATTCGAGGCTCTGAAGCGCTTCCTCCAAGCTCAAGGCGACTTCAAGAGCGCCATGATTGTTCTCATCATCTGCGCCCCGGTAAACGCGCTGCTCAGCTGGCTCTTCGCTTTCAAGTTGGACATGGGCCTCGAAGGTGCCGCTCTCGGCCAGGCCCTTGCCAACGACCTCCGACCTATCCTCCTGCTCATGTACATCGTCTTCTTCGGCCAATGGTCTCACCAATGCTGGGGCGGTTTCTCTCGAAAAGCTTTCCAGGAATGGGGCACGCCCGTCAAGCTGTCAATCGCAGGCTCGCTCGTCAACGTTGGCGAATGGGCTGCTTTTGAGATCTTGACCCTCAGCACTTCATACCTTAGCACCGAACATCTCGCCGCTCAAACGATCTTGACCACGATCTCGGTCGTCATGTGGCACATTCCCTTCTCCATCTCCGTCGCCATCTCGACTAGAATAGGTCACCTCATCGGCGCCGGTCACGTTTCCATCGCCCGCCGGGCTAGCAGTCTCTACGCCGCCGTCTTCACCATCGTCGGTATGATCGACGGCGTCATCCTCTTCCTCTTCCGAAACCAGCTCGGACTCGTCTTTTCCGAAGACGCTGCCGTCCAGGAGCTGGCGACAAAGTCCATGCTCGCCGTCGGTGCCTTCCAACTCATCGACTCAATCATCTGCGGATGCAACGGCGTCCTCCGCGGTCTTGGCCGACAGTCAGTTGCGGCCTGTGTTGTCTTCGCCGTCAACTACATCGGGGCTGTGCCCCTGGCGGTATGGCTCGAGCTTGGATCACCTGCGATGGAGCTCGACGGTGCCTGGATCGGTCTCGGCGGCGGTATGGTGCTGATTGCCATCATAGAGTGCATCTACATGAAGGTCATCAGATGGCAGGATTGCGTTGAGAGCGTCCGCGCCAGAGAAGGGATTTAATATGGTGCCATTTACGATAGAACAGCGCTGTTTTTCATAGATCAGATAGTTTCTAACCAGATACCCGCAAGGAATAGACAAATCAAAAGTTGATTAAAACAATCTACAAACATCTGAGAACCTACAAGATATGATCGGTGAAGACGACCACGAGCATCAATCACCGTGACATGGTCCTTAGGGGGCATTACATAAGCGGGCATAGATGACAGCAGTAAGGGTGGGTCCAACTGATCCGACCTGCATCATTTGATTACCTCATTGGCTCCTTCTTCCATCTTCACTGCCTGTCCTTTTTCGGCATTCGAGCATCACACCGACCGAGGCCTTACCAACATCACAAGGTGCCAATACCCACTGTGACCTCTTGCCGAAACAAGGAGTTTCTTGGGCAAGCTTCTTGGGACTATGGCGGGTATCCAGGACTCAAGCCGGGCGCTTGTCCCGTCGAAACCCCCATGCATCGTATGTCACGACCTAGACCCGAACCAGTTCCCCAGTCTTCAAGATGACTACCCCGGCTTCAAACCCGAAGCCGCTAAACATTGGTTCCGTGTATGGGCTGCGATCGTTAAGCGATCGAGTAAGGCTGGCTGCCACTTTTGCTACATCATCTACCAAGCTTATCAACGATTTGGGCTTGACAAGATGCGGAGTCTCGACCCAGACTGGGATCAAGAGACAAGGATCTCGATCTACTTTTACAAAGTCCTCATGGTAACTTTTGTCTCCGAGGCTGTCCGAGGGCCCAATGGTATGATGGAAGACTTTTCGCAGCCGATTCTTCGGGGTCGATGCGACCTTTTCGTCAAGCCAGGTGAGCGATGTTCTGACAGCTTGACCGAAACATATTGATAACATTAAATCCAGATAAACCATCTCCCTGGCCAATGTTCAAACCTGCATATGAAGTCGCTCCGGTGCTTCACTCCAACCGGCGACAAAAGGTCGTCAAGGGATGGCTTTCATCCTGTCTCTCACAACACGAGCGTTGCAGCAAGCCGTTTTGCGGTGGTAAATATGACACGGCGGTCGCCCCAAAGAGACTCTTGGATCTCGGGAAGAATCCTCGAATGGGAGTGAAACTATTAGACGCATCCTTGGACACGAAGCCTTATGCAGCAGTCGTACACACCTGCGTTGAACAGTTGGAACCACCCCTGGCACCGACGCGGTGGGAGAACCTGGAGGAGAGAAAGCAGAAGATCCAATGGTGGCAGATCCCCAAGGCGATCCAGGAAACCCTTATCATGGCTCATGAACAGGGCATAAGATACGTCTGGGTCAAAGACTTTTGCGTTTTGCAGGACGATGACGATGACGGCTCCTGGCACATTTATCGAGAGGACATAATATTCCGCGGCTCTTTTGTCACCATTGCCATCACTGGCCTCAAGGATCTTCGCCATAGCAGCTTTGGACCTCGCACAGTCATCTCCGGCGATGTGGACCCCAAGAAGACACCCAAGTGCTTCCCGATCCCGGTAAACCATCGCGGCCGCGACTACACCATCTACGCTCGAGACTCCATGTATCATGCTCACCAACTTCTCCGGGAGGAGCGCCATTACTACGGTCGCCGCACTCGAGATGAGATGATTTCAATATTTGGTAATGATTCCTCTTTCCAAGGCATCGCCCTGTCACCGAGAGTTCTGCATCTTCGAAACTCTGAGATGGTGTGGGAATGTCAGGAAGACCAGCGTTGCGAGTGTATGGCGGAACCCCACAATCATCAACGGGATAGAAAGATGCAAAGTACCTGGGATAAAATCCCCGGGCACTTGAAGTTGAATGGCCTGATGGTTGATGAGGTTTTCCGCGGTGTCATGCATCTGCCTTATGAGAGAGACGACAGACAGTTGACGTTAAGCGCTTTCTTCCGTCATCTTTCTCAATTATCTGCTGAAGCAGAGGATCCGAAATCGCGCGTGCATTGGGTGGCCGGTATCTCAATGTCTGAAGACAACGCAGCCAAGTTACCGTACGACCTTCTTTGGAGCGTCGGTCGCCTTCACGATGATAGCGGATGGCCCATACAACATAGGCATTCGCCAAAGACGTCACAGGACTACTCTCCGATGAGGTCCACACCTTGCTACGCTCCGTCATGGTCGTGGACAAGCATGCAGTTTAGCAAGGGTGAGAAACTGTTGACTGCGAAAGACATCTGCTGGCCGAGCTCAGCCGGGGCTCTGAGCCCGGACAAAGAATTCAAATTCAACAGCGTGGAACTAGTTTCGCGCAATGCGACAACTCGGCATGTCATTGGATCCACGTCATATTCCACAGACATGCCCTTGCCTTCCGACGAAGTGTTCAAGCCTCATCTGCTTCACTTGCAGGGAAAGATCATGCCCGTGGAGCTTGACTCGGAGTATGTGACAGAAACTAGCCATGAAGACGCGAAGATACCCTCATTCAATATGTCGACAAAACACATAGGACTTTACCGGCCCGACTCCGAGCCCTTTCCTGGTGCGGAATTCCGACCAGATTGCGACAAGTTGGCTGAGTTATACCTCTCTCATTCACGCACAAAGCAGCATTTGGACCTGGTGGTCCTGCTCCTCGGCAGCGTGAAGGCCTTCTTCGACGGACGTGATCCCCCAACAGATGACGTCTCCGGCGAGGGCCAAGGGATGGATGTTGGACTTGTTCTCTCTGAAATTTGTAATCCCGAATCTGGGCAGCCTGTGAGAAAACGTCTCGGCGTGTTCACGGTGCCACATACAATAGAGGGGAGGAGTTGGTTTGAAATTCTCAACATCAAGCCAACGGCCGTAAGCATAGAATAAACCCTATCAGGCCGATGTATCTAGACCTTGCTTGATATACCATGCCCTCATTGCCAATGCAGCCCTTGGTGGTCAAGTTCATTTCCATGCGACATATGTTCCTCAAGGCCCTGAAACACGCCACATCCAGTTGGCAGTCATGCATCGTGTTATTATTCGCTTTGTACCTTATACCAATATCAGGTTTTGCCAGTGGACTACCTGAGAACCAGGCCTTGTCGTATGTCCTCGGTGCTGAAGTCTCTCTTGTATAAATTCTTAGCACTGTCGAGAGACGAGGCATCCACATGTTCTCCATCGCCATGAGAAACTTCTAAATCCTCCTCCTGCATGCGCGGCAGGTCATCTGGCCAGAGTTTGATGCTGTCCCGCGTATCATCCGAAATGCAGTCGAGCTGCAGTTTTTTCAAAGGGTTGGCGATTTTACTCAAAATTGATTCCCATGAGCCCCGTCTGATGTGCACGAACCGCAAGCTTAGGTCCTCGATGTTTGGACTGTTGGCCAAAAACGCGAGAACAGACGCTTCGTTGACCGGAACCATGTCGAGAGATAGCTGCCTTAGCTTCGGCAACTTTACTTGGTCTGCAACCAGGTCAAACATCTCGCTGTACGCAAATGTCTTCCCCTTAAGTGTGTTGTGCAGATGTATCTCAAGAACCGTGAGACTTTTCATGTACCCAAGCAATCCAGCGAGGCCAGGAAAGTTTTCTTCGGCAAGAGCCCTGCGGTCGGTAGCACTCAAGTATGGAATGACTGGGTAACTTTCCCGTCGAAACGGGACCTCTTTGGGGTTTCTCCTCGTACCAAGGCTGATTGACAATTTCTGCATGTTTTCGACAGCCGCTCCGAATTTCGAGTCTCCATCCCTCAACGTTGGCAGAAGATTGGTGAGAAAGACAGTTTGTACCACGCTGCCGTACGACACCGGGGAGCAAAACACTTTTAGCTCGTTGATGGATACACCGCTGCGGGCAACCGCGGACATGATGATTGTAAGACCCGCCCCAGCCCGCGCAGTTTCCGACTGAAACTCCCGAGCGTCCGCCGGTTGCCACTTTGGGCGTCGTCTCTTCGTTCCGCATTTACGAAAGCGTTTCTCTTGGGGGCTGATTTCTAGGCAACCCAGAGTGCCAACGTTCGCCAAAGCCGTGGCGAGCTCAGCAACAAGTCTTTCGTCGTCATTGCCAGAATCCATTGCAGCGAACTTTGTGGCATGGACTGTGATGTGTTTGACGGCTCGAGAGACGGTCTTGCTGGACGTCCGTTCGATAAGATGCTCCAGGCTCATGGACGTCAAGCTTGCAGACTGATAGGAGTAAAAGCGCAAGAATGGCGGTATCAAACATTCTGCAGCGGTGAAACGATTCGCGAGGCGGAATCTTTTCATCGATTTGAGGTCGAGGTTCTCGATTATTTTCGCAATGAGCTCCGAGGGCAGGCATTGCAGGTATCCATTGCTCGGCGCTCCGTGTGCGACGATGCGTAACGTCGGACCTTGGGTTTTGACCATGCTGCCGCTCCATGTGAAGTTGGTCTAGAGAAACCAAATGATTTCCTTCAGGGATGATTTTGGAGCTTTTATATCGCTGTAGTTCGAATGGTGACTCAACATGGACGATCTGCGACTAACAGTACCGTGAGATTTTAGGCGAGCTCTATGCGACACTAGCGTCGAATAAGAAGAATGCTGTTAACATACAAACACTGGATTCTTGCCAATGCGCTCGTCCGTGCCGCTCTTGCGGCCCAGCAGCCTTGCTGCTGCCTGGACTGGGGCGGTCTGCAACAGTCATTTCACGACTGCTCTACTCAGGAGAACGAACTTCGAACATTGACTAAAAAGCCAAAGACGTTTGTTCGACTGCCCGAACTAATTGTGTCAATGACACACTCATTCGTCGTCCGTTTGGCGATGCCTATCATCCATTCCAGCCCTATCGAGTCCTCATATGAGTATTTGGCCGCTGGAAGAGCTTGCATGAAGGTCTCGGAATGGGAGGTGTTCGAGATGCAGTTGTATACCGCGAGCACTGGACCTCTGATCCGAGCCTCGGCCACTTCCATCCTTGCCCCGATACCAAACATATGTGACTGATGATGGAACCCGCGGAACGCTCATCGTCTCTATTTACCAGCTTCTACCGTCCTTATCAGGGCCGCCATCGGGGTGCGTGGCCGATGCTTGGGCGATAGCGGACCCTTGTCCGAAAAACAATGTCGGCCCCGGTCACCCCATGTTCCGACGGCTGTCGTTTCTTACATCATACCTACCTTAGACATGTCAATACTGGCGAACCATTTGCCGCTGATTGCGTAGTCATCCTCAGATTTTTCGTAATCTTTTTAACCATGGATCGGATGAACAGCGCCGCCATCGTGGACAAAAGTCAGGTACCTTAGAGGGAGCTAGGACAACAAGGTCGAGAGTTCGCGAGCAGCGGGAGGTTACACTGATGAGCCCCGACGTCTTCGGCCTTCAACCCCGCACTGCCAACACGCGGGGAACTATTGCCAGGTTCGAGGATAAACAACTGGGACAGCCCGTCGAGCCACGGATATCTCTCTCGCGAAAGTACCAGGAAAATCGTCATCTCAAGCAATTACGTATGAGAAACACTCCTTGATGTGATTTCGAAGACGCTGGCTGCGCCGATAAGACATCAGATGGCAGGATTATGTGCGTCTTACTATCCGTGGTTGCAGTCTGATAATGCAAGACAGCAGCGAGATGTCCATCAGAACTCTTGGCATGCAGATTAGATTAGATACCGCACTTTGGATCTACATCGACTTTGCAAGGACGATGGGCTCAATGACAGGGCGCTTGCTAACTGTTCCTCGTAGACATGACGCCAAGCCAACTGTCTTGACCCGGCCCGGGTGACTGGTGAAGTCCGTCCCAAGGGCATGGACCGGCAAAACTTCCGTAAGTCTAGAGGCTTGGCAGCATGTCTCTCGTCAATATTTACTATCGGTAACGAAAGATCTCTCAGCCGAGTCTTCTGAAGGGCATTGCGACTTCGGACCACAATCGTTCATAAAAGCTACCATCTCTCGTTCAGTTCCCCGGTCCTCTCTAGTACGTACATCAACCTCGGTGTGGACGAAAAAGCTCGCGCAACTTTGCCGTCACAATGGTCTTCAAGCAACTTGCGCTGAGCCTCCTGGCTTTGGATGTTCTGCTAGCAACAGCCTCTCCTGGGCCAAGCCGACAGTTCAAGCGAGCAGCCAATATCACTACCTGCAATGTCAACGAATCGGCACCCAAGGTCAAGGCACCTAAGGCTAACGTCTGGTCCCCAATCTCGCCTGAAGAAAATCTCGCTGTCTGGAATCTCCTTCATGACCCAGCCGCGGGCCTGAATCTCACGGATCCTAGCATTGCAAATGTCACGGACAACTATGTCTACTGGATCGACACTCTCCACACCAACAAGTCTGACGTCCTGCCATATCTCAGTGGCGCAGCTCAGCCTCCGCCAAAATATGCTCGCGTCGTCATCTTCGCAGGCGGAAAAGCAGAACCAGATTCGCAAGAGTACATGGTTGGACCGCTTCCAGTCAGCAATGCTACCAAGATCGAAAAGCTCGACTACATCTTCAACGGCGGAAGTGGTGGAAAGATCCCTTACAACAGTCGCTACTTTGACAACGCTCGCACGGCAGCGTCGGAGCCGCTCTTGATCTCTGTCATGAGCAACATCTCGGATATCACTTCCCAGCTCATTGATGGAGTTTACTATGGCTCTTCCGATAACCGCACAACTCTCACTTCCACAAGCGGAACACCGTTATCATATGATGGCACGCAAGCCTTTCGTACAGTCATGTTCAGATATCCCAACACTGCTACGTACCTCACTCCTTTGGACTTCTTCGTCATTCTCGACGTCACTGGCACGGACTCCTCTCTCTACAAGTTGAAAGGCATTGTCACAAACGAAAAGTTCTTTGCCACTGTCGCCGACTTCAGGGCTGCTTGGGATGCAGGCGAGTTGAAGGAGACATTCAAGCAAACAAGGGCTCCTGATTGGGGTCTTCTCGACCACAAGCCGGACATGGGCGTCAGAGATCTCGAGGACAAGCTGGCGCCTCAGAGTCTTGAGGTTGGTGGCAAGCGCTACAAAGTCGACGAGCAAGAGAAGTACATCGAGTACATGGGATGGTCGTTTTACACATCCTACTCCAGGACTCTTGGACTGATGTACTATGACATCAAGTTCAAGGGTGAGCGTGTCATCTACGAGCTCTCTCTGCAAGAGGCAGCTGCTCAATATGCCGGATTCACTCCCAAGGCTGCCGGAACTGTGTACCACGATACCTACTACAGCCTTGGTACAGACCTTGGCACACTCGTGGAAGGATACGACTGTCCTTTTGGCAGCACTTTCTGGAATGTCACATATCACGAAGGCAACTCCTCGGTTGTGAACACCGACGCCATTTGCATCTTCGAGGCTGATGCCGGATATCCGGTCTCTCGCCATCGTTACGGAAGCAGCAACGACTACGGCTTCAGCTACCTCGGGACCGTCAAGGCGTCCGCGCTGACTATGCGATCCGTTGCAACTGTCGGCAACTACGACTACATGTTCGACTACTCATTCCACGTGGATGGCTCTCTGGAGGTCACTGTCCGTGCTTCAGGATTTCTGCAGTCATCATTCTATTACGCAGACCAGGGCAACTTCGGTCCCAGAATTCAGGAGGCAACTATGGGGTCACTCCACGACCACATTCTCACTTACAAAGCCGACTTCGACATTCTTGACACCAAGAACAGCCTGGAAGTCAGCCAGCTCGTCGTCGTCAATCAGACTCAGCCTTGGTATCCCGAGCTCGGATCTTTCGAGCAGATGGAGTTGCAGAAGTCCACCATGATTGAGGAGCAGCAGTTCAACTGGCAGCCGAACAATGCTGCCATGTACTGCATTGTCAACCCCAACGCCACCAACGCATGGGGTGAGAAGCGTGGCTACCGCGTGGTGCCGGGCAAGTCCAACA
Organism: Colletotrichum sp. SAR11_240; assembly: GCA_025328625.1. NCBI lineage: Eukaryota > Fungi > Ascomycota > Sordariomycetes > Glomerellales > Glomerellaceae > Colletotrichum > Colletotrichum sp. SAR11_240. The sequence goes on along the minus strand of JAKMXA010000007.1, from coordinate 321,323 downwards.
TCCACCTCACCCCGCTGAACTCGCCTTGGACCAAGCACCAAACACCATTTGCCAAGTCGCATCTCGCACTTTCTCGCCAGCATGACAATGAGCCATACGCAAACAGCCATGCGAACGTCAACCTTCCCATGAAGCCTCAGCAGGACTTCCTCAAGTTCTTCGATGGCGAGGGCACTGATAACGAAGACATTGTCCTGTGGTTCAACTTGGGAATGCATCACTTTACCAGAGCTGAGGACATTCCTGTCACTCTTTACAGTGAAGCTGTTAGCAGCATTGTATTCGCCCCACAGAACTTCAACGACAGGGCCCAGGATGGAGACCTCCTCAACAGGAGATGGGTAGCTGTTAATGAGACAACAGGACAGTTGGAATACGACTCATACGGAGTTGCTTTGCCTGGACAGTGTGAGGTAGATTTCTCTGAGCCTGTTCTGAGCATCAAGAAGAACGACGAGATATAGAGATCAACCGGAAGACTTAGATCTTTTCATGACGCTTTTGTACCTAGACATCGATAACCATCCCGCTAAGAGCGTCACCAATACAGAAGAATGTTGACTTATTGACTGGTGAATGTTTGCTATTTCTCCAACATGAAATGTACGAAACACATGATTCAGGCTCCATTTGGCATCCAATCCGGGTCTGCGAGTTCAACTCCGTTGGGGACAAAGCCAGGGGCAACTTCTCGAGATTAGAATCTGATGTTTCATACACGGAGAGGAGAGTTTACCAGTTGTTCCCACAAGAGTCCAGCTTCCATGACTCGTTGCCCTTTGCCATTGATTCTTTGCAATGACGTACTGGGGCTGTTGGTTGTCGAAGACGTCAGGACCGAGCACTATCTCTTTCACCGGGTTCCCATCATCGTATGATAGTGACAAAGTAAGAGGAGCTCCTGCATAATAGTGCCAGGCTTCTGCTGCATCAACGCGGTGCCAGATCGAAGGTCCAACGGACCCCTCCAGAAGATAGTAAATCGCTGTGCTGACTGAGCGGTTGCTGCTATCCACCGTGTCGGGATCTTGGAACGTCTGGATGTAGTAGCCCTTCTCTTCATTCGGGATGAGACCGAGCTTCTGCACAACTTCCTGGGCCGATCGCTTGTCAATTGGACATGGCTTCTTGGGCGACGCGGAAACACCCGGCGTCAGGGCAGTGAGAACCCAGAGCAGCGTTGCGGTGCCGTACAGCAGCATCATGAACGTGTGTCGGAATGCTCGGACATCAAGTTTCGCAAATTATGCATCAAGGTCTTTGGGCCAGTCGCTCTCTATATATATATGGATCGGTGAGATTGGCGAGTAAGCACTACTGTATTTAGGCGGAGTGACGCAGAGGCGTTATTCAGGGATCGCGCTTACTTACAGCTTAGGCGATGTCGCTGTTCCTTCGAGTGTGACACAAGACGAGAAAGGTGCTGCACTAATACCGGGTGTCACATCGCATTTAACTCTGCTGGCGAGAGTCCATTGTTCATCGTGATTTCAACTTAGCTAAGCGCTTAAGCTATGAAAACGCCCCGGAAGCATATCATCACTTTACATGGACAGAGAGCCTTTAGCCTCTACTCCAAATCTGAAGGAATGAATAAATTTCCCTGAAAGATATATCTTGCAGTGCGCATGAAGCCCAGCCTTTGAAAAGTCGGTGTACCACTGTAGCCTTCGCAGTCATCAGTCTTGACAGAGATTGGAAGATGTCCTGCCGGGTGCTGAATGACGAACTCATCTTCTGCCAGCGTCTCGGGGGCTAGAAGTTGGTTAACGACGGACCCCTTGATGCGACTGGCAGCACTTGTGCATACACCTCCTGTGCCTGCCATGCTCGGATGACAGTGATTGTCGAGAAAAAGGCGTTCCTGAATGTGGCCCTCAGACGAGGTCGGCTTAGACACCACGGCTACCATTGGCAACATGGGAGACTGTTCATCAACATTCATCCACTCCTTGCACCTACCCAACTTCTGGGAAATTCTTCCGCGGATTTCTCGAATTCGTTTCACAAGCTCTCTATCAGAATCGATGCTGTCGACTGATTCATTCCCTGCAATACCCACGCTTCCTGCGGTGACGAAGGCGATCGGGTTTCCAACCTCACAAAATGTGGCGTCAACAGCTCCGAACGTACAATCGAGGTGATCAATTGCATTGCCAGTCGGAAGCATCCTCCAGGGCGAGGCGGTCTACTTCCTGCGTTACATTTCTGCCACGTACGAAATTTGAGATCAGACTTACCTGGGAGTAGTCCATCAGAATAGGCGCACCCGTGCCTTGACAGCCGGAGATGGCATAATTTCCCTTCTCCAAAGCACGTCCGGTTTCTGGGTCAATAGGGACATGGGCAACCAGCAGAGCATCCGTCCCCGTGTTATAAATCTTCACAACGCCTTTCCCATCGCACCATGTTGAGCTTTTGACCAGGCCTTCGTTGATCGCGAATGGCCCAACACCAGAAGAAATATTGCCGCAGTTTGCATCATACGAGACTGTTGCCTCCCCGAGACCGATTTGGGCAAAGATGTAATCGATGTCGGCGTCGGGTCGCTCGGATGGTCGAATGATGGCAACCTTCGAGGTGACAACACGCCCACCGCCCATGCCGTCGATCTGGGCAGGGTCTGGCGAGCCCATAATGCGAACCAGAAATCTATCACGCGCTGCGCCAGGCGGCGGGATGTCCTTCTCGTGAAAGAAAACCGCTTTGCTAGTGCCTCCGCGGATGAAGGTTGCGAAAACACTGGGAGCAGGCAACACCGACTTTGTCGCCATTGCTTCAACGATTCAGGCTATCGAGGCGAATTAAAAAACGAGATCGATTACCAAGTATACCAGGTTAATGGACTCCAATGATTATTTACTGCAAATTTTCTTGAAGCGCTAATGTTAACTTCGGAGAAGGTCGTGTTTTGCAACAGACTTCGCGGCTGGCAGGTGTCCGTGAAGGTATGGGAAGTCTTTGGTTACAGCTGGGGATGACTCTAAATGGCGAGAGCATGGTCCCTACGGCAAATGCCGCGGCGGTATCGACCATTCAGCCAGACACGCCAGGTTGCTTTGAGACATTTGCAATGACGACGGAGGCGTAGACGCTACACAGCAATGCGGCTAGCTGGAGACGTGTCGGATGAATCGATCAGCTCGCTAGTCCCCTTTCAATTGCTGTGGCTTGATTCTGGTATCCCTCAATTCTCTTATTTGATTACTTGTGACCAGGAGGATTCATATTGCAGAGCTCATTGGCATAGCCAACCATTCATACAAGTGAGCAGAGCGTTGTAGCTGTGCACTATGGTATGGAAAAGAGAAGGTTCAGAGGCAAAAAGTCTTCAAATGTTCCGAAACCGAGAATCGAACTCGGGGCTATGCCTGCCTCTCGAAGATGAGAGGGCATCATGTTGGCCACTACACCATATCGGAGTGATTACTGGAAAACTATGTGAAAAATCGGTAGAAAAGATGGCTCGGTGCAGAATTTTCCTAAACCCACGGTACCCTTCCGATGGTGGATACGCCAGCGGGGACAGTTCCCCATTGTCAAGATTGGGCCTTTTCTAAGAGAGTTGCAGCCAGGCTCAGCCGAATTCACGTTGTATCCCGGCCATGGAATACGATTCACGTTTCCAGAACTGTGTTCGACGGTCTTTTGAGTCGCATTATTCGATATGTATTTGCGTTCGACTGGCTTGGATGTTTACTACAGCCCAGCCCAACTGGATTTCATGAAAATGATAAGAATGGTACCCAAGGCCCCCTGCGCTTCTTTCCCTAAGCTAATTAGAAATCAACTCTTGGAGTACGACGGACTGCCCCATCAGGAGATTCGTTGGGTCAGCTTCAAATTGCAAAATGAGAGATAAACAACGTTGAAGTGCTGTTGACCTAGCGCCTGTTCCCTCCTGGGTAGATGACTTGGAGTCACTGTCAGTGGTTGACAATCCCACCTGAAAGACTGTGTGAGATGTCGTCCAGTTAATCGGAAAAACCAGAATGGGTGCGTCATCCTGGGTAACCGAAAACAATTTTCCGAACAACTGCTGTTGCCTCGTAAGTTGCAAGCCCGCATCGGACAGAGCGTTGCAGACACGAGGAGCATCTCCTCCTGCAGTGGGCCACAGGAGGGATATCATGAAGATTCCATGGTGGTAACTGAACTCGACCCAAGAAATCAATCCGGCATAGGGCTCTCTTGCAACCTCTGGAACGGAGTTCATTCTTTCTTTCCAACGCACGAACCACTCGTCTAGGACCCGACGATGCTCTTGACAGGCTCCTTGGAGGTCGTCTCTTTTCACTTTTAGGCTGTTCGCATCATTTGCGAGAAGAGTGTTGTGAATTTTCATCTTTTGAAACGCAATCAAATACGACGATACGGAAATCTGCTCTCTGATCGTGCCAGTAGTTTGATTGGTAAGCTCCTAAAAGAAGGTCAGACGAGATCAAGAATGCACTTGAACAGCATTATTCTCACCTTGCGAAGCCCATCGCCGATGGCCAGGAGGCTGGGTCGTCCGAAGGCGATGGAAACTTGACTAAGGCAACATCAGACGTCTTGTCAGATGTAGACTGGAAAACTTGGGGGCATACCTTTCTAGACAATACAAAGTCCTTGTTAGAGTGCAAAACCAATCATGACCCTCGTCCAACTCTTCTGTAGAGGGACGATGGGAAAGGTCGAGATAGTGTCTGATTGCGAAACCCAGATGTCGCCAAATGTCACCTGCCTGTGGATTTAGGAGGAGATAAATGCAAATTAGCAAGGTCCTTTCGAAGAGGAGAACATTTGATGGGCGAGAGCCGTGGTCGCAGTCAGTGTGTAAGACTTCAATAGCCTTTGCAAATGATGACTCCGCCCATACGACCAGCCGAGGGTCGCTCTTTGTGCCAACCGAAGATGCTATTGCCACCACCAGATAGAATAACTCAGCGTCTGTACTTGGTTGCGACCTTGAAAAGTCAAAGAATCCAGTTAGAATGCGGTCAAGGGTTGAAGATTCCAACACAGGAAAAAAGGCATTCACAGATCGGTTGAACAGTTGAAAAAGACCTTCAGCTAACGCCTTAGTGATGTCGCCGTTCCAAGGCAGTCTCGGTGGCGAAACAATGTGGGAGTTCCACTTGGTGGCAATTTCCAGAGTCTCGGGAATTCTGAATAGGCGCTTTTGAAGTAAGTTCCGAAGGCAACCGAAAGCACTCCACGTCCCAAAGAACGAATCGCCGTACTTGCGTTGCGAATCACCACACAGTAGCTCCTCCTGCAGGACAGGTCTCACTGGCAGCAGGACACCCATTGTAGGACTTCTCACATGTTCTCCATTCGTTCGGAGTGTATGAGCTGGTGAACTAGTTGAAGCTTTATGTCGGATTTGTTCCAGGAGAGAATGTATGCGCCTATCAAACTTCATTATTAGCAATCCGGCAAGATCCAAGGAAATTCCTTTTCGAACATACTTCAACGGTACATTGCTCCCCAGGATTGGGTCAAATACCACGCAATTACGTGAGGTGCGATGGCATTCCTTGCAAGCTGGTAATTGGAAGCGACACTTGATCCGTCGGTCTCTACAAAAGCTACATGAAGGTAGAGCGTCGATGATTGGTCGTAGTTGCTTCTCTAGATCCGAAAGATCTTGTCTTGGGTCGGGCGGATGTTGTATTCTCTCGTGCGGAAGGATAGAAACTGAACTCTGTGCGGCATCTGGTGAAATCAGTGAAAAGGGACTGTCGTTCGTAACTAAATCATCGTTGATGAAGTCCCGCCACCAGTTTTCGTCCTCGAACAGACCTTCGCCCATCTGCTGACCACTTTCTTTCGGTTGAGTGGCAGCAGCAGCAGATTTCTTCTGCTGTGGCAATACAACGTTGCGATGGCGAATGCTATGTATCCGTCGTTGGGTAACAAGACAGTCTAGCTCCTCAAGGACATTCATGTCGTAAGCGCTACCCCTGTGACCGACTGGGTTGCGGAGATTCGTATCGACTAGCTCGTTGATATATGCAGCAGTGTCTGCCAATGGTGGCCATCTCGAGGACAATAATTTCTGGCCCATGTTAGGCTCCGTCCCGGAAGTGGAAAGACAAACACATGAAGTTCGTACGAAAAGTTGCACAAGATCTGAGAGCGCTCTCTCCGCTGCCACCGTAAGTGAAGCTTCCTCCAGCTTTGCAGAGTGGTTCCGGAGAGCGTAAAGCAGAACCATCCCGGCTTGAAAATTCCGATTGCCAATTTCGAATGCCATCACGAGCCCCCCTGCTTTAGCGACATTCATGTCCAGAGCAATCAGATTGGTCGCTGCAATTACGACGGCCAGTAACGACTCGTCAGACACCACAATGTTTCTGGAACATGGCCGATAGAGTAGAATGCGACATTGATAAGGTGCTGAAATTAGCCACGGATCAACCAAAGATCCAGGCGTGGTTTCGTTTGCAAGCCTTTGAACGGCTTCGTTGGTCTTATTGGTCCAATCGGCGTGGTCCTTGACGTAGTCTGGGAGGGATTGATCGAAGAACTGGGTGGCGTGTATTTCTGACTGTAAGACGCAGGCGTGCGTTCTCATGAGGAACCGCCCTTGCGTGACGCTCTGAATTTTTCCAGAATGATTGCTATCTGTGTCACCATGGAACGGACTGCCCCCTCCATACGGAAGCTGGGTTGTGATGTGTTCGTCACTTAGGGCAACAGGACATCCCGCAGATATGGAAACGATCCTATCAAGCTGGTAAACCTAATTCAGATATTAGAATTTGTTCCGGAACTTTACGCCATACTAAACCTACAACCCAAAAAAGCTTGCGTCGCTCTTCGCAGAGTTTGTGGTCCCTCATAATTCGATCATCGGGCTCCTGGTGTAGTCCCAGGCTCACTGCTATCCGCATAGCTTCCCCAGTCGAATGCCATAAGTTAGCGGTATGCGGGAGTAACAGCGCAAGTTGAATGATGAGAAGCAGACATTTCAATGACTGGATGGATGCACGCTGCAAAATCCGCTCTGCATGACGCAAAGCATCGGATTGTAGAGCCTCGCTCAGGGCAGCAACCTTTTCGAAGCTGCTGTTCCTGGACGTCAGTGAGCATATAGCCAGCACCATGGGAACTACAAAATGTGCGATGTCTGCCAGGTTTTCGTTGTTTGTTTTGGATAGTTCCTCCTCGTAGAATAAGTTGAAATATTTACCAATTTCATTTTCTTCAAAGCAGGGGAATCTAGGCAGGATGTCCATTTTGTAATTCTCAAAAAGCCGTTTTGCCACATGCTGAGGTATTCTTCGAGCGTTGAAGTGGACAAATTGAGATGCGTATGCATGCCCGGCCGTTCTTGGACTGAGCTCGTGATAGATACCATCTATTGGAATTTTGAGTGGAGGTCTTTCAGAACCGTAAAAGAGCTTCGCCTTATGCTGAATTTTGTCGCTGCATTCAAAGCCACTTGCTGACAAAGAACGCATAACAGATATGCCAGCGATCTGGAGGGAATCCTTTTCTACGGCGTTGATATTCAACTCGTCTTGTGTTTGCAACGCCGCATTCGTAACATCCTCTCTTGTAGTAGCAAGGGTTTCGAGTTCGGCCAGCTTCTGCTCAAGGTATTGAACAGCACTATTATCCAGTCAGCAAGCCGATAGTTTTCTCTGTCAAACCATCTTCTAATGTGTGAAACAAAGGATGTTACAAACCTCCGAGGAACTTCACTGGAATTTTGTCGATTGATTGCGGTACATTCAACACCGGCTGAAACGCATCGCAAGCATCTTGGCGTTCCTCTATCACACTGGAATATACAGCTTAGACTCACTGCGCTCTATCGCCGTTCTCCACAGACTTTACCTTTTGCTTTGACTTGTGACATCTAGCACATGCCGGGATAGATTTGTGCCTCTTGGGCTTTGGGCTTGCAACTGTATCCATTTCTCATCTCTTTCTTCGGGTGCAGCATACCAGTCGACTGGTTCAATCGATCGAGTATAACAAGAGGGCCAGGTTGCTGCGGTTGTCTGGTTTGCTTCCCAAAAGCCGTTCCAACGAGCACTGGGAGTGGGAAAGAATTGACCACTCAGCCCGCCAGTGCGGGGAGTAATATCTGTAGATCACACGTGACTTAGACCCAACACACCCACTTTCATCTTCCAAGCATAGAGCAGCCAGGTAACTCTTTCGAAATTGGTGGACAGCCCTGAAGAGTAAGTCGAACCCCGTAGTCAGTCTGATGTTGCAATAAACATTTCATATTGCCTTCTTTCGCGATGCTGCGTTTTCCTCCTTCCTTGGCCATGCTGAGATTTGAAGACGTGAGAATAATATTTACGTAAGTTGTTAGGCGTGTCATGGATGTGCCCTGTAATGAGACGAACTCCATTCACAGAGCTAGAGTGGAACAGAGCATACTTCGTCGTTCGTCGGTGTACCTTATGGCGCCAACATAGCAATAGAAAGCCTTAGAAAGCCTTCAGAATGACTTGACCCGGGAAACTGCGTTGGTGCCGTTTTGTGGGTCTCGGTGCCGGTTTATCGAAGGAGTGCAGTCCGGTGCGGTGCACTTAATCATTGCGCTCATTTTCCGAACATTAGTCGGAGAAGAAGCTTCATCAAACCTGATTCTCCATGACTTTATTTTTTCAACCTGTTTGCCTTTGATATTACATCACGCTGTTCCTAAACCTTCCAAGCCAAAGACATGCCTTCTCAAGCTGTTAAACGCATCAGCATCCGCTGGCTTCCTGAACCAGCATACGAGGATACCGACACAATCGCCCTGAATGTCGGCGGCTACTTCATCGACTTACGACTCACGAGAGAAGATCAAACCATACAATGGAGCCGCGCCGGGGAACGCATCATGTTGAAACAATCTCCCCGTATGCCACCACTCGCACCATGCTTTCTTCTTTGTTGTCCCTTGTGTGCAAGCAACTGACTGCGACTTTCTTCAGCAACTTTTCGGTGGACGCACATTATTGATTCGCTTGACCTGACCGTTCCTGATGACGCTTACTTCAACAAATTACCCAACGGAGACGATTTGGAGATTGGAACGACCCCCTGCCCGCACAAGGGCGGCGCGCCGACGGACTATGAAGAGGTCTGGCGGGACATCACATCGAAGAGTGCACCGAACGAAATATCGTGGATTCTTCAGAGTGAAGATGGGAATATTTTTATTGGAAAGGTCGGAGGCATATTTTTGGCTATTCAGAAGTTTCCCGACGGCTCATTCTCGGCTCGCCGGGAGGATCGCAACGTTTCTAGCGCAAGCTGGGAGGTTTCCTTCGAGTCTGGGGATGTCTCAAGACTTCCAAGGGCTGTCCAGGTTGTTGAGGTCTTGGAACAAGACAGCCAAATTTGGGCTGAAAATCAAGAGATTACTTTAAACCGAGGAAATTATGTTTTCAGGGGCGTCAGTTCCGACTGAGTTTCTTGCCAGTTCCTAGATTTGTCAATAGAATTTCAATCGTCACGCTTTACATAAATTTCTCAAGATGCACTATTTCTGATGAGCCCTTCTGCCGATATTGCTCGAGCCGGTAGCCAGCATTCGAGCTTGTGCATCGCACCAGGTTACGCTATTTGAGGACGTTCGCCGGTAGACCGGACAGCCTTCCAACCCTTGATGTCACTCGACGGCATGGCATCGCTATCGGAAATCTGCTAGCGTCGGGAATCCGCGAGGTGGAACCCGCGCTATCTATTGTGGGTGTTGGGGGCTTTATCTCCATGGGGTTATCCAAGCAATCTTCCCCGCAAATAGGACTAGATCTGCACTCACCTCTGTCTAGCGTTATCTTGCACTTGCCAATGAATTCATGGCCGGTTGATAACCTTGCAGCCAGGCCTTGGGGTAGATGGCATGCTTTGCCAACAGCCACGGAATGCTGTGTCCTAGACCCACGCTCAGTGGAACATGTAGATATCAGATACCTACTTACGTCCTTTGCATGTCCGAACACCTCCAACTTTCAAGGGTTCTCCGCATGCCTGAGGGGTAGTTTGCCCTGGTCGCGAACCCCGGCATTTGGAGACAAGAAGAGTCTATCATAGGGAGTCGTTGACCGACCTCTGGTGTTTATAAACAATCTGCACCCTTCCGTGATCCCTCGTAAGACAGCGTGCAGTCATTGCGCATTTGAGCTTGAATACCGAGCTACTCGATTTTCTAGTCCATCGGCTCTACTTGGCCTCCAACCTGTCCAGCCAACTGAGTCCTCGCAGGACAAACGTCCGCCACCATGCCCTCCTCCTACGAAACAAGCTCAGGCCCGAATTTGTCCGAGAAGCCAGACTTGACTGCCCCAAACAAGGCCGTTCCTGGCGACAGTAGTCAGACCGGATCCGTCGATGTTGAAGATGTCGGTGAGGTCTTCCAACAAGCCCAGTACCGGGCTCTCGGTTGGTATGCGTAACACGATTGCATGACTTTCTCGCTGTGGAGAGATCTTGCTAAGGCATAATCACAGGAAACGCACAGTCATCATCTTGATGAAGCTGTGTTTCGCGACCGGCGTTTTGACTATTCCGTCAGCATTTAGCGCGGTGGGATATGGCCCGGGAATTATTCTCCTTGTGAGCTGGGGAACCCTTACGACTTGTGAGTTCTCAACAATGCTTTTCGGTCTTCTTGGGTCTCATCTGCACTCTACAGTCACTTACAATCTGGAAAATTGCAGATTACGCCTACGTCATGTACGCCTTCAGAATGCGGTATCCCGGTGTGCACAACATCGCCGATGCCGCTGCCCTGATGGGTGGTCCCGTGGCTCGTGAAGTTGCAGGCGGTCTGTTTCTTTTGACTTGGGTGTAAGCTTCTGTCCTACTACAATGCGGTTAGGTTTAGTTGACCATGGGTATAGGCTAGCTTCTGGCTCTGGCTTCGTTGGCCTGGCGGAAGGATTCAAGACACTCTCTAACCGCCCCATCTGCAACATCGTTTGGACTCTCGTCGCAGCATCGTGCACGGCACTCATTTCCAGCATTCCAACGCTTGGAAGATTATCAATTTTGGCATGGATTGGGTTTGCCTCGATATTCACGGCGGTATTCATTGTAGTGTAAGACTCAATCTCTTCCATCACCTAGGTACTGCTGGATACTGACGTTTGACTGCAGAGTTGGCGTCACTCAGGTCGATAGACCAGCCGCTGCTCCTCAAGAGGGTCCTTATGACATGGAAGTTCACTCCATTGGTGCTCCTGCGTTTGTTCCTGGGGTAGTTGCCACCATCAATCTCTTCGGTAAGAACTGCGATGCTACATGTCGGCTCTATTTCTTACAATATCCTAGTTGGCTACGGATCGACGCCTACCTTTATGCCAGTCATCGCAGAAATGAGGAGCCCTAGATCGTTCACCAAATCACTTTTCTCGTCTCAGATTTTCTTGGGCGCATGCTATGTATCATTTGGGACCGTTGTCTACATGTGAGTTATTTTGAGGTCCTACTAGATGACACGGAGGCTAAAGACTACCAAGTTATTGTGGCAAGTACGTCGCAAGCCCATCACTAGGGAGCGCAGGCGGAACGTTGGAGAAGATAGCCTACGGCATTTCCATTCCCGGCTTCATCATGACTACCACGCTGTGGGTCCATCTGGCCGCCAAGTTTGTGAGTCGTCTTTGCCACTGCAAAGACAGAGTTGAGCAGTTGACAACTTCTAGTTGCTTGTTCGCATTCTCCGCAACTCGGTTCATCTGCAGAACAAGAGTTACGTTCATTGGGCTACATGGCTGTGAGTACCCCGCAGACTTCATGAGGACAATTGGAACTGACATCACAAGTGGATCAACCTTGGGAATTAGTGCACTTGCCTTCGTCATTGCTGAAGCGGTGCCATTTTTTAGTTACCTGGTTGGTCTCATCGGCTCTATCTGCTGCATGCCAACATGTGTAAGTTCACTCACACATGATCAAGATGACAGTCCAGTTCTGACTTTGCATCTTCTTGTGCCACAGCTTATTATTCCTGCGTTTATGGGACTGTACATGGATTGGGAAGTACGGTCATTGAGTAAGGTGAAGATGGGACTGTGCCTATTGCATTGCTTCACGGTCATTTTGGCATCTTTCATGACTGTTGCTGGAACGTATACCACTATTCAGAGCATCGTTGATGCTTACAGATCCGGCGAGGTTGGCTCAGCATTCACATGCTGAGAAAAAACATGACGTAAGGTATAACACTGAGTGTATGAATTCTAAAGCATAATTTTAGTCTCACATTTAAACGCTGAAATATTCTTGTGGGACAACCAGTCCCCATCTTCTAATTATTTCTACTGCATTAATCATCCATGTTTTTCACCGTATCCGTCTCGTCTCATTTTCTCTATCGTCTATGACGGTCTTCATAAGTGGCTCATTTTCGGCAACGATCTCGGCTGTCTTCGCTTGCGTGTGAAATCAATATAACTCTCCCTGAAGCCTTAAATGTAATTCTCCGCTTTTGTGTTGCTTTCGGTTTGTTCGATCCAAATGCTTAAAAGTTGTGTGGCCCGCTTCACTGTTGTCTGCGTATTCTGCAACTGTTTTCTCACGTCTGTCGAAAGATATAGAACCTTCCTCAGTGCCATCATTCCCTTGCCGAGGTCTGCCCAGCTATTCAAAAACCTAGAAGCCAACTCGATGAACACTGATGGATCGTTTGCAGCGTATGCTTTGGGGGTGTAGAGATGCAGACAGCTCCTGAGAATCGAAGCAGCTTCTTCAGTCTTTGAGCAGGATGCGCAGGCCTGGCTCCAAGACCTGACTGGACACATCCTGGGCTCTCGCGCGTCATCTTTGCGCCAACTTGCAGAGATCTGTCCCCGGAGCTGATCATGAAGATCCTTGTACGCTTTGCAGGCCTCCAAGAGGGATAGCACGACTGAATCCAGGGACTGATCATGATTATCGCTGTTGGTGTTGGTTCCATGGGTCAACAAAGACTTCTGTTCTTGTGCAGCAGAGAGAATATCTGCAGCGGCTACACCAGTCTGAGCAGCCAAAGGCATACTCATGGCTGGATCTTCAGTCTCGCAAGACTTATTAGGTGTGAATGCTTGCAGCGCAAACCTCAAGTCCCGACAGGTGCTATGCAGGAGGCTCAGAAGAGGCAGCACGTCTTGGACTCCAGCCTGGTCAACTATCACATCGGCATTGCTCCCGATCTCGAGACACACTCGCGACATGGATCTAACAAGCCGCACACAAGCTTTCGACAGACCCTCCTGGGCACTTTCATCACCTTCAGAAGCGAATTGGATGTACAATTGCATTTCTCGTAGATGCAGCCCACTGCGCGACACTAAGCGTTCCAAATTTGACACCGTGTTAAATTGATGCCTCGTCAATCTGGCAAAGCGGTCGATTGAGAGGAGTCTTTGTAAACGGGGCAGACAACTGGCCACAGCATCCGCGGCATCGATTAGATCGAGATTGCCAGTTGGAATGAGAAGCTGAGGGTACGCATCACACCTGAAGAAACTCATGATCCGTGCGGTGACGATGGCATCAGCTTCTTCTGCGTGATTGGGTACGTTGAGGATCTCCGGCGGGGGGTACTCAATGGGGTTCCCACTGATCTTGATGAGCTGCAATGACTCCATCAACCCGATACTGAGTGGCAATGAACCAATCTGGTTGCTCTGAAGAAAGAGTGCTTTAAGTGATGAAAGTAAAACAATTTGATCAGGGATATTCCCGAGTGAGTTATGAGCAACATTTAAGATCTCTAGAGACTTCAGTTGGCAGATCTGCGATAGAGTTAGGACGAGTCTGGGGAGAACATGACGGGTTCATTACAGATAATGGGAACTCATTGAGATCATTGTTGCTAATATCCAGATATCGGAGATTCATGCAGGCCCCAAACCGAGTCGGCAGGCAGGTCAATAGATTGTGGGAGATCGTGAGCCTATCACGCACATTGGCGTAAGCTTGTCACCTTTCCATTCAAGATAAGCGATAATTTCTACGAACCATTCTAGGTCCTCCTTGGTTAGATCCACGACGTCTTCGGGAATATGCTGCATCCCCTGGAAGCTAAGATCGAGGGTGAGTGCTGGCCGTTTCCCGGCTGCGTCGCCGTGAGGTGCCGGATGCTCGCCCGAACGCACGCCCCTAAGAGCGCGGTTGACTATGTGTATAATTCGATCGTGTGCTCCTCCGCCAGGATGCCGAATTACAGACTGGTGGATTTGGAAGCCCCTATTTGAGAACGATGACTTCTGAGTGGACATTGCAACTATGCGGTTCCTTGGCGCAAGGATCCAGCGGTGAGGACTGGTGGATTAGATGATTACAGAAAATATGTTGTTGGCCTGTTCTGAGACAGGGGCCATCGCTGGACTCAGTCATGTGATACTTCGGGTGCTCATGTTTCGCCGTGGGCCGAATCTTCGTGACAGCGCTTATGTAAGAGATTCCTTACATGGATCATGATGTCACGATTATGGGCGAATTCTCGCGATCTTTCCTCCAGCGGAAACCCAGGTTGATGATGGTTCGGCGTTTGCTGAGCATCCGTCAGCACGGCACGATATGAATGTGTCAATTTCCGGGGGATTCATGTGGTAACCACATGCACAATTAACCTCCAGCCAGACAGCTTTGCCTACATGGAGTACCCCTGTTGATCCACGATATGTGCCCACATCTCCAGTTCTTCAAAAGACTGATTGATGAATTTCTCAGTGTCATTTCCTTTGAGACATAGTCCGAAGGCCAAGAAGAGAAAAAAAGAGCCCGGACGGCGCAGGCATGTCTCACTACGTGCAGCGAATCGAGACCCTGGGTCGGGGGCGATAACGCCATAACCCGGGCCTAGCGAATTCCCGCGGCTCTCGGAAACCCACATCTGCCACAAGCGTCAATGGAGATACTGTACCTCAACTTCAAGATTGAGTCGAAGAGAACTTGTCAGTATTCATTTTCGAACGAACAGCATTCTCAAAAGAGAAAAGACTTCGCCGCCATGACCTCGGCCGCGCGGGACTGTCCGACGGGCGGAAATACGTATCCGAATGGTCTGAACTTCCCCCGCTTGGGATTGGCGGGGAAGGGAGGAACTACATCATAGATTCGGGGAACATCAGGTCAAACTCAAAATTCGTTTCTAGTTCACCAACTACAGTCCATTATCGCCAGATAGAAGCAATTATTCATAGAAGATTCCAAAGACCATCAAGATGGAGACGCACAAAGCCGCCGTTCTAACTGTACGTTCATCTCACGACCAGAGACTCGGATTGCGTCGAGGATGCCAACTGACCCACCGTAGTCAACCCAAGCATCTGACGCCACGCCGACCTTCTCAGTACGCGATGAACCGCGGCCAGTACCCGGTCCAAATGAGGTTCTCGTCAAGCTCTCCGTGACGGGTCTATGTGCTTCAGACCTCGCCATGGCTCTAGGTCATTTTGGACCTGTCGGAAACATCCTCGGCCACGAAGGCGTTGGCAAAATTGCTGCTCTTGGCTCCAATGTCTCTTCTCTCGACCCCTCAGTCGAGGTAGGCCAACGAGTTGGTATTGCTTGGACCCGCGACATCTGTGGGAGTTGCGATGCCTGCACGGATCTTGTCAACGAAGGAGAGACTCGATGTGTCAAGGCGATGCATTCCGGAAAGACTTACGACGGTACCTTTGCCCAATATTCGCTCGTCCCGTATCGATATCTAGCCAGACTGCCGCCACATTTCGATGATCTTCCCGACGAGGAGATTGCGCCGATTCTATGTGCTGGCGTGACGGCCTACAAGGCTGTGAAAGGCTGCCATGTCACTCCCGGACAGTATTTTGCAATCTCTGGAGCCGCCGGTGGCGTTGGTGCCCTAGCTGTTGCGTATGCTCATGCAATGGGATACCGTGTAATTGCAATTGATGCTGGACAGGAGAAGGCCAAAATCTGCAAAGAGCAGGGTGCTGAGCACTATGTTGACGTGACCGAACCTGGAACCCTGGGAGAAAAGGTGATGAAGGTGACGGGAGGGAAGGGAGCAAAAGCTATTGTAGTTGCCGCCACCTCACTTGCTGCGTATCAGCAGGCATTCGAGGTACTCGCGCCATTTGGAACACTCATGTGCGTGGCAGTCCTGGGCCATGAGGCTTTGGTCAACTTCCACCCTCTCTGGCTGATTGCGAAGGGTTGGAAGATTCTGAGCTCCTCAGTTGGAACGCGAGCCGATATTCTGGAGGCGTTGGAGTTCGTAAAGCGACGGGCAGTTGTTCCAAAGGTTCAGAGGGCAAAGCTAAGCGACGTGGAAAGACTGGTGCAGACAATGTCTGCTGGAAAGGCAAGAAATTCCCAAAAGCATATCACGCCATCAATGCTAACTACTTCTCAGTTGCAAGGAAAATGGGTTTTGACTTTGGATGATTGATCCCACCTAGGCACCAGACTAGCCCGCAACTCTAAGTAGACAGTCATTTTTGGGATCTCTACACTCGCTTCGGACTTTCATCAATATGAAGAAATTGCCAAAGCGGAAGTGGTGGTTGGGCCAGAACAGCATCATGTGACATCGTTGTCGAAGCTTATCAATTTGAGTTTCAGAAAACATAACCCATTTCGAATGAGTCATTTTCAAACAACCGTATCTTCCGACCATCTACGACGACTTCGAAGAGTTCGTTCAAGTCTGTTTAACCTTGTTCAAGAATCCAGACTAACTTGGCTGTCGACACATGGTTCAACCTAGCCCTATGGGGCAAATTTTCTCAGCTAAGCTGAGTCTTTGGTACTTGAGACAATGTATCCACCGGCATTGAATTGTCCGTAATTACGTGATTATCACACAGAAAGTCACCGGACGAGAGAAACCACTGGAGTTCGAGATGTTCAGCTCTGGTATCATGTCAGATAAGACAACGTGAGCAACTCGTCATCACAGTGTTCCATCGAGCATAGTCAACCTCAGCATCAATAACCATTTTCAGCAGAGCTCAGCCGCAGCATTAGTCGTGCACGGGGAAGGACGTCAATCTCATGAGGGCTGCTCGGTTAAGAATAATCTTGCATGGCTTGCAAGTCGGTTGCAGCCGCTGGGATAACGTGGCTAAGGTTACATCATCCGGGTCTGCCTAGTTTCTGTCAGTAAACTTCGGTTGAACGAGTCCATGACTCCATACTTTAGTCTTTTCTTCCGATTGAACACAAACCGTGAACACTTCGGCTTTCTGTGATGATGAGGGATGTGCCAAGCCACGCCAACAGCAGCTTCTAAAAAGTCTCTATCCTGCGCTAAGCTCAATCCGCGATCGCTATCATACGCGTCAACTGCCTTGCAGCATTTCCGGCCGTGACGTGTGAATTTCCGAAACGTTAAAGGTTCTGAACGCACTGCCACGCGTGATGTTCCTCGAGATGCAGGGAGGAGCCTTATCTTGAAGAAGAATCCCATTGTCAGCCATAAGGGGGAAATTTTGGCGATCAGGGGCTAGTTCCAGAGACGACAGGCCGGCAACTTTTTCAATCCGAACTTATCCGTGCGGATTATCACGTCGGGAGTAATAGCAGGGCACATTCGTTGTTTCGGACACATGGTGGTTGAACATCATACACTCACGCGACTCATGTCCAACTCCGCGCACCACGACACAATCCTCGCGTACGTCGCGATGTGCTCTGTGCTTTTCTTGTCCGCCACGCTTCGCCCCTCTGCAGAGCGGAGCCATCAATGAACAAACTCGGGGATTAATTTCTCTCAACTTTAACCGTGGGCCAGAACCACGAGGAAAGACAGAACGGGGCCAAACAACATTCCGTTTTCAGTCAGGAGATGGATAACTTGAGACAGCAAGTCTGGGGGAGCCAAGAGCGAAAGGTGCGAGATTTTCAGACGAGGACTTTGAAGGCATCGTCGGCCTCACTCGGCACAGTCTCGCTCTTGGCGTGCCGGTTACTGATATCGACACCGAACGCAATTCTTTTGGCATCACGCTAAGTATATTGCTTGCAACCCTCCCGTTGCCGCGTCTGGCGAGATGGTTGGTCTAGCTCGGCTGGGCGGGCTCGCTCGCCTTCCGATTCCCGCGCGGTTCAGTCGGCCCCAGACCAAAATAGAACTTTGCGTTATTGCGGCATATGAGAATATCCGCGCCAGAGCAGGTCCTGTGCGGGAGGGTGGCAAAATCTTTCCAGGAGAGGTAAGTTGGCCTGGGTTTCAGTTTACCCATGCCGTCCGCGTGTGGAGGGTCAGCAAGAGGGGGACGAAAAATTGCCCAAGTGCACGACCGGGGGCCTGAGCCTTCAGCCGGCCTTCAATCAAGGAACAACATCCGGCTTGTGGGGTTCAGAACTTGCGGAGTTGAGGAAATTGGTCAGAAGACTGGTCCTCGATAGGCCAGAACCGTTGCAATTCGTCAGGAACGGCTGGCCGTGAGGCGGGATGATGCCCCCGAACCACATGGGATCCTGTCTTTGGATTACGTGACAGGGCTAGCCGGTGCGGAAGGACTCCAAAATCCGACTGTGCCGGTGGAACATTCTGCTCGCATTCTCCATGAACCCAAGAGGAAGCTGCCCGTGAGATAGGAATACCCTGCTTCCTATCAGGCCAAGACAGCATAAGCGAGCAGGGAGACCCAATGTATTTTCAGGGGTACATGGTTTGAAGTGCCACCGGCTCCAAACCTTGATATTGACATCCACCGACAACAGGGCTGTCCGCGGGATATAACGGCTCGGTGTCTTGGTTTGTGCTTGCACGGCGCCGACATTTAGTGTTTTCATATACACGCTGGACTCCTATTGAGCAGATCATAAAAATTTTGCAGCCGCCAAGCCAAGCGATAACGAAGTCGATAACGGACGGCATTATAACCGCCGAATTGAGCTCGGACACTCAGAGATCAACAGTGAAGTTGCCTCTCGCGTAACAATAATCAGAAGACTCTGAATTGAATGCGACATGAGGAGAAAAAAAGCCGCCTCAACGAATGCAACATGCGGTAAATAACCTCAACTTCGCGAAGTGAGGGATGCCCATTCTGATGTCCACCCCAAAGGCCTGGTAAGTTGGCGACAGACGCGCGCCCAGCTCGAGTGCCCACAGACTTGGGACGACGGATGAACCCTTCAACATGCACATCTGCGGTTAGATCGGGGTGCCGAATGCGCTTTCTGACACAAGAATCCACGTGGAACTGCGCCTTCGCCTAACGGTTTTGAGCATCAGCTAACGATTTCCGGGTTATGCAGCGGGTCCAGACGCTGGATGCTACATTCCAAAACGCCAAGCGTTGATTAAGGGGGACCTTGTCTTAGTTCACAATGGGCGCGCCTCTGTCCCTTGACCCTTGCAACCTCAGCGTGTTGTCTTTGCAACTCTCTGAGGCGTATCAGCAGCCTCATGTCGTGCTTCAATGGCATCGATTTCCCAGAGCGTCTTGTCCTGCAAGACATCCCGACATCGTAAGGTGCACCTTGGGGTAAAGACAGGCATTTTAGACTCGCGTCGGGTGGTTCTCGACTTCAGATGGCATCGCGTATGTCAATCACTCAATAAATAGAAAAGCTTCAGGGGATGGAGACCCACGTCGCAACGACTTCATGACTCGCACCGCTGACCCGTGACTCCATCCGTGTAACGGATAACCAATATCGCCCAGCCCACGGTCCTGGAAGACGTGCGCACTGGCTTTCGTACAAGACGATACCCATTTCCCACTTTGAGACCGCCGCGAAGTCGTCGCGCGTGGATGCTAACCAACATCTACGGCGTGCGGGTTCACGATGGCCTTTGATGCGGCAGTCGCATCCGTTACCCTCACGGGTAGCATCCTCTCTTTTCTAGCAACTACGGGCGTGTTAATTTCCTTCATTTTCTACCACGATCAACAACGCTCTTTCCGCCATGCTCTCGTCCTCAACCTGACGTTGGCCGGTAAGTCATTGATCGCCAGTTGTGGCTTCCCTTGGTGGAGGATGCTGACTCGAGCCTCTTTCCAAAAGAGTTCATCAACTCTCTCAACAATACCGTATCAGGAATCATCTTCATCAAAGACAAAGATCTGAGGCCCGGCGCGGCATGTGTGCTGAACGGGATGATTGGGCAGCTATCTGTCCAAGCCTCCGACTTCTCCATCTTGGCCATAGCCGTTGTCACTTTCCTCACCATTACACGGAAGACGTACATGCCCAATACTTCGACATTCAGGAAGTTCATCATTTGCGCTTCCGTATGGGTGGTCCCGATTATCACGAGCGCCACGGCGACCGGCATGGGCCAGATGGAACCCGTTAGCGGCAACTGGTGTTGGATCTCCCGCAACCGACCTGATCTTCGATACTCCCTTACACACGGATGGCGCTTCGCCATCATCTTTACTACGATACTCATCTACCTCTACGTCTGGTGGTACCTCGGCCGCCACTTCCGCTCCATGGTCGACACATCAGATCCCCTCTACGATTCAACCAACTCTGGCTCTAGTGTCGGCAACGTCATGACCTCTTCGATTCGCAAAAAGCAAGGATTCGAGATTATCCCAACACCTGAGTTAGAAATGGACCAGTTCGAACGACCGAAGCCAACATTCAAGGAACCGTTCAAGACGACATCAACACCGGACGACGACGAATTGAAGGAGTGGTCGAACAAGGTCAGCGGTGGTGTTGGTCCGACCGATCGGACTGTCTCCTTTGAATCAGACGAAGGGGTCGAGCCCATTACAAAGCCAGCGAGGGCATCTGTTACCGCCGACGACGTGGAGGGACAGAGGAAAATGTCCGCAAGGATATCCCGCTTCGACGACAACGAGATGGACTTAAGTCAAGCTTCCGAGGCCAGATTCTCATACCTTGAGCAGGAGGATAAGCTGCAACAAAGCCAGTTCGGAGGGCCCTCTGCCTACCATCGCGACATGCGAAGGCCATCAGCCATGTCCGCACGGTTTTCCAAGTACGGGTTCCCTGACCTGTCCTCCAAGCGCAAGGGATCCAGGAGCAGGAGTTCAACTCTGGAGTGGCGCATGCCACCAAAGAGAGACTTCTCCGCCAGAGATTTCCCCCAAAACCCAAGCCTCAAGAACGTCGCCAGCAAGCAGCCCGCTGCTGAGAACGTCACGGCTACGATGATGAGTGACTTCCCGATCCGGTCACAGACGAGAAAGGTTGAGCGCGAGATCAAGCGCATGATGCTTCTCAACGCGTACCCTGTCATGTACGTTCTGTTGTGGATTCCCGGCCTCGTCAACCGTCTTATGGAGGCCTCTGGCAATACATCTCAAAGTCGGGTTCTGGCCGCCCTCCAGAGCTCAAGTCAATTTATTGGGTTTGCAAACGCAATTACTTATGGATTCAACCAACACGTCCGACATAGGATAAAGGGCGATGTATGGGGTTGGATACGGCGACATAGCAGGTAGTCGCCAGTAGTGTTGGATGAGTTATGAATCAGATGAAATAATATAGTTCGAGAATACCCTACCATAGCATTTAGTCAATCAAGAAGGATATGCATTGACTGATACAACTGTTTCTCTCTCCGCTCCCAATCCCAACGTTCAATACCTCAAAGTTGCTTACAAGACGGCTGAGAGTAGGCGTGGGGCTTGACAGGTTTGAAGGTAACCTACCTGCTAACCTTTTCCCGTTTAAACTTTCGAGTTACAATACGAATCTCCAGCAGTTTACCTATTGCTGGGACACCCTTGAGAGTTAGCAATGAAAAGGGGAAATTATTACCCAACCAACTAGCTCCACAAAAACTAACTTTCGTAAGAGCAAAAGCAACTCAAGCTTTCGGGTGCAACACCCCCATATCTTCCTCTCTCCATACTGTCTTCATGTGCCACTCATTGACCTTTCAAAGCTCATCATTCTCGTCTTTACTGAACTCCATAACATGCTTTGATCCTCCGAAAAGCCTCCTCTCGCTTGATCCAAGCCCATTCCCACGAGGGAAATGCCGAGCCAGAGTATTTGCGGTCAACGTCGCAATGGCGGCGTCATTGTCCGCAACGTCAATGCGAATGTTGGTTGCAAAATGGGTCGTATCCATCGGGCCCACAGTGCTGAGGCTGTGGGCCTTGACGTTTTCGAAGCCAGACACATCATTGCCGTTGATAGTTAGACCACCATCCGGGGTCATAGCGGACGGGAGCAGAGAGGCGTAGTTCTCTTCAAAGGCAGACATGATGCGGTACGGAGCATCGGCGATTGCTTCACGGGGCGTCAAACCGTTGAACATGAGGCTGAGGATGAGTAGTGTGAATCAAAGTAGGCGACATGTTTTACTTCTTGACACATGCAGAGGATCAGGGTTGAGGACGCATGCAGGTTTGGACAATGTTGATAGGATTAATCCCAGATCGCCATTTATTGATCACATTCGTCCGTAATATGTTGACATTTGTCCGAGTTTATTTGTAGTCCCCAAACCGTCAGAGCTGTGGAAAGAATCGACTGACCTCCTTTGATGGAGTCTTTGTTCATCTGGGGGTTACCAGCAGCCGAAGTGCCGATATCGACTCGGAAAGTTACCATTTCACCGTGTCCTTGCTAGCGCCCATACTTATTAGTCATTCTGGAATTTTAGTTGGAAGTCAGGTGGTTGAGCAGATGCTGTACTCCCACTGCACAGAACTATAGTCTTTTCGGTGGGTTTAAACGAATCTGAAGTTGGGGAAATGTACAGAGTAGCATCGTCGAAGTCACAGGCCCGCAGGGTGGCCCCGCCTCGCCGACAAAGGCGGGGGCTGATGGAGGACACGGAAAGCTCGGCCGACGACCCGCGCCCAGTCCTTCGCCCAGTATTTTCCAATCTCTGGGTGTGCTTTTTGTAATCGTCGGCGTTCGGCTCGTTTCGGAATGCCGAAGTATACCACTCTTGGCATTATGTACTTCCGTATCGTTCGGCCGGTGGCTTACACGAATTAGCAGTAGCCAGAGCCGTGAGGTGGTATAGGATGGATTTGAAGCTTCAAGCTAACTGCAAGCTCTAAAAGAACTCAATTTACAGGGTGTGCTATTGTAGAACCAGTAATCCTAGGACTTAGGCTAGCCTCGAGCACATCACAAATCGATCAATATGCAGAGCACACTTCCAGCTTCTTGGTACCGCGAGCCAGGGTTCTATCAGTTGGAACGGCGAGCGATATTCAGCAAATCATGGATCCTCGTTTCTCATATTCACCAATTCAATGAGCCTGGGAAATACGCCCGCTATGAGATGGCAGGCTACCCTTTCTTCATCATCAAGGACCGAGCAGGGAACATCAACGCATTTCTCAACATCTGCCGCCACAGGGCTTTCCCGATTGTCCACGAAAACGAAGGCAAAGCATTCGTGTTGTCTTGTAAATATCATGGTAAGGCTTCTCGTATTGAATAGCAAGATTTCAAGGTGTTCCTGACCGCTTCACAGGCTGGTCATACAGCATGAACGGGAACCTGGCCAAGGCTCCCCGCTTCGATCACGTCGAGGACTTCGACAAGGAGGAGTACAAGTTGTACAAGGTTCACAGTCATGTGGATCGCCTGGGCTTCTTCTGGGTGAACCTGGACGCCGCTGAAAAACCCACATTGAGCTGGGAGGAGCAATTTGGCGGCGTTGACACCCAGCCTCGACTGGAGAACTTTGACATGAGTGATTATGAGTACGACCACACCTGGTCCATGGAGGGCAAGTTCAACTGGAAGACACTAATTGAGAACTACAATGAGGTTAGTCACTCAAAGCGGAACACCCCGGTATTGTACTAGATGGTTGCTGACAGGTTTTAGTGCTACCATTGCCCCACGGCGCACCCTGGACTGGCGCCGTTTTTCAAGGGCAACAAGCAGATGAACTACGGCCTCGAAAAGTATTGGGTTGCGCATTTGGGAGCAAAAGGAGAGGAGCGCTCGGGCTCAGTCAGCCCGACTTACATGTTTCCCAACGCCTCTGTCACTTTGACGTGAGTCTTATGTCTCGTCACATTGAGCAAGGGCTTCCTTACAGGCCTGCGATTCTGACTTTTATTACAGCCCGGTCTTCTTCTACATGATGTCCATCGTCCCAACATCTGCAACCACCAGTCTGATGCGATACGAGGTTTATCGATCTAAATCAGCTACCCCGGAGCAAGTCAAGGAGAAGCTCGACTTTTTCAGTCAGGTCGAGTCAGAGGACAAGTGGCTGGCCAATGGATCCCAGGCAAATCTCAACAGCGATACTTACATGACCGGGCCGTTCCACCCTGATGTAGAGGAAGCCGTTGTCTATGTCATTGGCAGAGTCAAAGGAATGCTTCATGAGCACGTGGATGAGGAGAAGAAACGCGGGGAAGAGTGGTGGCCTGCTCGCAGAGGTCCTGTTCAGGCAACCAAGTCCTCTGCAGAACAAGATGAAGCTTTTTGTCGGGGTGTCTGCGAGAATTCCGCACTCCGTGGCGGCTCAGCCCCTGAAGGATTGGCATGGTAAAGGAGGACCC
Organism: Colletotrichum sp. SAR11_240; assembly: GCA_025328625.1. Taxonomy (NCBI): domain Eukaryota; kingdom Fungi; phylum Ascomycota; class Sordariomycetes; order Glomerellales; family Glomerellaceae; genus Colletotrichum; species Colletotrichum sp. SAR11_240. The sequence continues at coordinate 296,937 of JAKMXA010000007.1, read as the reverse complement.
AGAAGCAATCTTTTGTAGATATTTGTAACTAAATCTATGGCCATTTCATCTCCTGCGACTATGGAAGTTCCCAAAGCTTCCGTGCACCGCCGATCTCGGCCCAGGTCTTGGAAAGAGTTTCTTAGTCCGGTCATCCGGTTGACCGGATCATGGTATATGTTACGTTAAGGCGAATGGCTGACGATGTATATCACCTAATGATTGAGAAAGGGTCAGAATGTTGTACATATAAATAGTTCATATAGACAGTCTTCTGGTTGCAGACAGTTGCAGTTTGCACATATGCTTGGAGCCTGAAATTCCGACAAACTCGGTATGTACAGCTACGCAAGCCTAGGGAATGACAAAATTGAGTGAGTGGAAGAAAAGATCCCCAGGCATACTGATTAATGTACAATGCCTATCTAATTTCAACAGCCGCTCTCCTTTTCCTAGATGCGTGCCTGTGCAATGCGAACACTACAAGCCCGAGTTCTTTTCTGCCTTGGAGATGGGCATATCAAGAGAAATCGACTGGGCACTTTCAAACGTGACGGTGGTGTCAGCATCGTAGGCCCGAAGCTCCAGTCTGGCCTCCTGGGACTCTTGTTTAATGAGTCTCGTAATAGACTCCGATCTAGGCAACAGTCGCAACTTGAAGGGCATTGGTCGGTTCACCTGAGAGGTTGTGTAGGCGTCAGGGTCCGGCACAATCTCTTTGCCCTGTGTGATGCATTAGCACGAGATTTGAGATGGAACAGCCAGGGCTCTCGAGTAACACGAAGAACTCACCTGATCGTCAAGGCCCGGGAGGATTCGGAAAGCCCAGAGTAGGGACACAATCGTGAAGTAAAGACTTTGTTGCGCAAGAGCCTCTCCACTGCAAACTCGACGACCCCAGCCAAACGTGTTGTGGCCCCTCTTGTTCGGGTAGGCAGGCCTGTTGAAGCCGTCCAGGAATCGCTCTGGCCAGAACCTGTCGGGTTGAGGATACTCCCGAGGATTACGCTGAATGGCGTAGAGATTGCCAATGATGGCAGTCCCTTTCGGGAAGAGATATCCGTCGTAGACATCATCTTCGATGGGAGCATGGGCAGGGCCTCCCAGCGCAAACGGAGGTCGCCATCGAAGAGTCTCGTTGATGATAGCCGCAACGTACGGTAGGTTGTCCTCGTCCGACCAATCAGGGTACCGATCTTGGCCGATGACGCGGTCAATTTCCTCCTGGGCTTTGGCCTGGACATCTTGATTAAGACACATGGCCAAAATGAATGTCAACATTGCACTAGTTGTCGTGTCAACACCGGCGCCGATGAAGTTGCCAGTCAAGTTCGAGATCTCGACCTTGCTTAGGCCATGTTCTTCCTTCTCCCTAAGGAGCCTCTTTGCAAAGTTGTCTCGCGATGCTTCCGCGCCTTCTGCAGACAAGGCATAGAAGTATTTGTTGGAAGTCTCGGCAAGTTTTCTGAGTTGGCTTGGGAGCGGATTCAGCCACGGAGGCATCTTGGTAAGAAATGGGATAGCCTCTGTGTACGTTTTCCCAGGGAAACCAAGGTTCGCGCTGCCGACAAAGGCTTGCGCAACCTTCAGAACTGTGTCATTCTCGCTGCTGATACGCCTGCCCCATGCAATGACGGACACAATGGAGACGGTGAATCGCAAGGCACTCGAGACGAATCTCTCAGAGTCCTCTAGGCAATCCTTGATCAATAGTTTGGCTTCATTGGCTTGCATCTGACGATACGTTTGCACAACTTGCGCATTTGCGGCCGAGTGCTATTTGATAAGAAGATCATCAGCATTGAACAAGGAAAATGCCGACTCGTTGTTTTGTTGTTGTCCTCGGAAAGGGTTGCTTACGGTAAGTCGGCGATGTATACGCCACTGCTCGCCGTACTGAAGGCCGGCTTGGTTGAACTTGTGAAGGCCGAACACCTTGCCGGTCAGTGTCTTTACGGCTCTGGAAGAGTAGATATTTGCGCGCTTGTCACAAAGCTCGGACATCGACCAAGCATCATTGCAGATCATGATGGGGGTATGGCCATCCCAAATGGTGATGATTGGGGAGTGATACTTCAAGGACCATTCCTCGAACCTTTTCCATTGTCTGATAGGTGGGATGTGAAAGATGTTGCCAAAGAGGGGCAGTGGAAAAGGCCCCGGAGCCATTTTCTGCCTGAGTCGGAGGACGCGAACATAGTCAACGAAGACGTAAATGATGCCAAAGACAACAGTAGCCAAAGAGCATACAATAATGAGCCCCAACAAGGCCATTGTGTTTGGCCTTGAAAAGTATGATGTGGAGAAGTGAAGTCAACGTTTTGAATGTGCACTGACGTGGAGGTATTGCCCGTCAGAGAAGAAGAGCTCTGGATGGGAGGCCATTGATATGCCTACATACGTTCTCAGTAGCCTACCTCCCAGTATGCTCATTTGTCGGCCGGGTTCGCTCAACCCGTGCCTTGGCCCACGAAAAGTGCATGGCCGTCGGTCACGTAGGCGGGGGTTCAATGCGGGACAAACCGGTGGCCAATGAGGGAATCTGAAAAACAAATGCGACGTCCGCTGTCCGCCGGCCGAAACTCCGTGTCCTGCATACGCTAGCCCCACGAATCTGAGATAAGCTTCCTACAGCGATACCGATGTTTGGGCGAGGGTTGCCATGTTTGAGCCAGGGGTACTTCATGTGATGGGATGAGAGAGGCCGCACGCGAAATCGTTCGTTCGCTATTCGAGCACGGGCGGATAGTGATCACAGCAACGAGAAGGGCTACGGCGATAGACGCAATAGGGGCGATTACGAGAAAGACAATGGCAATGGCAAACATGCTGAAAAGAATGATTGTGAGAATCGACGGGATACCAACAGGAATGAAGCCCCTGAATAACAGCACGAAGCAATAAGTAACGTCGGCATTTGGTGAATAAAAGTCCTCGTCAAACCACCAGAGTAAACAACGAGCGGACTGAGAAGAATTTCTGAGGATGAAATCACGCGTCACTGTGCTTTAAGAATGCCACCGTTCATCGACGGCTTTGATGATAGATCAAATGACTCAATGTAGCTTCCGACTATCTTCTGACTATTTCTTTTCCATGTACTTGCGAGGCACCGGGATTGTGGCATAGTTTGACATTGCGTCCAGATGCTCCTTGGGGGAAATCGGCTTTCCTTCCTTCACGTAGGTTCCTAGCAACTTGAAGTAGTTGATGTAGTACGCGGGCGTGTACGTGTTGTAAAATTTGGCCTCTTGGTCGGTGGGGTTGCTGAACGTGTGCGGAGCCCGGACAGGCACCGTCACATAATCACCTTCCTTTGCGTCAATGATATCCTCGGTGCCATCAGGCTTAGGAATATGGTAGCGAATAGTTCCTTTCGTCGTCAAAAAAGTTTCGTCATGCATTTCATGCCAGTGCGGCGGCGGTCCCTTGAGGCCTGGTGGAAGGGTGAACTCAGCCGCGCCGATGCGATTGTCTTTTAACACGGGATATTCTCGTTAGCATGCAACTTGGAACGTGTCTTCAATCCGTACACTCCACCGCAAATTTCATTTCGACTCGTCGGGGGAAATCTTACTGGTTCGTGACCCGTCCTCCAAAACACGACAGGTTATCAGTCCTAGTTTGAAAGTTTCGCCAGCTTTGGCCGGCACGAAATTGACTGGAATCCCATCCGTGGGAATGTCACGACCAGGACCAATCTCAACATCGTCATCCTCCATAATTGCAAGGATGAATGGAAAACCTTCGGGAAAATGGATTACAGGCGATATTACTCAGGAGGTAGAGGTTGGATACAGAGCCTTTGAACGGAATATGATGCAGCAGAAATGGAAACCGAGAGGATTGTGTATGAACTTGCAGACGTACTTATTAAAATTGGTGGCTATTTCGGACCGGCCGAGGTGCAATAAACTCCGGGACTCGACCGATTAAAGCTTGGTGACCCAAGTTCTGTATCGTCGGGGTTCGTGTATTCGGCCGGGTTTTCCATCCGATGCTGCGGAGCGCGCTGTGCCCCCGCATTGAACAGGCCGCGTCTGGGCCGAGCTCAATGATGGAAAGCGAAAAGATCACTGCTGCTTGTAGATATATTGTATAGCGAATCCGGCCAATCGTCCGCGGGTCGGAGTGTATGAGCATGCTTCTTTATTGGTATTTATACTGACCGGCCATCGGCATCAGAATTCATCTGCGCAAATTTGGCAATCACCAGTACAATACCACCACCATGTACTACGAGCCCGGCAAAATTGCACACAACCTTCCGCATGATCCTTTCAAAGCATGCGTAGTTCCACGTCCAATCGGCTGGATCTCAACCGTCTCGGCCACGGACTCTACCGTACATAATCTTGCGCCCTATTCGCAGTTCAACAACCTGACATTTGATCCTCCCTACGTCATGTTTTCAGCCAACCAGAAACCAGACATGCAAAGAAAAGATACGGTCCGTAATGTCGAGTCGACCGGAAAGTTCTGCTGGAATCTTGCAACATGGGACTTGCGCGAAGCCGTCAACATTTCCGCAGAACAAGTTGGATACGCAGTGAACGAGTTTGAGCGCGCTGGGTTGCGCAAGGAATACAGTCACTCACTGCCTGGAGATCCAGTTCCCATGGTAAAAGACAGTCCAGTGAAGTTTGAGTGCGTCTATCACTCGACCATCAGGTTGCCTGCCAATCCACCGATGGGAACTGTCGACGTCGTCATCGGCAGAGTTGTAGCTGTTCATATCCACGATGACGTACTCACGGACGGCAAACTGGATGTTAAAAAAACACAACCTATCGCTCGTTGTGGCTACTTCCAGTACGCGGTCATCAGGGACACCTTTGACATGGTAATTCCTGGTATGGACGATGCAACTCACGCTGGGTTGGAAGGGAACAGCGGGATACACAAAGAGATTAGAGAGGGTAAATTGGGGCAGAACGGCTTAAAGTAGATGAGGACTTGATCATGTTTCATATAATAGAAACTCAAGAAAACAAAGGATACAGTCGACATCAGGAACTCGGACAGCTACAAGAACGTACTCGGAGAGTGAAGCCACTTTTGTTCAATTTGTCCCTCAAAGAGCTAGCTAGCGTTCTGGAAAATGCTCTGAAGAAATAAAAAGTCGGGCAAACTCTGAAATTCATCGGTTGAAAATTCCTCATCGATCATCATCGTATCTGACGGTGCCATCATATCTGACATATCACCGTAGTTGAAGCTGGGAATTGAGTTCTTCGACTGGTGGTCTCCCAATCCCGACATCATGGCGTCTGGCGACATGTACACGTCTTCGGTAGCATCAAGTGCGGCATTACGCGGGCCAACCGTCTGATCCGATGCCTTTTGTGGTGAGAGATGGGGCTGCTGTTGGATAGGTTGAGGAAAGGTCTGCACAGCTGACGGACGTCTGGCGGCCATGCCGCCATTCGATGAGGCTGCTGAAGGTGCACCCGTGAGCTGGGATGCACGGGATGCTCGCCTCTTTCTCTTTCCAAGAGCATCTTGCCGTATAGAACGTGCCCTCCCAAGCTGCCTTATGATCGATCGCCATTGCTGGGGCTTTTTGCCGCCCAGGAGCGAAAGGGGATGCTCCCATCTGAGAACAATAGCCTTTTCAATTGCTTCCCATGCCCGTCGTGATCCCTTACAGAGAGGGTCCTGTTGCAACCAGACGAGGACTAACGAGAAAGAATGCCATTGAGTGTACGAGCTGAAGAGCCAGGCCCAGGGGCGTGTTCGCGGATCCGTTCTCAGCTTGTAGTTCAACTCAATCACCTCAACGGCGACAAGGAAGAGCGTTTTACGAATGGCTTCCGACAATTCGTCTGGTTCTTGTAGTGGATTACATCCGTGCAATCTGACTTTGTGAAAAAGCATGCGAGTAAGAATCACCGTGACCTATGGGCTCAATCCTCAGTACTGATCCATTTGACTGCATTTACCCAGCCAGACAAGGTGATTACTTACCCAATGGAAAGGGACTGTGGGAGAACATTCTCTTAGGTACTTCTGAGAAAAAGCTGCCTCACAACCATCGATCCAGTCGGATCGTTCCTGGAAGGATAATTGTGAGTAGGGTTTCCCTGTAGCTCCGCAGGTCTTCCTCGAGTCAATCATGCAACGATACATGCTAGTTATCTGGCACCGCGCCAAGGTAAACGTCATCTCTGTGATGCCTCTTGTTTCGGGTGGATACTCCATCATGGCCGGATGCAGTTGAGTATCGTTGAGATTGCGAGGCATTTGTGTATCACAACTGCTCATCTCGAGTCTGTTCATGTAAGTTAGACAGGAAACTGCAATGACATGTCGGGCTCGGGCGGAAGTACTAACAAATTGTACTCGCCCGAGTAGTCCTCTGCAGAAGGTGTGTCGAGGACCGCGATCTGCCACCATAGTCTTCGCCGCATCTCGATCTCGAACTTCGAAAGTCGAAACAAAGAACCTTCTCGATGAATTCCAAAGTTCTGAGCAAGTCTTACGGCCAAGCCAGTGAGGTTCCAAGACAGTCGCGGCTCATGGTGCCGGAGGAAGATGATGTACAAGACCAGTGCCTGTAGTGGTTGTATGTCTCCAGTATGAATGAGCATGGCATTCGAGAACATCTGACCCATTATCTCGCGCATCAAAGAGAGAACCTGTGCTTGTGAGAGATTGAAGATTTCACCACACTCTTCCTCGCTAAGACTTGTCACAGCACCATATTGGAGAGACAGCAGGATGCACCGCGAACTCTGTCTAGGATCCGAGGCAGAAGGACTGGCTGACGTGATCGTCGATTGTTCCAGCGAAGGCAAATGAAGCAACTTGGTGAGAGGCTCAACGCGTTCTTTGTAAACCTTCCATAAATGGTGTTTGTGCGAGTTGAGGACAGCCAATACGTGCTCTTTGCTCCCAATCTGTTGTATTGATGCGTGTGTAGGATCTGGGTTTCCAGATTTCGAAGTCGTCGGCAAGGAATCGCTACACTCTTCCACATCTGAGCGTTCATCGTCCGTTGCAGAATCACTGCTAGCCTGTCAAACCGCGGTGAGAAGTTATAAACACAACCATATGTGGCAGAATAGTGCTCACCTCAGCATTAAGAGTCTCCCAAAACCATCGTCTGACGTATGTGTCTCTCCCAGCATCAACAATTATTCTGCCGCCGTTCTCACCATCGTTGGTCTTCGGACCACTATCCTTCAACGGCTCCAAGACTTGACCCTGAGTTTCAAAGCGGACTGTGTCATCTTGTACAGGAGCCTCAACGCCGACTTCAGTCGCAGGAATCTCGATGGTCGGCGCAGAAGCGGGGGGAGAGGGGTGATTGTGCTCGCGTGTCCCTTCTGGATGAGAAGGGGAAGGTGCTGAATTGCCTTGTCGCTGCTCGGGTCCTTTTGGTTCAAGAGTCTGAACCACTTTCTCCAGCCGTTGTAGCATCGCGACGAGCTCAGGCGCTACAGCAACTTCAGTCTGGGCTGTCTTGCCTGCCGGGAAAATGCACTCCCCGCCATACTTGACGCAGTTCCTGCACGGCTTTTGCTTATCGCACTTGACTTTGCGTCGGCTGCAAAGATCGCAAGATCGTCGTTTTCTCCCGGCATTGCTTGTCGGGGCTGGCGCTGATGTTACTGTTGGCGCTGCCGGCGCAGGTTCGGGATTAGAAGGCTGCTGTGAAGGCGAACCATTCGAATTCGCCATATTGAGAATAACACTCCGGCCCACTGGTCAAAAACGAGTAGCGGTAGAGTAAATGCCGAACCTCACGCAAATCTGAGACGAGCAACTAGGCAAGCAGTCTAAGAGGCGAAGCAGAGCTTCCGTTGCCTTGCAGAGATCCATAGAGGAGCTTTCTGAGACTAACAGATCAGATTCCTAGGTAAATGCGACCCTGTCGGCTGTCGGCCGAAGTGGCCGACAATGGCCGCAAAAAGGCAAAGCCGTCTTCATGTCAAAAATAGTTATTGCTTCGAATAGCGTCGAGTACTTGAACATACAACTCATCTGGCAATTGGGTATGAAAGGATTGCGAAGATTTTGAGATATTTTGACCGGACAAACTTTGTACACCTCGTGCTATATTTGAGAAGATGAAGTTAGCCTGCGAGGAGACGCTGGTATCTTTGACCCAAGACACATCTACGGGCCTCCCAGGTGTTGCACTCGCCGTATTCAACCAAAGTGGTACCTAAGCCTCCTCCAAATGTAACCAGTATTTTCTCTAAACCCTCTTGCCAGGTATTGTCTTCAGCAGATGCCTCGGCCGAGCCAAGAAGGACAGCAACGAGGAGATCACACTCGAAACCTTATTCTCTGGGTTCTCTTGCACCAAGCTGCTCACCACAATTTGCGTGCTGCAACTCACCGAAAGGGGTCTAATAAATCTAGACGATGAGGTCGGAAGCATTTTGCCTGAGTTGAAAAGCCCAGATGTTATCTCTGAAAGCCCTGAGGGATCCTTTCAGCTGAAACCAGCCACAAACAAAATCACCTTGCGCCACCTGATAACACACACAAGCGGGCTTTCCTACGATGCTATGCACCCTCTGTTGGTTACTTGGCGGAGATCTCGCGGGGAGGAGCCATTGGTAATGAGCGGAAGGGTGCGTGAAGCCTTTTCTCTCCCACTACTATTCGAACCCGGCACTAGTTGGGTTTATGGCGCTGGCCTCGACTGGGCTGGAATTTTGATCGAGAGAGTGAGCGGTAAGGCTTTGAGCATTTACATGGACGAAAAAATATTCAAACCTCTCGGCCTGAGAAGATCCACCTTCCACCTGCAGCAGCGACCAGACATTGAGAAGGATGCCGCTCAAATGTGGCTTCGCAATGACACAGGAGAGCTGGTGCCTATCCCTTCACCGTACCCCGTTGATGCGCAAGATGATTCAGGTGGCATGGGTTTGATAACCTCTACCTCTGATTTTGCATCGGTTTTGAGGGACCTCTTGCGCGATACACCGCTACTCCTGAAAGCAGAGACGGTGGAAACGATGTTCATTTCGCAGTTCCAGCACGGATCGCCTATGTACGATGGCTTACTCAAGCAAAAGGTACGCTTCTTTCTGCATCCAATGAGAGTTTCAATTCTGACGCGAGATCTTCCAGTCACTGCATGAACAGTTGACTGGGGATAGCTCGGGATGTCCTCAGGTCGCATTTGGTCTCGGGGGTCTTGTTACCCAAGGGACCGTGCCTAACTTGCCTGCAAAGACCTTGACTTGGAATGGCATGCCCAATATTGGATGGTTCATTAATCGCGAGCAGCGAATGGGAGCCATATTTGTTACCCAATTGTTGCCCCCAGGTGACTCTAAGAGTGTCGGCATTCTAGGCAAGTTCTGGAGAGAGCTTTGGGCCCGACATGCGGACTTCGAGGCGCCTTCTTGATTGTTTGAGACATGCATATGTGACATTCGGTTGCATGAGATGATCTTGGCTATGGCTTAGCATACAACATTGTATACTAGCAATCGCCTAGTTGTCAATACTGTATAGTTTCCTTCATCGACAGCAATTATATGACATTTGTACCCCGGATATCCCCATCAACACTTCATACAGGAACTCTCTTGGGGCGGAAGAAAGGGTAAATCTGAACATTGTTGATATCCCAAACGCCCTCCTTGGTCAACGGGTCGTTCTTGAGCCGATCCAGGACGTCTTCTCGTGTGGGTGCAAAGATCAACATGGCGCTGCCGGTAATGTGCGGGGGCCGGCCGGGGTCCACGGGCTCCGCCAGAGTGGCTCCTGCACCGCCGAATGTTAGCTTGATGCATCCCTGTTCGGCCGGCGGCATACGGGTAGCCCACCTCCAAACACCCAAAACTGGGCGGGATCTGTTTTCAACTTCTCAATGTGTTGGCTGTTGTCAGCGCTCGTCAGCGTTCATGTTTCATGTACGATACCCATCTCAGCAGCCTGTGCGCTATGTCATCGACTTACGGGAACACGGCTGCTCTCCGCTCCGCGACACCCGGAAAGTCAGGGACGCGGACGAGCCACTCTGAACACTCTGTCCCTGTGGTTGAAGATGTAGCCATAGTTTGATTCACAAATGAGGTTATGCCAAATGAGTCGTTGATGTATGAAGTGTTGTATTGAAAATTCAAGAAAAGGTCACCGTTTCTTAACTTGTCTGGTAACAAAGGAGGTCATGGGCCATTGCCTGTAACTCTCGCTACGGCATGCCTGGGCCGGAGGTGTCGGCCGAGCTACGCGGTTAGCCATCACGGCCAAGATGGACAGGGATGAGACGCCTCCACTCGGTCAAGCGCTGCTCGTTTGTTTTCAAGTCTTGGTCACAAGATCGGCATTGTTTCGATGAACCTAATTACTAAGACTTTGGCTTGTCCCTGGTCTTCATTGCATTCCGAATGGAGTCGTAGGCGCGAACCATGTTCCTCTGAAATCATCCCGTCTACGTATGTCTCAACTAGGACACACGATCCACATCCCACTCGCCTTGCGCCAGATTGTTTTAGAACAGCCAGATAGATCGTCGACGCCTCATCAGCAAGTGCCGGCTTTTCAGCACTTCGCTAGGAGGGTGAGGGTGGTAATCAGGTGTGCCTCGATTCGTTCACCCCCGCATTATGCCTGCTCCACTACCCGCGTACCTTATCGCTTGGCTAGTATTGCGCCCCCTTCTGCCGTTGAGTTCCTTGCACATAGCTGGTGATAGTGAGACCCCTTTTTCAGAGGGAGAGGGAGGGGGTTCGTCATTGTTATCTTTGTCAACATCCCAACCTTCCGATCGCTCCCTTATCCACCGGAGCTGTGCAGGTGACGGACGACCCCTCTTAATGCTTTTGGGGTGGAAGCCATAGACTGGTTTAACTGCTGCTTCCTTCCCTTCATCCCAAAACCCGCCGCTGGAGGCTCGCAGATTCGATTTCGTGCGTTGTAATTTGAGAGCGATCATGAATTCTCCGGACACCATCCAATCCCGGCCATACCCCGGCAATCACGAGACGGCAGATTCCATCGTGTCTGCTTGGAATCCTGCACAATTAGGAGACCTGAGCCAGTCACAACAGCAGACAGCAGGACAAGATGCCACCCAACCTCGCATTCAGGCACTTCCACGCCGGGTCTGCATGGCATGTCGTCGTCGAAAGGTTGGATGCGATAAGAAGCAGCCATGTCATAATTGCAAGAAGTTCGGCGCCGAATGCGTTTATCCATCTGACAGCGCGTCGGCTGGGCGCCAGATGTTGACCGATTCCCAACTTTGGGAACAGCTCCATCGCCTGGAGCCCATGTTCAAGACACTGGCCGATTGTGTGCAGCAAGGATCTTTTTTGCCTTTCTCCTCTATTCCATCCTCGTCGACTACAGCTCGCGATACCAACCTTTCCGCCGGCGTATCTTCAGCCCAAGCTCAAGACCTACGGCCAGCGACCGTGGCTGAGCATCCATCTCCGGCGCCCCCAACACCGCCCTACTCCGTAGGATCTACAGGCGCCGTCCATCGTGAGCAGCAGGTACCAGCGACTACATTCAGTGCACCGAGCAATGCAAACGCCTTGACTGGGCAATCGCCACCGAGAGAAGCGGAGTCACTAGCCAGCACATCTTCCAGCACTCATGCATCTAGAATGAATGGGGACAAGGTTGAAGCCGAATCAAACCTTTCTTGGTCACCATACGGAGTCTCGACGGGCAAGTTGGTCAAGGATGATGGTCGGGATAGATACGTGAGTGGAACCTTTTGGGAAGCCTTGCATACCGAGGTAAGTTATGATGTCTTCGCGCCTATGCTGCGGGTTGCTGAAATTTCGACAACAGGACGACGTGAGTGATGGTATGATGAGCGAAGAAGAATCGGACTACGAGGACACGCGCGCAGCCTCGGCACCAAATATCTCACAGTATTCTTTCATCTTCAGTACCAGCACTCAAGATACGGAGAGCCCTTCAGCACACCCACCACAACATCACAGACTGAAGGCCTGGCACCTTTTCAAGTCAAATATACACCCCGTGGCTACTGTTTTACACATACCTTCTGTGGAACAGATGGTGTTGGGCGCCATACAAAACCCGAAGGACCTATCTCCGAACGTGGAAGCATTGATGTTTGTCATTTACTTTGGCGCCGTGAACAGTTTGCCAGAGGATGACACCCCACTTCAGTTTGGAGAGGAGCAGTCGGTGTTACTGGCCAGGTTTAGGCGCGACGCAGACGCGGCCTTTACCCGGTCCAGATTGATGGAAACGGACGACATGCTTACCCTGCAAGCATTTGTTGTCTATCTGATTCTACTTCGTTGCCGCGATCCCACGTACTCCTGGACTATGACAGGCTTGGCTGTCCGTTTATCACAGTCTCTCGGCATGCACCGAGATGGGAGCACACTTAACCTACCGCCGTTCGAAGCGGAGATGCGCCGCCGTCTTTGGTGGAATCTATGCGTTCTAGACACTCCAGCATCGGAGGACTATTCGTGCTCCTCTGGACTGTAAGTCAATCCTCAACCCTCGTCGAATTGTGACTCCCACTGACATAGAATGATGCTTTAGTTTAGAGCTCAGTAGCTTCAACTCTAGACGTCCAATGAACGTGAACGACTCCGCTTTGTACCCGGGCATGACAGAATACCCAAGGGAACAAGATGGCATCACAGACATGTCTTTCACCGCTGCGCGCTGCTGGGCGTCAAATCTGTGGCGAACCATGATTGACACACGCCACCTGGACCCAGATACAGGATTAAGCTTCGCGTCAATGACAACCACTGATAAAGAAGCGTGGGTTGAAAAGCAGCGAAAGATCATATATGCTCGTTTTCCTGAAGACCCAACATCTCGGGAACCTCTTTACTGTGTAAGCGCACGTTCCATAATTCTTGAGAGGTCGGCTACTTACACGATACGGCCAGCTCACAATGTCCTTCATTGGAACCATCATTGCCAATCTTCGGATTATGGTGCTCAACCCGTTAGGGACTGGAGTATCTCTGACTGAGGAACAAAAGCGCCAAGTCTTCCAGGGGGCCATCGAGTGCATGGTGCATTCGTACAGATTACGGACTGACCCTTTGCTGGCAAATTGGTCATGGCTGACGAAGTGCTACAATGAGTGGCATGCGTTTGCCATCATACTGTCTGAACTTTGCAACCAGCCGTTGAGTAGGGACGCCGATAAGGCGTGGAGAGTCGTAGAACAGAGTGCGGTGCTCCGCTGGGACTCTTCAACAAAGCATAGTCGAGTGCACCAGTGGCGCTCTGTCATGAAAACCATCGAGATAGCTCGGAGACGAAGAAAAAACGGAATGAGGCGTCGGAAGTCGTCATCTCTGTCAGCCAAGCATTCTAACCCTGCTGCATACAGAGGAGGAGACTCCACCATTGGAGGGCCGACAAGGGCAGGGGGTCTCTCGACAAGGCAAAATTCCATCTACACGCAAGGCAACCAAGCTCCGCTCGATACGTTCTCCAATACTGGTCCGCAGCTGCAGGAGTTCCAGAGTGCAATGTCTCAGGCGGACCAGATGATGAGGCAGTTGGAAGAAGCCGATGACATGTGCGACTTCACCAGCGAAGACGGCAGATTGTATTTCGCTGAGAGCTAACACTACGTTCGTGTGGGTACATGCCTATGACCATTCCGAGAGGAAGTAACAGGGAGGATGGAGAGATGCATTTTCCCAGCTGTATAAATGAAATTTTAAACTATTTCTGTAGAAGCCATCCCAAGTCAACGTTCAAACTATGAGTCTAGCCTTCAATGCACTTTCGAGGTCATCCTTCGCAATGTCTTTGATTCCAAGAAGGTCGTTGTCATCGCCGTACTGTCCGGCCAACCCTGGCGCAAACGTGGCTCTCATTGCGAAAGCGGCGAAGGCCTTCGGACTGAACTTTCCCGAAGCTAGCTCGGCTTGTGCTCCTTGGACAAGCTTCCCAGTGTCAATAGCGATAGAAGTCCAGTCAGCATGTTTGTCGAGTCCTTGGATGACCTTCAGCAGTTCCTTAGGCGTCATGGAGACGTCTCGAATGCGAACGGCTTTGTTTTTGGTGGCCTCGAGTTTGTTTAAAACAGCCACAACAGCGTCAGCGACTGTAACGCTTCTCGTTGCGTTGAATGTTGTTGCACCCCCATCAAAAAAGTTGACCTTCTTGGCCTGGAAGTCTGCAAATGCACCTAAATCCAAGCCCTCGTCAAACAGTGCGCTGCAGTATATTAAAGTGTACGTGAGATTGTTCTCCCGGGCCTTCTTCTCAAGATATTCTTCAACTTCGATTTTGGTTTGGTACGTCGGAAATGTGCGGACCTCTTTGTGTTGGAGATCGGCGCCGAACTCAGATGGAATGAACCGAGTAACTCCCTCCATGACCGCGGCGTCGATGAGGCGAAATTGGCTTTCGAGCCCGTTCCGCTTGCCGACCGTGGAGACGACGGCATCGATGCCGCGAAGGGCCTCACGTAGTGAGTCAACTGAGTCGTAGTCTATCACACGGACCCGAACACCCGGTGGGTAGCTAGAGGGGATGCTTTGACGGCGTACCAACACCGTTACGTCGAAGCCTGCATCTACGAGAGCGTGAAGAACTCGCCTGCCAAGCTTCCCGCCAGCCTGTGAACGAATGTTTGATCAGCAACGTGGTCTGGCATAGGGAATGAATCAGGCGCTGCTCATAATTACCCCAGCCAAGGCTACTGCCTTCACAGTGGACTTTTCGGTGGTTGTCATAGCTGCTGGAACAATTTTGAGTGATTGGATCGTATCGTGTAGGAAAGCCGACAAAATGAAGACACAGCGAGAGCAATGCTGGGAAGCAAAGATACAAGCCACAGCGGAATATATAAAGGCAATGAGAAAGGAGTATCTGATTTTTATTCTAGTGCGGACTTTTACGGCAAGGCGTAAGCTTTGAAACTAGCTGGGGCCTCCCGGTATCCTCATCAAACCATAGCTTCACGTGTCGGGATACTCAGCTTTAAGAGCTGCTCGGCATTTCGGTGCGCGATCATCTCGAGCTCATCCGGGGTAACTAGCCCACTTTCCTGGAGTTCTCTCATCCAGGCCAAGCCGGTCTCATTCTTCTCGAATGGGTAGTCAACGCTATAGAGAATGTGACTCAAGGATGTGTTTCTGAGGATGCAAGCCATAGGTGCTAGCTCCCACACTCCGCTAGTAGTAATCCACACGTTTTCCCTCCATACTTCTCGCCAAGGTCGCAGCCGAGTCCCCCATCGAACTGAGAGCTTGGCTATCCGCTCGATCATAAATGGCAGCATCTCTCCGAAATGACCGATGATGATTTTGAGGGACGGGAGCTCGTCAAAAAGTCCGGCAGCAAATAACTTCAGCACTGCTAGTCCTGTCTCCTGATGCCAGCCGAAGCCACTGCTGCCAAGGCTTCGTGTCGCACCTAGTTCGTATTGACCCTCGTAAGCAGACGACTGTGCCGGTGTTGGATACGTCGGATGAAGATAAATCGGCACATCAAGGTCGGCTGCGGCTTCGAACACCGGCCAGAACCTTCTATCATCATAGTGAACGCCGTCGACATGGGCGTCCACAAGAGCGCCAACAAACCCCATTCCGACGCATCTCCGAAGCTCTGCAGCGGCCGCCTGGGGCTCCGCCATGGGAAGGACGGCAAATGCGGCGAACCGGTCCGGACGTGCTTGTACTGCCCTAGCAAGCTCGTCATTGGCCGAGGAGCTGTATCTCGCCGGCTTGGGACCTAGACCTGGCGCATGCGATATGACCTGGAAAGAAATGCCATTATTGCCCATACTGGCCAGTCGAAGCCGGCTGACATCTAACAGTTGATCAGCAACCTCCGGCAGGTGCTTGAGCTGTTCCGCGTACAGCTCAGAAAGAGCACTGAAATTATCCTGCGAGACAAAGTGCTCCTCAAGTGTGATCAGTGATGGAATCGGGTTGGCCATGTTCGTGTTACTCCGTAGATTTCGAAAACTATTCAGTGGGAATTTGCAAGACTAGATGAATGCGCGAAGAGAGGTCATATGTCCAAGAAGAAATTTGAAGCAGAACCGACGGCACTTAGGCCGGACAGGTCTTATATACCCTCGGAGACCTTGCCGAACCCCTCTCCGCGAAAGAGAGGCACATTTGTCGGCCTTATGACTCTCAAGCCTTGCGTTCCGAATGAGAAGTACGATACGATATCAAATCGTGACTCAGCCTGGGTTTCAAGTTGCCGTCACTTGATCTACCTAATTACTTGGAGTGTAGCTGACTATGGTCGAGATCTTCCAAATCAAGATTTCACAAGCTTGCTTTTATCGATCTGAAACATAGCAATAAGTGCTTCCTTCGCTTTGTCGAAATTCAGATTCTTCTGCCTCTCCTGGATGTCGCGTTGGCTCGCCAGTAGATTTTGCCTGATAGCCGGCCATGCCAGGCTAGCCCCCGTCTCTTCAACGGTAACTGGACACAACTTGCCGTTCCTCTTCCTCCAAACTCCGTCAATCATGACGGCCTCAATGTCACGGCTGTCGCTGTGGCGAACAACTGCAGTCAGGGGATCTGATTCAGAGACACAGCTCATGCCAACGCTTCCCAAGGCATCGAAGATGACGAGATCAGCCAGTTTCCCCTCCTTGATTGACCCGATTTCGTTCCCCAGAAGAACTGCGCGTGCGCCTCTGATAGTAGCTGCATTGAATGCATCTTCAGTGCTGCCCGTTGGGCGCAGGTCCATGCGCTGAGGAGCGCCCTCTCCGCCGTTCATCTCTTTCACCGTGTTCCTCTGGCGGGCGAGCTGCAGCGCAGTCCGGGCAAGGGATAGAATGGAGGAGATGTTGTTAGTGTGACAGTCAACGCCCAGTGTGTAGTTGATACCAGGTGTGAAAGCCAGTGGCCAACCAAATCCCATCTGTGCCTCCGTATCGGGCGTGCTGGATACGGGAACCTGGGTCTCTGCTAGCTTGGCCTTCTCATGTTCATCTAGGCCTGTCGCATGCGACAATAAGATGTCACTTGGTGTCTTGATGAGGTTATACGCCGCCAATGTGTGAATGAGCGGGTGGTTCCCTGGAAGACGCACGGTTAGCTCACATCCAGGCGTCCTAGCAGACATGTAATAAAAGAAACGGGCTGGAGGTACCAAAAGCGGGGTTTTTGGCGTAATGAGACGTGAAGAGCTTGATGCCTGCACCACGAAGCTGGGAAAAGATGCCGACGACAGCTTCCTTGGGCAAGAACCAGTAGTCGAAGCCGAATCCAATGTGAACTCTCCCGTTTCCAAACGGCTGCTGCTGGGCAAGCTCAAAGATATGAGCCATGCTGGACTCTGGCATGATGTCTCGAGAGAGCTCACAGCTCTTTGCGTCCCATCTGGTGAAGTAAGGTGCGTGGGAGTATGCAAATATGGAGCGAATCCCAGACGCGATGGTCGCGGATAAGGCTTGACGGGCTATTCAATGCATCAGACACACGATGAAAATTGTTCTCCAGCCTGCCCCTTCTCATGGTGATGAGCGCTTACCATGATCATTAGACTGATTCCCGTGAGCGTGATCTAGAACAAATGTCGTGCCTGAGTCGATAGCCTCCAACGCGCCTCCCAGCTGGCCCCAGAACATATCCTTGGGAGTGTACACGTAGCTTTGCCAGAAGCCTGCGGCGTAGCGAATACGCGCCTCCATCAGTCAACTGATTCATGACACTGACATGTTCACAGTCACAGATATACCCACGTACCGGTCGGTATGTAATCGAACACTGATTGATCCGCATGACAACCTTTCAATTGCGTTTGCCAAAGATGATGGTGCGTGTCCACGAATCCGGGGGTGATGATCTTGCCTCTGCAGTCGACAAGTTCCGCATCAACTGGGGCAGCAATGCTCTTTCCAATCTTGGCGATCCGGTTGTTCCTGACAAGGATATCGGTATCCCGTAGCGGTTCCACATGGTCTTGGTCACCATGAAAGAGGAGGGTGCCGCCTCTCAAGAGGATGGCACCACTAGCGGCGGCTGTAAGTCCTCGGGACATAATTTCGCGCCACAGGGATTGACCAATGTGATGAAAGTGCTACAGTCCACGCACCTGGGAGTCTTCCTCGGTTCCTTTTTAAGGCGATGAGAGGAGATAGAATTGAATTAGCCCAATTGGACCACCCCTGACAGGGGTCGTTCTATGGTGTCGGGAAATTCGGCCGACAGGCCCGAACCCTTGTTATTGCAATTGACCCGTATATGCAACTCACGATGAGCTCTGCATAGAGGCCGCGGAGGTCCCATGGCCCTTGCCCATTGTCTTGGACCCTGTGGCTCCCCGTGGTTGAGATGTCACAAAGGAACACTGGCTGGGGGATGTCGATCTGTTTGGCAAGGACGCGACGTTTGACAAATATCTCCGTCAGGGCAGTCGCTTACAAATATTCGGCCAAGCACAAATCTTGGGTGTTAACTACTGCCAGTATCAAGTCGCGAACCAGCATACAAGAAGACGACTGGATAAGTGTGTGGAGTTTGATAAGTGTATCCATTTATAGGCAATTTTCTTGGTTCAATCTCAAACTCCATGTTATGATATTGACCGTCAGGGTCTATCAAGATCTAGGCGAAACTCGTACGGTATAAAGATAATTTCGCAAGCCTCTCCAAAGAATAAGGGGGCTGGATAAGGTTTCTAAGATACGAATTACTCCTTCTTCTGGAACACCATTTTGTTCTGGATGTAACCAAGCTGTCCGATCTCTACCTTCACAACATCCCCATCCTTGAGGCAGCCGTTCGTGTGCCATCCGACGCCTTCGGGTGTTCCAGTCATGATGATAGTGCCTTGGCGGAGCGTTCGTCCACGGGAAGCAAAAGATATTAGCTGCCGACATGACCATATCATCTGCGACGTGTCGCTACTCTGCCGGACATCGCCATTCACATAGGTCGTCAACTTCAGAATCTGAGGGTCTGGCACAAGAATCGGAGACACCACATAAGGTCCTATCGGTCCAAACTTGTCGAAAGACTTGGCATAGCCCATCTGGTAGCCAGAAACATCGGGGGCGTGTAGACTGCGGGCGGAAATATCGTTGCTGACGGTGTATCCCAGGACGTACTCTAAGGCTTCTTCCTCGCTTACGTCAAATGCGTCTTTTCCAATGACAACGCTGAGTTCTCCTTCGTAGTCGAGGAGCTCTTGTGCATCCGGGTGAATGGAAATATCATCAAATGGGCCCGCAAGCCGGTCAGGAGGGGTTGCGAAGATGACGGGCTTCTTCGGCGGGGGAAACTGCAGCGCACGTAATTAGGAGAGTTCTTGAAAACTATGTCGTCACTACAGTTTATACTCACCTTTGTCTCTTTCGCATGGGACTTGTAGTTGACACCGGCGCAAATTATGATGGGGGTTTCCGGCAGTGGTGATAGCAGCTGGAGCGTCATGTTTAGCTTTGCCCAAACGCGTTAATCAATCGTATATCAGTACCTTGGCAACCTTCGCTTTCCGATCCGACTTATGAAACCCGGACTTGATATCACCAGTCAAGAGCGGCACGATGCTACCTTCCAAATGCTCCACTGGCGTTTCGTCTTTGACGTCTCCGTAGTTTTCCTGCCCATTTTCGTCAAGAAATCGAATGAGTCGATGAAACGACATTGTCAGGGATATCAGCTGTGTTGCGATAAGTCCTGGCTGTATCTGGGAAAGAGTTATGTCGGTAATTCTGATTTCTGTTTTTGTCTCGATGAGGCTTGATAGAAATATGACTTTGTCCTCGAAGTCCATGACATAAGCTATATCTCTTGACGTTGAGGTCTGGTGGGACAGCCGGCCGAGGGTTCCGTGATGAAACTTGCTACACCGACAGATGCCGAAGGAATCTCGGACAACCCCCCAACATTTCAGCTGTTGCATTTATAATGGTATATGCGGGGAAGTAGTTCTCGACTAGATCTGGAAAAGCACAATTGTTTCTGTATCCTGAATCGCATATTTCTTTGGCTGCTTCAGTTGCGCTCCAAAACTTCCAACCTCATTTTACCAGTGATACCACCTGCAATGGACCCGAGAATCCTTCTTGATCGATTGTCTCATGTGCGCTACGGTCACCCCGATCTGCAAAAGGCCAAGGAATTCTTCACCGACTTCGGCCTGACGCCTGTACGCGAGACAGAAACCAAGATTTACTTCCGGGGCTTTGGTATTGATCAATTCTGTTACGTGGCAGAGAAGACCAGCGATGGGAAAAGAAAATTCAGGGGAGGTGCCTGGATTGTGCAGTCTATGGCAGAGCTAGAGAAAGCGGCTAAGCTTCCGGGATCTACGCCCATAGCCGATTACGATGGCCCAGGTGGAGGGAAGGTGGTGATCGTGAAGGATATTGTGGGGGAGGAGATCACTCTCATTTACGGTCAACAGGACCGAGTCCCAGAGCCAAGGGAGGTACCAAAACCGGTGATGTGGAACACTTGGGAAGACAAGCGACGGCTCGGGGAGTTCCAGCGACCGGACCGGGACCAACCGTCGAAGGTCCACAAGCTGGGTCACTACGGGTTCGAAGTGAATGTCGATAGACTTCACGAGGTGTTCGACTGGTACGCCAAGACCTTCAACCTCAAGAAGACGGATTGCCTGTACCACCCCCAAAACAACAAGACTATCATGATTTTTATCCACCTGGACAAGGGCAAAGAATTTGTGGACCATCATGTTTGTCACCTCCGCCGCCCAAAGCTGCTTTACGTTGCTAATGATCTGATTTCTTCCTAGAACATCTTCATCGCAGGATCTCCCGAGGTTACGGAGGGAATTAAAGCGCACCACAGCAGCTTCGAAGTTGATGATGTCGATAGTCAAGTGGTTGGACATCACTATCTCATTCGCAAGGGTCATATCAACGTCTTTGGCGTCGGACGACATGTTCTAGGCAGCCAGATCTTTGATTATTGGTAAGAGAGCGCAACGACTACTAAGATGAACTGCCAGTTTCTAATTCTTCTATAGGTTTGATCCCTCTGGATTCGTAGTTGAGCATTATGTTGATGGAGACCTGGTCAATGAGGATTCCAAACACGCCAATGAACCGGCTGTTGCGGCAGTAGTTTCGAGCTGGGGCCCAGATATTCCGCGTGCATTTTTCACCAAGAAGTATGAGGATCTTCCAGGTCTGAAGGACGTCCCCGAAATGCCAATTGAGGCGTGATCGTTTTACCACGAGGAGGGTCGGGTTTGATTGGAATAGCGCAGGGGCGAAAGCAAACTCGCCGAATAGGAAAAGATAGCCACTGTCAAATTTCGAAGTAAATTTGCATCCTGTCAAAAGACGATCGTACGAAGTCTTGGATTGTGCAGGTGGGTGCGGCTTGCGTACTGCGTTTCGGTGGTCTTCGGCGATAATTTGCCGAGCTTAAGATCCTGCGGGTCGCGCAAGATTCAACCCAGCGAAGGCAAAACATACATCAGCACATGCATGTACCAATGCAATGAGATGAACGTATGGCCACAAGTTCCAATTTTCCTTTCTCCGTAGTTCATCTCCTCAATCCAATTATTGCTGTGCCTTTGGTCAGCCCAAAGCCATCACCCCCAATACGTCCGTCACCTCCATCACAACTGACCCTGACCCGGCTTTTTGGTCTTTTCGGACGGCCATGGTCAACATATTTCAGCCCCAAGGAACCATGCATGGTAGAACAGCACTGATTTCGGGTTCTTCGAGAGGTATCGGGGCCGGTATTGCTACGGAGCTATCGGCTCGGGGCGCAAACATCGTTCTCAACTATCCTTCGGCATCGCTGAAAGAAGAATGCGAGAAAGTCGGATCGAAACTCAACACTGAATGGATCGCGGTTCTCGCGGATATTGCGTCGGACGATGGACCTGCCGAACTTGTCCGCCAAGCTGTCGAGAGATTTGGGCACATCGATATCCTTATCAGCAACGCGGGCTTGGTTCCTATTGCGTACCTCTGGGACTCCCAGTTGAGTGCATGGGATCAAGCAATGAACCTCAACGCCCGCGGGGCTTTTGCTCTGGTCCAAGCAGTTCTGCCACATCTTACGCCGTATCATCCTTCTGAGCCTCCAAATATGTCAGGCACGATTGGTGGCTCCAGGATCATTATGGTGGGGTCGGTCGCATCTCGAGTGCCAAAGCCTACTCAGGGTATCTATGCAGCTACGAAAGGCGCTCTCGATGCCATTTTGCGGGTTTGGGCGCAAGAGCTGCCGCCCAAGTATGGCTGTACAGTCAACATGGTGGCGCCCGGTCCGGTACTTACGGAAAGCTTTCTGGACCATTTCACTCCTGACGAATGGGAGACAACAAAAGAAGCTCTTATTCGGCAGACGCCGGTGGAGGGTGGTGCAGCATCTGTCGAAGATGTAGCATGGGCGGTGGCGTTTCTGGCTGAAGAACGCTCCAGGTATGTGAATGGTGAATACATGTTTGTGAATGGAGGCGTTTCCATGAAATAGACAGGAGGTTGACCGTCACATGAATTGTCATGGACTGTTACGAAGCTCTCAGATAGATGTACGTTCATATATCTTGGATTTGGACAGCCAATTCGTAAAATTCAAATCCGTGTGAAATTGACGATTGGATGCCATAAATTCGATACCTACGACGCCATTCTTTCGATATCATAATTACCGTTTGCAGATGTTATAGATTCTTGTGGTGTAAGCGGTTACGGCCAATATCAAACCTCGATGTCATATTGTTTCTACTTTATCTGGGATAATGCAGCTTTTAACCCGTGTAAAACATCACACACTTCCATCTGCGTAAGATCACAGTTTCCTCGTCTCAATAAACAATCTTTCAGTCGAACCTTGCCTTCTGCAGCCCGTGCATTTACCGACTTTGGAAAATCAGCTCCCAGTTGGGGTCTGGTATGACCTGCCGTGGTTTAGCAACTCCAACCACTAGCCAGGTTATTTGAGAAACTCACCAGCCCTTCGAACTCGATGTTCTTTGGACGCTGTTTGATACCAGCAGGTAGACTGATATCGTAACGCACGATGTACTCAATGATGAGCAGCTTCATAGCAACTTCAGCAACGTACCGACCCGGACAGGCGTGCCTGCCATAGCCCCATGTCAAATCTTTCTTTCCCACTGTCACCATCTGGCTACTCTTCCGGGCCTCCTCACTTTCCATACGAAGCTTGTAGTACCGGAAGCCGTCGAAGGTTTCGGGGTCCTCAAAGAACTGACTGTCCATGTTGATTGCCCCTGTCGGTAGAGCAATGCGTGCGCCTTTTGGGATTCGAAGACCGTTCGACAAAGTGATGTCCGACATAACCTTACGCTGGAAGCTTGCTGCGGGTAGGATTGCATGTTATTAAACCAAAACTCGTGATTGCCCCCATCATGCAGGTGGGCACTCACCGAGATCTGGAGGATTCAATCTCTGAGTCTCTTTGATGAAGCTGTCCAACTTCATCATATCTGCTAGAGATTGTCTGTCAAGAACCCCATTCTTCTTCGCAAGCATTGAAGTAATCTCTTCACGAAGCTCAGGCAGATAGTGTGGATACGTCGCAAGGTCCATGAGACACTGAGTCACTGTGGAGGCCATGGACTGGATGGCAGCAACACAAAGGTTGATCTGCGCAACAGTGTGCGCTTCGACATCGTCTCCACCCAGTTCACCATCGGCAAGGTAATCCAAAAGCGATGGTGGACTGCTTAGATGGCCGCCCTTCCTCGCCTTTCTCTTCTTGAGCGTCTCAGCCACTACAGCTTCACCTTCGGCAAAGCGCTGTGTCATTATTCCTCGACCCTGAACAAATCGATAGACCCAAGGACGAAGCATCGCAGGCCACTTCTTCAAGTTCTCTGTCCACACGACGGTGGAGTGAACATGTTCACTGGCAATATCCAGCCAATGGTCATCTTCCGCTGCGTCAGAACTGTGAAAGATTCGAGCAGAAACGCGCGATACCTGACGCATCACATGGGACCAGGGCTTGACAGTGACGGGGCCTGCTTTGAATGATGATTAGCATGGTTATGGTCGCTCTCCGATGCTATAAGAAGATACAAAGTATTGTTTCGCTATCAATGAGCTGCACCGACTACATCGTTGCTGATAATGGTGACTCTTCTGATTCACTTACCATCATACTCGTCCAAGGGCCAGTGGTGTCGAATCAGCTTGACCAGCACCGGAACATATTCATCTGGGAAAACTCAGCGCTGCCCCTATTTGATCAACCTTAGCAGGATGATTGAGGTGGTTGCAACTCACTCAGACTAGGATTGAGCTTTTTGTTCAAGATGGCAATTTGCTTGTCGTCCAGGTTCCCGACTTTGGTGTACCTTTTCATGCTGAACTGCAGCTATTCAGAACACAGCGACCTTCAAAATCATTGCATCACTAACCTCTTCCTCGAGAAATGCTCCAAAGCTCAAAGACTTTGTGCTTCCGAGCCCAGGGAGGAGGTCGAGGGGGATCATAATGTTGGTGCCTAAGCCTTAGTTAGAATTGAGTCATAGGTTTTCATATTGCTCGAACTAGCCTTCCGTTGTTGTTATCCCAAACACTTGGTTTTGAAACTAATGGATTCAACTGTCAGCTTTGGATTGCTGTCGACACTGATGTCACCTCGCTTCACCTTGTTGTAGCTGCTTATCAATAAGTTCCGAGTGTCTTTTATGAACATGTCGATTCTTTCCTGTTGATTCGGTAATTCTTCGCCCATCGCAATCGGAAGCTTTGGCATCTTGTTGCCCACCGCCACCGACCAAATCAGCAAGGCTGCTAAGGTCACGGCGCTAAGCAAAGTCCATCCTGCCACTGCGATGGCATTTTGCTGCAGCTTGGCTCGTACGATAGGGTAGTAAATCTCAAATGGAACCGCCATTGAAGCCATCGAAAGCTGCAGTGTCTTGATCCTGCGTCGAAGATTCAAGTTGAAAGGTGAGTGAGTCAGATGCTGGTAAAAGATCAGAATAACATGATTCAGAGTCTTCCGTCAGTTCCATGAAAGGGAATGTAGCATTGATGCCAGAAGGTAGTCAAACGTGCCCAAAGCTGTGACTAGTCGGCGTACACCGGTGTGTGTTAAGAAGCGGACTTTCGGCCGATGAGTGAAACCAGCCCCCGGGCGAATCGGACTTCCTACTTTCGCAGCATGGCTTTGCCAAAATATTGGATTGGACACAATAATGTGGTATATGGTGCCTTATCTGATTTAGGTACTGATAGTGGACACCGTATACTTTCCATCATTTTCCGAATTACACCTGGGTTCACCGAGCCAGGGGGTCAAACTTCCGTCCCTTATCACGTCTTCAAGAAATTCACCAACGTGGTCTAGCACTCTGACCCTAACCTGCTTCTTGTTGAGGCTTATCTAAAGAAGCATTCATTGGACGACTATTCGTGCTGGCCAACTACGGACCCTGAACACCCAACCCTCAACCAAGCAACCCACTTCACTTGGACGACATGACTTCAAGCGACTTCGATTTGGCAATTGTCGGAGGCGGTATCGGTGGTCTATGCTTGGCTCTCTGTATTACCAGCCAAACAAGTATTCCAGTCACCATATACGAAAATGCCCCGAAGTTCGGCGAAATCGGTGCAGGTGTCGCATTTGGACCGAATGTAGTAAGAGCGCTTCGGCAAATTTCAAAGCCGTTGGCTTCTGCGGTTGAAGCTCGCGCAAACAAAAACATTTCAAAAGAGAAACGGAACACTTGGTTTGACTTCCGAGTTGGCATGGACGGTCCCGATGCAGCAGCGAAGGCTCGTGGTGTTATTTCCGGGACTTATCTCTGCTCAGTTGAGCATCCCGACCCCGGCAGCTGGATGGTCAATCGCTCTCATCTGGTCGAAGAGTTGGAAAAGCTTCTCCCTCCAGGAATTGCTAAGTTTGGAAAGACTGTCATTGATGTTGAGGATAACGAGAGAGAAGGCGTTATTCTCAAATTTGCGGATGGATCGACAGCCTACCACAGTGCCGCCATTGGGTGTGATGGTATCAAGAGTCGAGTCCGAAGCGTCATCTTCGATAAGGACCACACCCTCGCCAAACCAGTCTACACCGGCAAGTACTGCTACAGGGGAATGGTACCAATGGATAAGGCAGTGGAGCCTCTCGGTGAAGAGAAGGCGAAGAACTGCCAAGCCTACCTCGGGTACCACGGCCACATGCTTACATTTCCCGTAGCAGGAGGTAGGATGATGAACGTTGTCGCATTCCAGTCATGCAAAGAATGGGAACACAACACCATGGTTATTCCAGCCACCAAGACACAGATGTTGGATAGCTTCGATGGCTGGGGCGAGGACGTGCTCAACATCGTCCGGCTAATGGGGCAGTCTGACATCTGGGCTCTTTTCGACATGCCACCTACCAGTGCCTATCACAAAGGCCGACTGTGTCTCCTTGGAGACGCTGCACATGCGTCTACTCCTTTTCAGGGAGCGGGCGCCGGAATGGCAGTAGAGGATGCATACGTCTTGGGAAGGATTCTCCGATACATTGAGAAAGCAGACGATTTGCCCGCGGCTTTTGAGGCATTCAGTGCTGCGAGAGTAGATCGCACCCAAAGAGTAGTGTCCACGAGCAGAGAGGCTGGACATCTATGGCATTTTGAAGCGGCTGGGGATGATCTTGAAAAGATCAAAGAGAACCTGCAGAGTAGAATGAACTGGATTTGGAACAACGATCTGGATGGAGATATTACAGAGGTGGTATCTAAATGGCAGAAATCTTAAGATTGTCTCCTACTGCGAGTCGTTTGATGTTCCCCTCTGACCGATCGATGCCACGCGATAGCCCACCCTTCTTGGAAAAAACTACAAAAGAATAAAACATACAACAACAGGCATTCGCCGGTCGTCACCGACCCGACTACTACTCTGTCCCTCACTGGCTTATCTATGGGAGAGCGGACGGGATCCCGAGTTTTCCAGTGGGTATGGTCGTATGTGCTAGTGATTCAGATTGGGTGAGGCCATCAAGGCATCGCGGTATCACCGAGATGGATTTCGTGATAGCATGTCACGCAAGGTTACCGCTTGGTTTGGAAAGACTCCATACAATGAACAAATAGATATACTAGTTGATTTAAATCTTATTTAATTGTCTCTCAATCATTTATCGCCCTTTGCCACGGCAGGACTAGCCCGCATGCTTTGTTCAATGTCATACATGATGTCGTCCAAGTGTTCAATCCCAACCGAGACTCGGACCATCTCAGGTGCAACACCCAGGTCAATCTTTTCATGAGGCAACATTGGCTTGTGTGTAGTAGACCATGGGTGCATTGCAGTTGTTTTGGCATCACCGTAGCTGGAGAAATTAGCAGGGGAACGGAGTACGAGAGCCAACATGCGGAGTATTTACCCTGGATTATTCGAGATCATTTTGAAATTGTCAACCAGCTGCTCTCCTGCGTCTGCCCCACCTTTAACGCCAAACATGAGCACGGCGCCCGCCCCTTTGGGCAAATACTTTTGGGCAAGCTCGTAGTGCGGATGGCTGGGGAGCCCAGGGTAGGAAACCCAGAGAACGTTGTCGTGCTTCTCCAGCCACCTGGCCAGGGCAATGGTGTTCTGTGCGTGTCTCTCGCAACGTAGGCTGAGCGTCTCAATTCCCAGAACGAACTGCTGGCTGTTAAATGGAGAGAGACATGAGCCTACATCTCGCAGAATCTGGCCTCTGATGCGCATAATGAAGGCTTCTCTGCCAAACCTCTCAGAGAAATTCAGTCCGTGAAAGCCCGGACAGGGCTTGTTGAACTGTGGAAAGCGTGTAGAATTCTTCCAGTCGAAGTTGCCGGAGTCGACAATGATGCCACCCGTGGCGCTGCCGTGGCCTCCGATCCATTTGCTCATACTGGCAACAACGATATCGGCCCCGTGTTGAATGGGTTGGCAGAAGTAAGCACACCCGACCGTGTTCTCGACCACAAGGGGCACGCCGTTGTCGTGTGCTACTTTTGCGATGGCTTGGATGTCTGGCACGTTGAAGTTCGGATGCCCGACAGTTTCGATATAGACGGCCTTCGTGCGCCCATCAATGGCCGCTCGAAAGGCTTCTGCTGTTTCCTCCACTACTCTGGTTTCGACACCAAACTCTGGCAGCAAGAAGGAGAACTGGTTGTAAGCACCATGATAGTAATGCTTGGTCGCTACAATATTGTCCCCTTGCCCAGCTAAGGCAACCATAGTCATGAAGACTGCTGACTGGCCGGATGACACTGCTACAGCCGCAACGCCGCCCTCCAGCGCCGCCACCCGACGCTCAACAACGGCGGTGGTAGGATTGCCAGTGCGTGTGGCAATCTCGCCCTCTTCCTCTAGGTTGAAAAGCCTCGCAGCATGGGCTGAACTGCGAAAATTGAAGACGTAGGTTTGATATATTGGTACACCGCGAGCCAACGTCGTAGAGTCAGGGGTTTGACCCGCGTGCACCTGCAAAGTTTCAAAGCGTGATACATGCTTCGTGACCTGAGCAGTCTCTAGATCCTGGCTTGGAGTGGTACTCGACATCACCGCTGGCTGTGTCGCGCTGGATTTGGTGGCAGGAACGTGGCTGTGTTTGCGGAGGCCTCTTCGAAATCGAGGCACGGTAGAGATGCGCCGAAAGGAGGGCAATAGATGATGGCACAACAGTAAGGCGTTGGAGCTAAATTCCATGTAAAGACGGATTTGGATCACAATCGTGTGATACTTCTGGAAATTGGCATTAAAACCCAAAAGGGGTGGCGCCAAGCTTACCGTGGTGCTGCATGTTCGGCTTTTCGGGGGAGATCCCGAAAGAAGAGCAAATTGGACCTCGGCCACGACCTTTTTTTCCGGAAGCAGCCAGGCTTGGCATGTTTGCAGGATCATGTCTAGATAGGCGAATATGGCTTCATCGCCGGCATGAAAGATATCTTATATCCCTTGAGGGTTCAAGCGCAAGATCCAACGCCATCGAAGGTGGAACCATTGCACTCATCGCGTCTTTACACTGAAACCCAAAATCCACAACCAATATGACAGTGAACAACAAGTTGGAGGTGATCATCGTTGGCGCCGGCTTTGGCGGGCTTGGTGCCGCTATTGAATGTGCTCAGCGCGGCATGAATGTTACCGTGATTGAGAAGTATCCTGACTCAAACAGCCAAGGCGGTAAGTCGGCTCCTTCATCACGCCCAATCCTCAGATGATAATAAGAATTTTCTATTAAATAGATATTCTGGACTTCTTCCCGAATGCCGGACGAATCATTCATCGATGGGATGATGGCAAGATTGGCCAGCAGATTCACGACACTGGATGCAGTCGCATCCGAACCATGGAGCTCCACAAATTTGACGGCAAATTCATTGTCAACGTTCCGTGGGCAAGAGATGACAAAGAGCACAACATTACATACGCCGGTCACCGTGGCAAGATCCACTCTATTTTCCTAGCCTACGCGAAGACTCTTGTCAAGGACATCACAATCGGCGTCGCTGTCAGTGAATACCTGGAGGAAGATCGTCGTGCTGGTGTGAGGCTGTCCACGGGAGAGACATTGTGGGCCGATTGTGTCATAGCAGCCGACGGCCCTCGGTCCATCGCGCGTGGACAGGTTTTGCAACTGGACGATGAGAAGATAGATGGCACCAGTAGTGGATGGGCTGTGTTCAGAAGCTTCTTCAAAACCGACGAGGCCATGAGAAGCCACCCGGGGTTGAAGGATCTCTACCGCGAGGACAGGGACACTGTGAGATTCTGGATGTATGACAACTTGAGCCTTATGGCATTTGTCTGGAATAAGGGTCAGGATATTGCTTGGGTATTGATCCACCCGGTAAGCAGTTTCGACCCCTTCAATCACCATTGACTAGACTGCTGACGTGACTTACAATATCAGGACGATAAAGAATCCTCCGAATCTTGGTCGAACATTGCCGAAAGGGAGCATGTAGTCAAGTGGATGAACTACTTTCCTGGAAGGGATGCCCAAGCGCTTCTCGATGTGACCCCAATTGGTAAAACTATCGATTTCAAACTCGTTTACCGACCCACCATAAATACTTGGGTCAGCAAAGGAGGCCGCACCATTCTCATCGGAGACGCAGCTCACGCCAACCTACCCACCGCTGGTCAAGGAGCATCTCAGGCACTGGAGGATGCCGTGACAGTCGCTGAGTGTCTTGAGTTGTCCAAGGGCGACGTCAAGCTGGCCTTGGAAGCTGCCCAGAGGATTCGGTTTCACCGTTCCAACGCGGTACACGAAAGCGGCCAGAAGAACCGGGATGCGTTTTACAAGATTCCCTGGGACGACATCGAAGCGGCCCCAGAGGAATGGGCTCAGAAGAGGTTCCCGAAACTGAAGCCATGGGATCCGCTGGATTTCACTAAGAGCAACTTTGACAAGGTGGCGAAGGATATCAAGAACGGGGTCAATGGACACCTGAAGGATGTCGCGGTGCCTCCACCCCCCGGCGGATATTGGTGATGTATTCCGTTTTGGTATGCCGGAGGATGCACATGTTTCATTTTGTTTAGAAGCTCATTGCTTATTAGAGTAGAACGTTCGAACTTATGTCGAATATATTCATGGATTCTGTTTACATCGGTGGATACAGCTGCTTCACTCCAAATCTGTTCCTCGGTGGAATTTGATTATTATGAGTGTTGTATAATTCAGCCTAACCTTGTCGAGAAGAAGTATGCTATGGATACTGAGGACGCAGTGGAACATGTTCACGCGGTGCAGCTGCAGTTCAGCACATTCTGCCTTCCGTTGCAGACATGTAAAGTTCAAAATTCAATTTCGTGCCTTATGTTTTAGTCCGCCTTACAACAATACGTGCAAATAGTCTGTTCACCAGATTTCACCCTCCACATTACACCGAAAAGTGAGCATCTCCCACAGCCATCTCACACTTATGCCTCTCTTCGGGATAGTCGATTTGTAATTTGTTTGCATTTTCTATGAGTTTCACTGTTTACCGCTTCCCGTTGTTATCCTTGTGTGCGTCCGGAGTGAGAGGGCGCAGCCTCTGTGTACATGTATTACTACGGGCACTGGTGGCGAATACCATAACGCTCTCCTCAACAGACCTCAGCATTTCCCGGCTAATGAACAGTATAGCCCGAAAATGTCGTTAACTTCTCAGATTGACATGGCGACAAGATGAAACTTCAACGATAACAGATGGGACACCCACCAAAATGCCCGGCCGAAGTTTTCCGTGGGGCTCGGCATGCTCGGGAAATACGCGCGTCGATTTAGACTTGCCATGCAATTCTGTGCTGGCACTGTGACATTGCCTGAATCAACTCTGGTCGGGATGGAATGGCCCGGAGAAAATGTGCGATAGCAAGTGGTCAAGATTCAGCGATCTAACCCAACGCGTCTTATCTCACCCCAGTAGTGCTTCGAGATAGTTGGAGTGTTATCGCATGGAGGGTGAGGCAAGCATCTGTCCAATGCACAGTTCACCGAGATATAATTGAACGCATGCGTGTCCAAGAAGTCGTCAGTCTTCAACCGAATTGCTATCAGTTTCGGTGAGGCAGCGACATACACAGCGCCTCCACTCCATCATTCTTTGCATCATCAACACAGAGCCAACGCCTTGTCCACCTTGAAGTTTGAACCCGATTTCACCATGGCGGTGCTTAGTCTTGGGCCCGTCTTTTCACACATTCTTATTGTCTTAGTTGCTATGCTGAATATTTGTATTCTTTCTTACGATGCCGGCATGATCAACAACTTGAACGCGGTCAAGCCGTACAATGATTGTTTGTCTCCTTCTTGAATTGAGTTGCTTTTCTAATGCTTCGATACAGATTTCAACCTCAATAGCGACCTAATCGGTCTAAACGTTGCGATCATCAGCGCTGGTTCGGTCTTGGGAGCCCCGGTGGTGGGGCCGGCGGTCGATCGTTGGGGACGGAAGATGGGCCTTGCCGCTGGCTCCATCTGCATCATCGTTGGAGTCATCCTACAAGCTTCAGCATCAGCTGGTACGTGGCGTTGGCCGAAAATCTTTCAAATCAAAAACTGACAACAGTGTCAAACAGTGCCACAACT
Organism: Colletotrichum sp. SAR11_240; assembly: GCA_025328625.1. Lineage (NCBI taxonomy): Eukaryota > Fungi > Ascomycota > Sordariomycetes > Glomerellales > Glomerellaceae > Colletotrichum > Colletotrichum sp. SAR11_240. The sequence continues at coordinate 265,009 of JAKMXA010000007.1, read as the reverse complement.
CATTGTCGGTCGGTTCATTATCGGATTCGCTTCTCTAGTCAACGGCTCCATTGCCCCTATGTGGGTGATGGAGCTGGCTTCGCCAAAGCATAGAACCATCTGCTCTAGCACAGTACTCGTTTCTGTTCCATTCACATCCTTTTTGGTTGCCTGTATCGTACTTGGAATCTTCGACAAGGATTCCAACTGGGTATGGAGAGGCATCATGCTAGTGGGTGTCCTCGAAAGTTCCTCAACTACGTCGACTTGTCTAACCTTTCATGTCAAGGGCGAAGCCGTTCCTTCCATCATTTCACTATGTCTCTTGCCATTCGTTGATGAGAGTCCTCGATGGCTGTTTTCCAAAGGACGTGCTGAAGAGGTAAGGTACAACAAAGTGCATAACCGTATTAATTGCTGACCAGTCATAGGCAACCGAGATTCTTGCCCGCCTGCATGCTGACGGCGACGTACATAACGTTGAGGTACTTACCGAAGCGCAGGAGATTGTTGCTTCTCTCAATCAGGAGAAGGACGGTCAAGGGGCGTGGCGCGAACTCATTACACCTGGTGAGCCCATTACAAGTTCCATTCTCTAGGTCTTGGCTAACCTGATGTTTTCCGTAGCCTCTAACATGAAGAGATTTACTATTGCTGTTTTGACGAACATATTCTATCAAATTCTTGGAGGAAACATGATTCTGTAGGCTCCTTGGTATCTTTGCAACATAGACAAAAGGCTAACCTTCTGCTCAGGTACTTCTCGTCTTACATCATTTCGAGCCTAGGTGTTTCCAGCAGGAGATCCATCATCACTATTAACATCGCCCTCTTGCTGTGGAAGGCCTTTTGCAGTATCCTTGGCGTATTCCTTATCGATCGGGTCGGCGCTCGGAAGCCATTGCGTACGTATCCAGAATGGTGAGAATCCAGTGTTGTTTCGCAAAGCTAACATGCCATTTCAGTTGCCGGCACATCAGCAACTGTGATTCTATTTGGTCTTTTATCTGGCTTATCCCACCTCACGGAAGTCCACCCGGACACCAACTCATACGCCATTGGCTCAATTGTCGTTGTTGCACTTTTCTTGCTTGCAGTCTCTACCAGTTGGTAAGATAGCTTTTCGGCGTTCATTTTCTATTCGTGGCTAACTTTGCTGTAGGATGATCTTGGCATACACTTACCCACCCGAAATACTCCGATACTCACAGCGAGCCAAGGGTGTGGTGGTCGCCCAAGCCATCGGTTACGCATTCAGCTTCCTTAATCTCTACACCGCTCCTTTGGCGATCGAACGGATCTCCTGGCGGTACTACGCGATCAATGGTGGTTGGAATCTGGGAATTCTAGCTGTGGTCTACTGTCTGTTTGTTGAGACTAAGGGCAGAACATTGGAGGAAATTGACGAGGTCTTTGATGGCGTGGTATATTCCAACGATGTTATCATCGACGCTCAAGGCTCGAAAGGCACCCTGGAGCAAGATGGAGAAGACAACAAGAGTCTAACAAAGCGCAAGCTTCGAAAAGTTGACTCTGCGAACTGAAGTAGCGGTATTCAAGGGATTATTTTGGAATGGTAAAGACATCTGGTTTCTGTTTGGATCGATAGCTCAGTGGTAGAGCGAGAGATTGCAGTCCTTCTATTTGCAGATATCTCTAGGCCCCGCGTTCGAACCGCGGTCGGTCCTACGAATGAATAGTTTTTTTGTACTTTGCTCCTTTTTTTTTGTGTCTCCGCAAATGAGGGCTTTGCCTGGCGGAACTGGTCAGCCCCATCCCTGTCCCGAGCCACCTCGCTTTCAGACACCCACTTGGCCACCAATGTATATTGCCTTGATAATTGGATAACAATTGAGCAATGGGTATGCTGGATCGCCCTGGTTATCAATATCCCTTGTGTCTATGGTATGTGCGGTGCCTTTGAAAACCTCAAGAAAAGCTTTCAGCCACAGTTTCAATTACAACTACCAAACCCCAAGCTAGCGTCAGCCCCTTAGCCAGCCGTCTCAAACTTATCTTGCTAGAAGACACGGCGCCTGATGTACTGGTTGGAGATGTCTTTCCTGTGAGTAGTATCTCTCCCACATCACTCTGTTTGTGTACCAGAGTTACTGCAGGCGTCGTGACTAATCCTATGTACTGCGTGCTATCGGCAGGCTTGATTGTCTCGATCGTAGTTTTGAAACTCATAGTAGTAGCCGTTGTGTACGCCATCAGACCTGTGATAGGTCTCCCGTAAAAGGTGTATGTTTCAAGAAGCACAGTGTCAATGCGGCTTGCAAATTGAAGTTGACACCCCGTCGTGGTAGTGTATGCCTCATTCGAGACTGTCGAGAAGCATGCGCCACCGGCCCATCTTGCTGTGAATCCGCTGTGAGATTTGTTATCAACAGTCAAGATTGGAAAGGAATTCCAGTCGAACGACAGCCATCACTTTGCTCACCTTGGGCAACAGATCACAGCAGTCTCCGAGACTTCCATTGCAGAGAGGAATATCTCATTCGATGGTCTGAAACCCGTTGTAATTCGAGACATGGTAGTGGTCCTTGTGGGAAATGTGCGCGTGAAAGTAGGATCGGCGAAACTCCCGTTCACGGTATAAGATGACGGTCCTTCTTTTATGGCAAGCCCTGCGGTGAACCAATCTGCTGGACAAGCAATCCCTGGCGAATGATACAATTGGAAGTCCAGTCGCTGAGGATTCAATTCGGCTTGCCTGGAAGCCCATTCTCGATTTGCCGGGGGCGCAGACGGCATGCATTCATCGTAAATGTCGGTTCGCACGTCGCAATTATCCCACCACATCGCTACACCGTCTTTGTAATTGGTAGCATACGCCAATTGCACAGAAGGCGGTGCGGAAGCGCATAATGTTGGGGCGGTCCACGTCGTTGTCAACGGGCCGAGGTTGACGAGGTCGACGCCGGAAATGGTGGAAGTAGGCATACTCGCAAAACTGTCACAAATTCATCGCACATGGAAACCCTTCAGACTTAGAACGACCGATTTTGATCGCTTTACGGAATTTGGCTGATTATCAATCATTGCCAGGGTACTATAGTTGCCTAAATTTCAAGTGATCGTCTAAGACAAGTGAAGTTGCTGACGTGTGCCCAGTCCCTGTCATATGATCAACCACCAGCCAAACAGAGAGAAGCATGACAAGTTGTGTGACATACACAATTAGGATCGGTTGCGATACGTGAAGAATTGCAGCAGGGCAAATTCATCACTTTGGAGCAGTTGCTAAGGATATGTACCCAATGGCGATTGAGGACATTTGCCCTCCTACAGGCTACCTGTCTAAGCTGACATCGACTTCCGAACAGTGGTCTCGAATTCCTCCGGCTCCCTCCCCAAAAGCTCGCTTAGCAGTGGAGAAGCAGATGCGGCCTCCCCTCTTCGAAAGGCCTCGAATGACGACGCCCACGCCTTGGAATAATCGACTCCGCGATAGGTAAAGTTGGGAGGAACCTGTGGCTGCGTCGCGAATTCATCGTCCGAGACCTGCTTGATGGTAATGGGAACATTTGCGATCTCGCTGAGTACCTTGACTGTTTCCGACAGGGTCAAGCTCTTATTTCCTGAAAGCAGCACCGTCTCGCCACGGTAAGCGAATCCCTGAGGGTCTCGAACATAGCGTAGTATGAGTTCGGCTGTGCCCTCCCCCAATTCCTCCCTCTTCACCCAGGCGATTCCAGGCCCCGAGCCGTCATGCGGTATCTTGACTTCGCTGCGGGGTTGCGCGGGGTCAAAGAAAGCGGTGTAGAGTGGGTACGACTCCGTGTAAAGCCCCTCTCGAATGATGGTGAAGTCGAAGCCTAGGTGGCTCTTCCGACAATCTTCAAGATATCTTTCAGTGTCAAGATGCGGCTTCATGACATGAGCTACTGTCTCTTTGTTGCTCTCTGATCCAGCAAAGCCCAAGGACCCATAGAAGATGTACTCTACGCCGCTTGCGATCGCGGCGTCAATGGCAAGTTTGTGTCGCTTGAGGTATTTCGTTAGCCGAGACTTCATCACGTTTGAAGGCAAGTTTCTCATACCTCGACTCTGTGTTCGTGCTCGACCGATGCGTAGGAGATCAAGAAGAGAGTTTTGATCCCGCGGAACGCGACTTGGACCGTCGCGTCGTCGTCGTAATTTGCTCGACGTACTTCAGCTCCTAGAGCCGCCTCAGAAGCAAGCTTTTCTGGGTGTCGAGCGATGAAGACGAGATCCTTGGGGGAAAGGCGATTGAGGATGTGCTTCACAGTGCCTCCTCCAATGCCTCCGGATGCGGGGAAAATTCCGATCTTTTGCTGCATTGAGGGTGCCATCTTTTCAGATTAAGACATGGAGGAAAGGTAGTTGAGTGCATCATGCGATGTTGCGAAACAATGCCATTATTAGTTGGTGTTTTGTATCCAACGCAGCACCGCAGTGTGAGTACTGAGCCATGGATATTACAAACCAACCTTATTTCCGTGGAATTGTTTGACTTAGCGATGCCGATTTTGCAGTCTTTGCGATCCAGATCTAATGCTTACAAATTTCACTGCATGGGACTCGGTTCAGAAGTAATTGAGGCGAACGGAATTTGTAATGTCTAGTGGAGATGACGATGCCACTCAAAACCGAAACCGAAGGAAATAAGATAGGTCTGTAGTTCAAAAAAAACTCCAACTGTGAGCTTTCTGTAGCCCCCACTTGTTTTATACAATACATGCGTCGATCGGTTCCATTACTCTCACCAATCGAACTTGAATTATCAGCAGATTTCGCAGATGCGGCGCCGGCAATTGCTAGCCCGTTGTGGATTCAGACTGGGTAGAACGGCATGTTGGCCGAAGCTCGGCGTAATTCGGAGTTTATCTGACGTTTATCCCGAACGAAGTCTAAGAATTGAACACGATTGCATGATGTGACGCTTAGCATGACGTCGGGGCAGTAAGGACTTCGTAAGCAAAAGCCTTGCCATTCGTCGCGGTTGCATCTAACTAAGGTGATGAAGCTTGAGTCTGGTTTTGATATGTTGTACTGGTTATCTTCCTGTGTATTACCCTTCAGCTCCGATTGTTAGTACCATAGACAAGTCTACGTTCATTCCTAGTGCCGTCCATATCGTTCTTCAACTCGTCATCAATATCTTTGTCCCGACTAGCAAAGCTCGTGAGCAAAACCCATGTGCCAGGGAAGTTTGAACTTGGTCAAGTCGCTATGAGTCGCTATGCCGATTGAACAAAGTCGCGGAACAGGCGGCTTGCCTGCATACCTACCTTACTTCATTGTCCGGATTAGCGAGTGAGTTGTTATTGGCCTCATCTAACGCAGCGTGTTAGAATGAAGATTGGTCAATGACCATGCAGTGTTATTCAGGACTTTAACCACACGACAATAAGACCGGTACTCGTTTCTCGTCTACCAGATGCTTTCCCAAAAGTGCGGGGAACTTTCCTAATAAGAGTAGTTTGGGCAACTCGGATCCGGATAATGTCATGCTCAGCGCTGTATCCCACGTTTCGGTCGAACCACGAGCGTCAGTTTGATGGAATAATACATAACAGAATCTCACCCAAGATGTTAGACGCCTCTCCTGACATATCAAACTGCTATAATGCTTCTCATCATCTCGATCGCCCATGGTCTTAGATGTGAAGACGCGGGGTTGCCCAGTGATAGCCGAATACGAGAACCATTAAAGCTTCAAATTGACATGAACATCTGTCCATAACAAATGCAGATATTCCGTGACAAATGGAGATTTGCTCCATTTGTCGACTCTTCACGGCAAAAAAGTCCCGGTTCCACTTGCGCTGGGCGGAGTGCCTTGAGTATAAAGGGAGTTCCGTTCTTACGGATGATTCTCTTTTGGACAGTCTCAGCAGCCAACTCTGGACATCTCTCTTCTGAACCGCACATATTGATACTTTATTTGCATCAAATCACCGTTTCGGCCATTGCGCATAAACTTAAACCCATTGAGCCAGACATACAACATGCGTTTCTCTTCGGATCTTGTCGCCGCCGCGCTTCTGTTCGTCGGAACTAATGCGGCCAATATTCGTCGTCAGGACGAGTACGTCGGCGACTTCCGCATCTGGAGTGAGCAAGTCTGTGCTGGCAGCGGCAATCGGGGCATCTGGGCCATCACCAAAGGCTTAACGGAGGCATGCCAGCCTTCATTCAAGGCACCAGACAATATCGTCAAGGCCGTGGAACTGAACTACATGGTTGAGGGGTGCAGCTGTAAGATCATACTCTCTTAAATGGCACCTAATATTTTGCCCGCTTGCTAATCAGTTCCTGATAGTGACTGTGTATTCTTCGAATGATTGCGGAGAAGGAGCCCGCGAGGTCAATATTGGAGCGTGCGAGGAGACATCTGATATTGAGGACAACTTCTTGAGCTTCAAGGTTGCGTGCTCGGCCTAATGTTAAAGCACAGCACGATGCAGAAATGAAGCTGTTCGGCCCTATGCTTGTGCGAGTAGAGCTAGTTTGTATTGACACATGCAATGCGAGAGTTTTCGAATTCAAGAAACCGACGAGACCACCTGCACAGTGACTAGACCATGCTGTCGCAACGGATTGCCATGTATAGACAGAGTATTTGTATGTGTAGGTTGAGATCAAAGTATGTACATGAAAACTGCCAGCCCCCTTACTACTCGGCACAGCCAATCTCAATTCCCTTGGCGAAGAGATCACCTCCAACAGGGATGAATCCAGCGAGAAATCCGGCAACCTCCCCGACAAGACCACAGCCGCCGGGCTCCTGGTTCTTCGTCGCACCAAATTCGATGATCAGGTCATCAGGCTGTAGGCGTCCATCAATGTAAGCTGTGACACGCAGAGTCGAAGGGACCTTGTGACCCCATGTCTGGTTCTCGCATTGGGCCAAGCCAGGGGAGTTCTCGTTACGGCAAGCGTATTCGCAGTTACGCGCGCTCTTGGGTCCACATGCGGCATCCTCATGGTAGCCCACACTTTCCATCCAGGTAAGACCGCGGCAACCGTTGAAGACCTCGTAACCGTAAGGGTCCGAGACAGTGCGAAGAACCTCCCACATAGACTGGACAAGGCCGTCACGCATTTGGTTGTCGGAAAGCCCAGGAGTCCGACCCCAAGCACCGTTCATCTTCACCTGAACGGTCAGGTCTGGGTTATAGTCTTCGGCCCAGGTACAAGTGTTCGTCTGGGATCCGAAGGATCGGTCGGTCATGATGGCTCGGGTGTTGCCTGCTTCGCCGTAAATGGCTTGCCATGTGACGGCGAACAGATCGAGGTTGCCAACGTCAACCATTCGGTCGCTATAGCGAACTTCCATCTGAACCAGTGCCGTAGCCTGGGCTGCCATCGTGGCGAGAATAGTCTTTTTTGAGAACTTCATGATCTTTTTGAAGCGGTTAGCACGTACGCGGTGAAGGTTTCTTGGTGTTTGGCAACATACAACGTGATCAAATACCTAGGGTTGGCTGTCAAGAAACTGGCGCTTGAGCTATACCCAGGAGGAAACTGATATGAAGAAGCTTGATTTGGAAGAGATGTCGAACAATAGAGCCTCTTGGTCTCGCAGACGGACCTGTATATATACACTCATTTTCAAAGATCACGACCACGCGACAGGCGACTTTTGTCGGTATTACAGTCCGAACCCCGTTCTCGTCTCTGCCGCCTCATTGAGTCTATCTTCAACCTGCAGCCTGTCGCCAAGATACTCATTTCGTCCGGCTCCAAAGAATCGGAACTCGAAGCAAAAGTTCGCGCCGAGAATGCGACATATCAACCTCCCTCTTGTGCTCGCATGATGTTGTAACCCATGATGTGGTCGGGGGCCCGCCTCTGATGTTTCCTTAAAAGGCAGTTATCCGTTCCATTAACATACCGAACAGGAAGTGAGGGTCCCATATGAGCCACTCTTTGCGGAACTATTGGTGACCGTTCCAACAAGCCATTACCAAATGCCAGGGCAGCCAAGAGCGTCTGTCCATCTTTTCATGTTTCAGCTCCAGCGGCACAGCGAATCATACCCACCTCTTCCTACCTCGCGTCATTTCCATCTCTCGAAGTGGCCATCACGAGGGTATTGTCTTTTTCTGCTCAGCAAGGCTCTGGGGCTCATTGGCACTAAGCATCTCCTCCCCCAGTCTCTTGCATTGTGCAACTCCTATACGGTGGCACCTGGCCCATCTCTATCCCGGTCTCTGACCTCATGCCCCATCAGTTACGCTTTTCTATTCTCGGCCTGAAAACTCTTCGACGCAACAGTTGGGACCACAAACTACATCAGCGGGCGAAAAGAAAGTTGAAAGAAAAAGCATTCTCCTCAACATCCGCTCCGATCAAGTAATACGAATGCGTGGTGACACGATAAGTACGCTCAAAGGATCTTATGCCCCTAAAGCCCAACGTAGGTCCTTCCAGTCCGAGGCCTCCAGATCGCTGAGGTTCACGGCCCCCTATCGAGCAGGTTGCTCTCCACAAGTTTCAATTTCGGAAGCAGCCGACCTGTGCGTCTGATCAGTAAAGCCCCACGGCCCAGTTCATCCTATTCCGTTCGAGTTTTACGCTCACTTGTCCCAATCAGGGACTAAAGTTGGTGACAGCGTAGGAATAACATGTTGCACACCCTGCAAAAGGCTGCTGACCATTCCGAGCCGCCGGCGCTGCTCCCCCGGGCGCGATATCCTCAGGGGTATTGCGATGCGAGTCATTCGCAGTTCCATAAGGCTGACTCGCGCAAACAGGTGAGGAACCTTTGCTCAAAGGGCCTTAAAGATGCTCAAAACTCTTCAATTCGCTCACTGAAAACTTGACATATTTGCTTTTTAAGCTAGATACTAGGCTATTCTGACCCATGCTTGACCTCCACTTCGAAAGTTGATGCCCAGAATCTCGTACGAGACCTGAGCGCCAAGACTAATTTTGAAAGAGCGAATTTTTTGGCAGAAAGGCCTTCACATGCTAGTTGAAGGCATAGAGCACGAAGTTTCTACAAGCCCGCTTAGCTATTAACGCGGATCAATTTGAGGCTATAAAGGCCGATACCTGGGTACAATACCTGTTGTCTTCCAACGCAATTGCTATCCTAGATATACGTGCTTTTGGAAGCACAAGGTCCCGTGGTGCCACAGTTTCGCGGTCCATTATGCAACAATCAGCGGTATAAAACCTAAGTGCCCATGAGAACTTTCTGAGAACGTAGACTAATCATTCATGCCTGGGAAGACTATTGTACAAGGTGACTCCTCCGTGGAAGAGCTCTTAAGGTCTCACAGATCCTGATACGCAAGTATGCGAAACTTGGCATGCTCTCTCAGAAACCGCTCTCCCGCGCTTGCTGAAAACATACACTGCCGTCCTCTCTCTATGCCACCATGGGACCAAGTTAACTTGCGAATAACACCGCTGGTAGTTTCATTCTTGATCCTCGTGCGCCGGTACTCTTGATGCAGCGGAATGTCCCCATACAATAAGGTTGCTTTGCCGTACTTGTCAAAAAGCCCAGAAGGACTGGAACTCAATCCCTTGCGACACTCCCAAACGAATCGTAGCCAATCCAGACCCGAAAGACTGAGGGCTTTACCGCTGGCTCTCAGTCGCCAGTACTCTTGGAATGACACGAAAACACACAAAATTGCAACGCTAGCGCCCCCTGCCCTACGCTTCGCGTATCTTGCGTGCAGCTCGGCCAGCTTCAACTGGTGGATGAAATAGAAGCAACCAGGTGAGCTGCTGAAGTCCGATGCACCAGTGGTTCGCAGCTGATCCAGATTATCGAGATTGCCCTGCTCATCGAATACATGATGAATACGATCCTCGTCCACAACCATGTACAGCGGTATGTACCCCGGATGCTTTGGACGAAACTCGTAGTCGTCGCAAAATTTCGTTCCCTCTTTTGGCTTCAAAAACAGCCGTGTGCTCATCGCTCTCTCTGGTTCGAATACGCGTCGTTGAAGCCATTTGTAGTACATATCCATGGTATCCTTGATCCAGTGTCGACAGGATTGCGACAGTCGAAGATAGCTGAACACGGGATCCATGATTGCATCCTTCAAATCCTGGTTGATACCATAGGCGTCAAGAGACCTGCTCCACTCTTCGTCGCTGTCTCCGGAGGGCTCCTTCTCATCTGTGTCGAGTTCATTGGTGCAAAAGTCCCACCATACTTTCTGCATTTCCTTGGTTTCCAGCCCATCGGCAGGCATAGGTGGCTTATCAGGAATATCGCACTATGAGCTCCAAAGCTGTTCTGCCTTCTCTTTGGAAAATCCCATGTTTACGAGCCAGTATTTCTGGATCAAGCTGTATCGGCGAGTCGGCGGGACCATGATGATTGTGGCAAGAAAACAGCCCGTTGACTATGTCTGAGTGTGTTGTAAGGAAAAGATAGCGAACAATTAACAGTCTCTGCTCTCAATACTTTGAATGGTGTAGTGTGCAAAGCTCCGTTCGGGTCTGGAGACTCAAAGCACGGCCGGGACTTTTATTCGTTTTCTAACACATGTCTTTTGTCACTTTCTCCGAATGTCAATGGCTTCTTGTTTTCATCTCACTCAATAAGGTTCCGGGAACTGACGGTTGTCATCCTGTCAGGCAGCCTACCCGGTTGAGCAAGCCTTCAGGGTCCCTGATCATTCAGGCTGCAGGCGGCGAGGAGCCATCAAATCGGTCGTCCTTGCCCCCTCCATCCACCGCGCCTCCTCGACGAAACAAGACAAAAGTCTGGAAGTCATCGGTAGATTCCACGGGATATTTGCTTCCACAACTGCAACCTTTGGAACGACAAACTTAGCCGCGATGTCACTCGCCAAGACCAAAAAGCCAAAGAAGCCCAATCAAGGCAACAAACCTCACCGAACCAAGGCACCTACACATGTTGCGTCAGAATCAGAATCCGAGGACACTCCTGTATTTTTCTTTATGCCCCATGAAAAGTTCAATTACTGTCAGTTCTGCCAATGGTACCCGTCAACATTCACCGTCTCGAAGCCGCAAATGTCACAGCTGGTAGGACGAGCTGTAGATGAGAACGACCCTTTTGGCAGCGTCACATTCACCTGCGCCGAACAGTACATGATGTACTGCAAGGCGGCCCGTTTCGGCGACACCGAACGGCAGGCGCAAATCATGTGCGAGAAGAACCCGAAGACACAAAAGGCTTTGGGGAAAGAGATAGTCGGGTTCACGGATACGAGCTGGGATGAAGTCAAGAGTGCGGTTGTTGAAGCGGGCAATGTGGCCAAGTTTGGGCAAAACCCACAGCTGAAGAAAGTCCTGATGGGAACTGGCGATCGTGTTCTTGCTGAGGCGTCACCAAAAGACCGCATTTGGGGCATCGGGTTCAACGAGAAACAGGCGATGGTGAATCAAAGAAATTGGGGAGAGAATCGCCTTGGCAAGGCACTAATGGCCGCGAGAGAGCAGCTGAGAAATGAAGATGCGGAGGAATTGGATGTAGAGGGTAACACAGCCAAACCCTCAGGGGACCAGTCCCATGAGCCTAGGGAAGGGGAAGGACAGAGTGCATAGGCATTCATTCTAATTGCGATACCTTGGAAGGCCACACGAACATGGAAGATCAAAAGGCATGGCTGGGTTGAACGACAGAGGCGCCGAAGATAGCTCGGGTACTGAACCAGCAACAAAGATATGGGATCAAAACTTCCAAAACTGAGTCTGGATGCATTAGCTCATTATTCTATCTCTATGCATGTCTGACTGCGCGCCTCCCACATACTTCGATCATGCCTATAGAGATGATTCCTCATCATCCCCGAATCCAACGATACCTGACTGGTTTCCTCTCCGTCTGACATACATTCGCTTGGCCCACTTGTACGCCTCAGCGCCGACCATGAAAACAAAAACGTCGATGAAGACCACAGCCCACTCCCAGCTGATGCCGTGATGCATGAACACGACATGATCCAGAACAGGGATGTATAGCGTCGGGAACACGATGAAGAAGACGATCGTGACTGAAAAGAAGAGGAACTTGTTGCTCCACAAGTGTTGGCCCCAAGCCTTGAGGCCTTCAGGCATGTAGAAAAGGGACCGGCGCGAGTCGATCAGTTCCCAAGCAAACAGCAAGAAGATCCACGTCATCGTCGTATAGCATGTAGCCCGAGCACGGAATACGGGCTCGCAGGCTTCTGAGAAGGCATTGTTGCACTCCAAGCCTAGGTTGCCGTCATTAAACCCGAACACAACAATTGTGAAAGAGCCGAGAACGCAGCCCGCCATGAGAACGCCGTAAAACACCATGTCGAATAGAAACTCAGGCGTGAAGACGCCGTATTTGAGCTATTGATCTCGTTAGCGCAAAGTGTTCTTTGGGCTCGTCCATGATAGCGGACTTACATTTTGAGGAGGACGGTTGAGGATATCCGGCACCGCTTTCTCGAAACCAAGACCAGTTTCACAGAATGCGCCAGTTCCAAGAAGCATCCAAAGGATCTCCACGGGAGACAGCTGGAAGACCGAAACACCAGACTGGTCTTTGAAGGCCAATCCTGTCAGCAGAGCGCATACAAATCCGATGTTGGCTGCCAGAACGTGGAGGATGAACTTCTGAATATTGTCAAAGATTCGCCTGCCCTCCTCGATGGCGTTGAGAATTGAGGCGAAGTTATCGTCCGTCAAGACGATATCAGAAGATTCTTTGGCGACATCCGACCCAGACCCCATGGCAATACCGATGTCAGCGCGTTTCAAGCTCGGGCTGTCATTTACGCCGTCCCCAGTCATACCGACGTATCGGCCGCGACGATGAAGCGCCTCGATCATCCTCACCTTAGTACTAGGTGCGCATCGTGCCACGACTAGAGGGAGCTGAGGCAGCTCATCGATCTGATCATTCGTCAAAGCATCAAAATCGTGCGCAGGCATCACCATCGTTTGAGCGACGTCGGCCGGCAGCATCTTGAACTTCTCAGGCGATGGCAAGATGCCCACTTCGGTCGCGATAGCCCTTGCTGTTTGCGGATGGTCGCCGGTGAGCATGTGCACGACAATTCCGGCACCTTGGCATGCCTTTACACTGGGCTTCGACTCTGGACGGGGTGGATCGTAGATGCCAACGAGGCCGCGGAAGGTCAGGTTGTGTTCGAAAATGTCGCGGTGGGGAGCGATCTTGCCCTCGGCAAACTGGAATGCTGACACGGTTCTCTCAAGGTTTCGATGCGCTAGGGCGAGAACGCGAAGGCCTTGGCCAGCGAGAGTCTCCATGTTGACGTGAATGTTGTCTCTGTCTGCCTCGGTCAGAGGTCGGGTAGCGGTATCGAGAGCGATGGTGTCACAGGTTTCAAGGACACGTTCGACGGCGCCCTAACATCAGTTTGTCAGTGATGATATTTACAAGAGCGTATGGGTGGGTCTTTCAACAGCGTACCTTGGTGAAGAGATGCATCTCCTGAGACTCGAGATTCTGGAAAATTACGGACATTTTCTTGACATCAGAGTCAAAGGGAAACTCTGCAATCTCTTTCCATGCGGCCTCAGGGCCTTGGGTCAACTGGAGTCTATTCCACCCGAACCTAGAAGCAAAGACCTCAAGAGCAATCTCTGTGGGTGCCCCAGTCGCCTTCCATTCTCCCGGGTTCGCGGAGCTGTCGTCGCTTTGCTTCAGAGTGGCCAGGTTCGCCAGCGACGCAATGTTGAGGTACCATTGGAGAGCCGGGTTGCTTGCAGATTCGTGGTGCGGCTCAATGGGATCGGTGGTATCGTCGTGTTGCTTTTCGGCTTCCGCACTAATATCTCTCGGCTGGCCGGCAGTGAACTGAACCGAGCCGGAGAACGGGTTGTATGCATCGTTCGTCGTCTGCACGGAGTAAGTGCCAACTCCAGGGAGCCAGGCCTTGCGGACAACCATGCGTCCCTGCGTGATTGTGCCGGTCTTGTCAGAGCAAATGTCTGATGGTGCTTGCGATCAGCAACATGTTGCTAAAAGGATTTTGGATTCCAGTGAAAACTTACTCGTCACTCCGCCCAGTGCTTCCAGGCTTGAAAGGTTCCGAACAATGACGTGACGCTCGAGCATCTTCTTCGTACCAGCAGCCATGGTGACTGTCAATACGAGCAGCAGCGAAACAGGAATGGTACCGATGGCGGTTGTTACGGCGTAGATAATAACATCCTTGCGTGAATCGAATTTGTTAGCGCCCATGACAACGATCGCACAAATGATGGCGAATGCGAAAAGCCACAGAAACAGCTGCGACAGCTTCTTCTGCAAGGGTGTGCCAATGGTCAGTCCCAAGAACTCGCCGATCCAATCGCGAGTCATCATCCACGCTGCCATGATGTATGCAAACACGGAAAGTCTGCCGTCCTCGCTGCGCTTCAGGTACGACTTTGCTTTCGAGCCGCCATTCAGAGCACCGGCAATAAGACCGATCTCAGTGCACATGCCAGTGGCAAAGACGACACCGCGGCCGCGACCTTTCGTGATCACCGTTGAACTGTAGACCACATTCAGTCGGTCGCCTGGGCCGGTATCATCGTCGAAAGTCAAATTCGGGATCTTGGAGACAGGCGCGGACTCGCCAGTAAGCAAGGCTTCGTCGGCCTCGAGGTTAACAGCTTCGATGAGGCGTATGTCTGCGGGGACGGAGTCGCCGGTGATCAGGTCGATGATGTCGCCGGGTACAACTTCGGCCGTCTGGATCTCGATAGTCTTGCCGTTGCGAAACACTTTGCAGGTTGGGGAACCGAGGTTCTTGAGCGAGTTGATCGTCTTCTCGGCCTGAAGGGTCTGGGCGAAACCAATGAAGATGTTGAGAACGATGATGCCTCCTAAGATTCCACCTTCGATCCAGGCTTGGATGCCGAAACTTGCACCAAGAGCCAGAAGAAGCACCTGATATCAAGCGTCAGTCGAACCGAGGAATAGCACAGCCCCTTGGGCAGCAGAAAGCAAGCTTGCTCGAGAATATCAAGAACACATATCTAACTCACCAAAGTCATTGCGTTGAAAATTTGCTCCAGAAAGATCTTCACCGGTTGCACACCCTTGTTCTGACGAAGCTCGTTGCGGCCGAGCTCCTCAAGCCGGCGAGAGGTCTCGTCGGTAGTCAGTCCCTGCGCGGCATCAACTTCGAGCTCTGTGACAACCTGGCCAACATCTAGAGCATGAGGCGGTCGTGATAGTGGCTTATTAGCTTGTCCAGAGATGTGCTCGCTCTCGGAATCATCTGGAGAGTTGACCCGGAAGGAGTCGTGTCCTTTCTCCTTGGTGCCAGTCATGGTGCCTGGATGTGCGAAGAGGGCGGTTCGTGTTATTACAAAATTTGACGTTTCCGGTGTAGTGAGTCCATGAGTGGTTATTAGAGGCGTACCATAAGTCGAATAGATGCGGTTGGAAGAAGACCATTGCAAAATATTTGTACTGGTTCAGCGGCAAACCTAGAAGACCGCCTCAAGCTCTACAAATGACGACTTGGCGGGCAGTTTGGATCGGACGAATCAACATGTCCAATTCAAGCCGAAAACGGCAACCAAGACTCATTCTTGCGACTCTAGGTAATTGCATCCTCGAATCTTTACCTTTCGGGGTCTGCGGGTTTGCGCATAGCGGCCGTTGGCTTGGTAAGGCGGCCATCTAGAACAGTGGTCTGGCGGAAATCGTTACGCGAAATGTACGTAACGGAATGCATGGTGTGAACAGCAAACATTGAGCTTGATTTGATGCAATGAATATGAATGGTCAAAGACAGGCTTAAGTGGCAGGGAATGGAACTTGAGACGGGTTGCGAAGAACTTGCCAGACGACACAAACCTCGACGGTCCGCGGACGCAAGAGTTTAAGGGCAGCAGCATGGACCAGGCGCTCATATGCACGACTTGCACTTGAACTTCCTAATCGGGTAATAAAATGGAATCTGGGGTCGAAGGCGGCTGACTCGAGTGGAACCCCCGCCGTTGACTTGAAGTACGTATTTCGACGGAGCCACCCGTAGGTTTTGACTTCCCGGACTCTCGATGTTTCCGGAATTCCAGATTCCCCGTGTATATTTTCGAAAATCGCAGATTTAGAGATTCTGCAGGTAGACTAAACGACAAAGGGCAGCCAAGACTCACTTCAAAGACACGGTCAGGGCGGAGCGGGTTGATGTCACTATGCAGGACTGCATTTCTCAATCCTAGCCAAGCCTTCCGGAACAACGTGGTGGGGAATTGTAGGTAATATTTGTGTCCTCAAAATCATATCTTCGCGTCGATTACTTGGAGTACTTCCATTACGTCTTCATTAGAAGCCTCATGAGTGGCGTAAACTGGCCTTTACCATCCATCAACTGCGCCGCTGGGCTGACAAAATCGTCGGCGCAGTGTGCCATGCACCCAAACCAGCCGTACTCATCGATCCATTCTTGTGCATCCATCCATTCGCTCAGCTTCTCTGTGAACCTCTCAACCTCTTTTCCGTCACGACTAATGGACGCGATCTCGGAAACATTGAGTGGGAGGCCGTACTTCTTGTGCATAGAGGTGATGTACCGTTTTGCGTGTTCCAAATCACCGCTGTAATAGTGGACACCAAGAAAGTCTGGAATCCCGTTCTCTGACTTTCCCACGAGATCCATGAACGTTGAAAGCCACTTGTCTCCTGCCTCGTCACTCGCGCAAGCAGGTCCGACGAGTTTCTTCCCACGTTTGTCCCGCAACTCCGGGACAACCCTCTTCAGCCACCAGTCAGCGGCGTCTTCAGGCGAGATTCCTTGCCGTTCTGGTTCGTTGAGGTAATGCACCATCTCCGCGTCTGAGTCACGGATCCAATCCCACTCTTCCGTGTCGATCTGCGCACGTGTCCGAATCATGGGCCGGAAAGGGAGCCGACCCTTCAACTCCGGTGGGTACCATGCGTTCCAGTTGTGCACCGATTTAAATGGCGATGTATTTGCTGGAGTCTGTGCTTCGCCAGAGTCATTAAAGAGTTGGTCGATGGCGGTTGGCCGGTCGCGCGTGTTTGTCCAGTCCCATAATAAACATCGCTTCTGGACGATTGGGCTCGTGGTGGTTTGACTCATTGTTCAATCGCACTTCCTGCTTGACAGCTAGCCTGGAGATTGTAGTTGCTGGATCATGAATGAAGGAGACATCGAGAGTTTTCTGGAAACGAACATATGGGGTGTTGCGGAAGGAATCGCTGCCATGTTCCTGACGTCACCCTCGCCAAAACAAGGAACTGTTTGCCGGTTGTCGGTAGATGTGGGGCCGAACCCGGCGGACTGCAGCTCCGGGGTGCCACTTTCAGTGACAAAGTATTAGACAGGTCTGAGCGAGTAGGGTGACTCCTAATGATTATGGACGCAATTCTTTGCTTGGAGTTGTCTGCGTCAAAGAACATTCTTAGTGTACATTTCTTCTATCCATGGATGTTCCCTACCATTTACCACCCCAATTAAGCCCGTGAAATTAAGCCCGTGAGGGTTATGTCATTCCGCCGCGTAATCTAATGGCGGTCGTTTCTATTCATTCACCGAGCTAACATCTCAGCCCAACTTACCTGACTCCTAGGCGTTGAACCATTAATAGTTCTTAGTGCGAGTTTTCCTATTTCGGGGGATGTCCTTAACTACCAGAGCGGGTAGTGGGCATGCTTCAAATAATAGTACTAGGGACGACGACGACAACGACTACATAAATCATTGATCACAACCGCAGGAATACGTGGAGAAAGAGGAGTACGGACAGGGACGACAGGGACGACAGGGAAATGAAATTACTAGAATAAATAAACTATGAGAACTAACACGTGCATGTAGTTCGATGCCCGGTCATTCAAGCTCATTCGCCCGGATAGCAAAACTCCTAAAGATTTTGCATCCAAGGATGCTGAAGCAGGAGGCATCCTCAAGATTCAGCCCCACTTCCCGCATTATCATGGCTGAAAACTGGATCTGTCAGGCGTCCCAGCTGACACGAAGTTGGTCGTAAACGGCGCTTTTCCCAAACTTAGAAGTTTGACACTAGACGCTCAAGGTATATCATGTGAGTGCCTTATCGCTGGCACAATGGATGCGTTCGTGCAGGCCTCGCTTTTTCGGTCAGACGACGACGCCACAAGAACTCTCAAGGTGATCCATAGCATCAAAGTTTCCTTCGGGACGGTACACCCAAAGACTTCATAAACAGAGGTTTCTTCCAGGTAAATAGCTTTCGTAAGTTGCGTTCACACAAAAGTAAAGACCAGAAGATTTTGAGTCTACAGCTCTTGGACCGCGCGGATAAATCCACCACGTTCGTCAACACCTGAACTAGGATGGCTTCTAACAGCAGTGGCAAAGTAGACATGCCCAAACCACAATCTTCAAAAGATGAGGATTCCATCAGAAATCCGAAAGGTCCCTGCCTGAGGAGCTGGGTACGAACCCACCCTACTACGGTTTCCAGAATACCCAAGCATTTTGAGTCGTTTGATGAAAGGCACGATAAGGAGAGATCTTCGACAAGTCACAAAACAATGGTGGAAAGTCTGGGAAAGTCAATCACCAAGTTACAGAACCGACTCACCCGTCGCCAAATGAGGCCGATTGAGTACCATCATTACCCTACGAGCGGTCCAGCCCGCTTTGTACGCATAACCGATGGTACTGAGAGAGATGAAACGATACGCCATATCGAGACTAAAGCTTCATGGTTAGATGGTTATAAATGGAGGCTGGCCAGCAAGCATAAGGATGCAGACAAGCCTACCGCGACTGCTTACATATATCTAAAGGACTTCCCACAACAAGTGCAGCGCGGCATTCCATGGGCGGACGGTGATCAGCGGGTATGTTACCAAAAGCTTGTACGATGGGGTACTTCATACTGGCAAGGGACAACGCACTGGCAAGATCGCGAGCCCCGCCGCACGTGGTATGCCACAGTAGCATTGCAACATCAAAATGCAGACCTCCTGCTCGCCGATTGTCGGAAGCACATTCAGCCTGAAACTCTTCATATGTAAGACCCTCTCTAACTATTCTAGAGTTAGACTGACAACTTGTTACACTACTTAAGGCTCTCTCTACACCAGCGACTCGGTCCTGATACCTACAAAGAGGTCGTGAGATTCGATGCCTATCAGGCGTACGGCAACGACCTTTTAGGTCAAAAGCTCACAGTCTGGAGTGCTGGCAAAAAGGTACCTAAAGAGCTCAAGAGATTCATTTGCTCTTTGTATCCAAGTTGAAACCCCGGGTGAGGTCAATGGCGCACTTCTATTGACCTGATGCCTAATGGAAGTAAAGACACCGACCATTAACAAGATTCCCGGGTGTTTTTGTCTGGGCGCAAGCTAATTTGGAGTTTATGTGATCTACCATCATATCATCTCCCGTATATGGTGTCATATTCGAAGTTTGACAGCGGTCGAGGGCTGATGTGGGCATCTGCGGATATGGGGCGGAGAACCGGCAGACATGATGCGGAGGAAGGTGGGGCTTGACCACCGGTCTCAACGGCATGCTTATCTGCGCTTCGGGCGTTCGGGGATGTAAATGATGCCGACAAGATGCAGTCAGTTTCAGTTGCCATGCCTAGATGCAGTTTGTCGGACTGCTTGGAAATCATGAATTACACGGTTCTGTTGAGATGTCCGACTACCCGGTATCGTATCTACACTGGACGGAGACTTGCCGCGATTATAAGTGCGGAACCGTCTGCCACCCGATCTAGTTGATGGGCCTCGTCAATCACAACAGCACAATAAAACTTCAGATCACTCTTCAACTTTCATCATGTCCTCATCTCAAAATGCCAGCGCCATTCAGCCTTGGTCCCTTAACGGCAAGACGGCCCTCATCACCGGCGCCTCAAGGGGCATCGGGAAGGCTATTGCAATCTACCTAGCTCGTAAAGGGCTTGCCAACATCGCTATCACTTACGCATCAAACAAGGCCGCGGCTGAGGATACTCTTGAACAATGCCGGGCTCTCGGTACCAAGAATGCAGTCGCCCTACAAGCCGACGCTCTTGATCCAACCGCGTGGCCCAGAGTCGTTACAGACTCACTCAGCGTCCTCGGTGTCTCTGAATTCGACATCCTAGTCAATAACGCCATCTGGGGATCTTTCCAAGACTTCAAGCCGGCGGCAGAGACCACCGCAGAGGACTTTACGAAGGCGATGATCGCCAACGTGTACTCCCCGGTCGCAACTATCGTCGAGTTCATGAAGCACGCACCCAAGACGGGCGGTCGCGTGATCAACATTTCCAGCGTTGCTGGAAGGGAAGCGAACAACGACCCGATCATCACGTATGGCGCCTGTAAAGCGACTCTCGATAGCTACACGAGGTCCTTTGCGGGTAGCTTCGCTATCGACACCGGCATTACGTTCAACACAGTCGTGGTGGGATCAACCGCTACGGATGCGCTGGTTAATACGATGAGCGCACTTCCTGCTGAGTTTGAGGAAAAGCTTAAGGCGAGTGCTTCGGCGGCGTACCGCATGGGAGTTCCAGACGATGTCGCATACATCGTCGGTTTTCTTGCTAGCGAGGAGAGCAAGTGGGTAAATGGAGCGGCGGTCAGTGCCAATGGTGGCTACAGGTCGCTACTTGCGGCTCTTGGTTAGGTCACTCTGGGTCAAATAACTGCGGGAGTGGATCATTTGATAGTTCACCAGATATTCGCGTTGTGTTAGTAAGGTGACGTTATTGCAAATATTTGTCCAATAAAATAAACCGAAATTTTCTTCTATTCGTAGGATTGTGGTCAATTTTTCTTTCTTGTTGGAGTCTACATTGTTGCTTAGCTATTTCTTGATTTTCGTTATTTCGTTATTTCTTCCTTCATTCCTTCTCTCCGTTCTTATACATTTTTGCAATTTTTGATTCTGTACAACGAAACTCTCCACATTCTTTAGGGCACCAGTGGTTATTATGATCCTATCTCCACTGAAGAGTGACCACATTTTAAACCATATTACAAGCGGTGATTCCAACCCAAGTTTGGAGGCCGCAAAACATGATCTTTACAACTCATAAGGGTTGAACCATGAGGAACTGGCACATTTGCACGTGTTTGAATGTCACAGCCGTCCAGGTGTCATATCGAGGTTGTCCATGTGCACCTTTAGAGCTCGACATCAATTTGTATTAGAGAACAGCTTTGATTAGCTCGGAAATAGCTGGGAAAGATTCTATAAAGCTTTTAAAGACTTACTCTCTGCCCCGCTGACCGATGAATCTCGTACTCATTCTCATTTATTTCTTCGCCGATCTAGTGTCTGACCAATTCTTCCGCTAGCCGCCTGACATAATGTTGAAACTCAGGGCCCAACTCAAGGCGTTCGTCAAAGCCACACTCGGTTTGGGCAGGCGACCTGACGCATCCAAATTTCCGCTACTCCAACTTCCTCCTGAACTGATATACGACATCGCCGACTACCTAGAACTGTACGAGCTGTATTTTCTCAGCAAAACTTGCGGACCCCTCCGGCGGCTGACCCATGGGCGAGTGGAGAAAGAACTCCGCGCGCTTGGGATTTTCCCCGAAGCCGTGCCCTCCTCTGGTTGTGCAGATTGTACCAAATCGAAGACCTGTCCTTCGTGCATCAAAGCACTAGAGGTGAGGAAAAGGAAGGCTGCGACCCACTCCACCGCTAGGTTCAATTTCTGGGCTGGGATCTCAAACTTCATCCCTGACAGATGGGCATGCCGGTGTTGCGAAACCCTCCACCCAATCAACCTAAAAGACCTGGAAGTTTTCCGACTCGCGCCCCATTTTTCATGTTCTCTTCAAAACGACCTCGGGCCAGATACACTAGAACGCTTCTATGCCGTTCGCGAAGCGGAAATACAGCTGGCCGTCAAACGCACGCGTTTCAGTGACTTCTACCAGAAGCACCTGCAGAGATTATTGGAGCCGTCCTCACAGGCATTCAGCGGTTACCCGCACCGAAGGCAGGATGAATACTGTGGATGGGTATATGAAGCTACGCCCAAGTTGGTCAGCGGACGATCCATGTTACAAGAGACGTGGTCAATCGGAATGCTTCAAGGGATGCAGATGACGCCACATTCGCTCTGGTTTCTTGAGCTGTGCCCTCATATGGCCGCTGTGGACGGGGGGATATTATCGGGGATTTCTCCAAGACAGCATGGCCTCACGGCGTTTCGGGAACATGCCCAGTACGCATATAGAAAGAGCTATCAGTTGACGTATGAGAGCTTCGGACATTGTCCGCTTTGTCTGACGGATTTCAGTGTCTCATTTGATGGGCACCAGGCGCATGTTGCTGCCTGGTACGACTTCGGCTCCTCTAACTCTCCAACAGACGATGCTTGGATGGCTCACTCCAGGTTTCAAGATACACAGGAAAGGCCTTGGCGAGAATTTTCGCATGATAACGGACACGTTCGACGGATGTTTCTCACAGGAAAACCGTACAACTATGAACAGCAATGATTTGGGATCAATATGACACATTTGTACCGTAAGGTGAGTCCTAAATGTGTATACCTTATGCTGAGGGAGATGGGATTAGTATTAGATGGTTGATGTTGGGGAGGCTCTGGGTGGTTAACAGATTGTTGAATATAACCTTTTTTAAGAAAGATATTTTTGGGAATCCGCCGTTTCTAGAATGTTACGCCCCGTTCTGCAATGCTTTCGACGCTGCACCCGTTCAGCTGGAGCAGCTCCTTGCTGCTGTGAGCATCCAGTTAGAGGACCTGCAGCTTGCTGCGCCTCAGCGAATTGACCAGAATGTATAGAGGCTGCACTGATAAGTAACTCCTTGTTGGCGCCCAAATAGAGCTTCAGCCTGATCTCCGCCACGTCACAAGAGTCCCCACGAGTTGTGTTCCTAACCCGGCGGGCTTGGTTAACAGGGATACTATCTGCATGTCAGCAAACTTGCAGTTGGCAGCATCCATCTATGCCACCGCAGCGTCAGAGCTACCCTGTCTAATCACCTGATCGTCGGGTAGTAGAAGTATTTAAACTCGCTGCCCGAGGCTTTAATCAGGCTGTACTTCTCCTCTCGTATACTCGAGGGCATCCAGAGCACAACTCCACCGCAGCACCCAGCCCCTGAACACCCATTTGTACTATGGAGACATCATCAACCGCTGCCGAGCCTCCTGCAGAGAACCCTCTTTCGCCCCCAAACAGTCGAAGAGACGATGCGCCAGGTAGTCCAACGTCTGATACAGGAGTGGAGACTAGGCCGGCGGAGCTTAGACAATCCACCTCCGGTGTTGACCGTCCAACTCGGAAGTTCATCTTATCTCTCTGGGATGCAGGTGGCCAGATTGGACCGATCGGCCGAGTTTTTATCATCTCATCCGGCGCGACTTCGGCCATTTTTTTTCTATTGTTAATGTTCTATGGCTTGTACGAAGCGACATCCGGCTTGTCCAGCTTCATCCTGTTCACGTTGGCCGGTTCGTGGTTTATCGGTTTGTTCTGTCTGGTGGCCTACGGCGGAGTATTGCTGTCGCTGGCCCTCCTTTACTTGAGCTGGCGGCGGGACTCTTTGATCCGAGCCGTCTCACTGGTGGGTGTCATAGCTTGCGGCGGTATGGTCTGTGTCCATCTCAGCCAGTCTGTTTTCATTGCGTCCACCGACAAATGGACGCACTTTTGCGCCTATGTACGCATCTCGGACTCTCCCTGACTTCCCGCGTCGCAGATTGGAGCCCTGCCGCAAACATTTCGGGCCTGTGAGGCGAGAGTTGCGCCTCAACAGGCGTCGCTCTTCACGGAGAGGATTTACTGGGATCAATACCCCGGCTTTTATCACTTCTTCCCGAATCATACGTACCACAATATCACGTTCAGCGAAGAGCGTTTCCTCGCTGTCCGGCACAACAGCACTCTTTGCTATCCGGGAAAAGAAGCAAGAGATCTTGAGGCGAAGGGGTTCCAAGCCAACGAGGATCTCTATGGCCAGGGCGTTCGCATTGGTATCTATCTCAACTGGATAGCGTTTCTGCTAGCAAACCAGCTGTTAGCTCCAAAGAGGCGTCGGGCGTTACAGAAGGCCTATTTGCTGACTTTCAATACTATATTATGCATAGCAACATATTTTGAGATACTGCGCCCATGCGTATTTGGAATTGAGATTGTGGTTCTCTATTGGGCCTATTGTGGCGGTGCTGTCTGCGTCTTCAGCTCCGCGCCGAACGAAAGCCGCCTTAGCAACAACCCTCGCTGGACCCAACTTGACTGGATGACAGCCGTCAGATATACGAGCAATGGCCTCATGGCTTATCATGGATTCTGGTTCACCTTATATGGCTACGACTATTCATACGCTCGAATGCCCTGTGGGACTTATCATTTCATTTTCGGACGCCTGCTTGATCCCAGCCCTGTGTTTTGTCTAGTTAGGTTCGGTTTGGTGGCAGCTATGACTTTTTTGGTCCTACCTGTTGTTATTGGATTCCCTCTGGTCGCGGTCCTTCTAGCCTCTGAGATGAAGGTTTATATCTCACAAGCGCTTACATATGATGACAGCAACTCCTTGGGACCCTATCAACACCTAGAAGATTCTGGACCAAACCGGAGCCCCCACAACTCAATCGCTTCCAAAAGACTGAGACTTCTCCGCCTTTTCAGGTGGGGCAAGCGATGGCATGGCCGTATCCGCGAAATGTTCGGCCTTCCCTTCCATGCTCAGCCAGGGATTCGCTTGATCACCCCCTTGGATAAGAAAAACCGGAAGTAAGTCTCTAGATTGTTTAAGGCAAGCTTAGGTGCTTTTAATACGCTAACACTTCGGTCTAGAAAATACCGTGTTTACTGTGCTGGCCTGTGGTTTATTTCGTTCACCCTGTCCGTGACAGGTATAGAAACAACTTTGAGGTGGAACAACGTTGACAACATTAATTCCTTCAATTCAACTGGGCAGTATTTAGCGCTCCCTCTTGGCCTCTTTGTGGTCATCGATGTAGTCGCGAAATTGTGGCAGCAAGAAAAGGCAAGTTATAGCATCCTGCATATGATGCTTATATTTATCGTAGAAGCACATACTTGCATACTAGAGGGCGTTTTAGCTGACTGTTGCGATTAGGAACGACGAAGACAGCTATTGTGTCGTCAGGTGGTTGGTGAGGAAGTAGAGCTGGAAGACTTCACAGTGATGGGGGCTCTCCAACACGCTGCTGCGCAGCCTGACAATGAGTTCTTGATGTCGGGTGGGCTGGGATTAAGTGAGCCCACGGTGCCCACACCCTGACTGCGTACCCGTGTGCCAAGCGTCAGGAGGGCCACCAGCAACGTAAAATGAGCAAAACTCAATAAATTGTGGCTTCGCCAGCAAGGACTAATGCTGCAATGGTGCGGAAAGCTTCTCTTTAAGCTTTGGCCCCTTCAGCGGGTGTAAATACAGATGTCCTAGCCCGAACCTGAGCTGCGTGAATGGCGTCGATATTGACGAACATCGCGTTAGATTCGACACCACGACGATCTTCTTATATGGCACACACTCCTGTAACTGTGCTCTTTATCAAGCGATCTCTCGGTTCTTTATTGCAACGACTCTTGATTGCAGATCTAGGGCTTTTCCCACTGGAAAATCAAGCTTCGATCATGCCTACAGCATCCATAAGAGGACGTCTTCTTCCTTCTTTGCCCGTGTCTTTAGATCTGAATCATCACTTTGCTGAGCAGGGCTGTCCTGACTGCCGACAAGATCAATAGCTTTCTCAGCGTCCTCACGCGCTCCAATTTTGCGAAGCTCTATGGATAAACTGTTATTTTGTTTCGCAACGGTTCGACTGTTCTGAGGATTTTCACTTCCGTGATTTTCAACAGCCGTTTCCGTAGTATTTTCGGGTTCTTTTGTGAATACAGCCTTACTGTCCGTCACATACATCGCCGCCTAAGCGCTCGCAACGCATTCTGGAGATGAGAATGGGCAGAAAAGTCTGGAAATGAGATTTGAGGCAAATTGAAGAGCGGGGTAACTCGAACCGCCATCGAAAGGTGAGCCTCCTGCATATGCGACAGCCTGACGAGACAAACCTGGCCTAGGCTCATTGGTCTACTTGATGTTCTGACCCCCCATTAATGATATTGTTCTAGACCGCGGATCGAAGCTCTGGTAAAGGATCTATTGATCGCGGTCTATTCATGGAAGCCTTCCATGATCTAAAGCACCTAAACCGCCCCATGCACCGACACGGCTGCAACAACTAAGACATCAAGTCAGAAAAACAACCGGGAGCACCGAATAATCGTAAGTCTCAACGAAACTGAGTTCAGAGCGAGGTTCGCCCAAAACAAATAGCGGATCCTTCCCAGCCTTGTGTGGGGGTTTGCTATGTGGTTATTGCTGGTGTGGAGAGGCAGGATTGGCTCAACGTTAACTGTCAATGGATATGTCAGAAGCAACTGAAAGAGAAATGTCCTCGATATCACCGTGCCATTCGCATCCTCGCATGACGGGATCGATGTTGAAGTCCCTTCCCGCCCGAATAAGTGGGGCCGAAACCGAAGGTCGCCGTCCCCAAACCGCGACAGCCGCACAGTGCCCATCACCTGCCCGCACATCCTCCCTGTGTACTATGCTCCCACCAGGTAAGCACAGTGTCCAAATCACCTCATACATGGCGCTTGTGACCAAATCCAGCACCATCATTTCCTCCCAAAATCCTCATCTCTCGAACCTTCAACGGGCTCCATTCCCTCTGCATCATCGCATCTGCTGAACTCCCCACTCCATCAAAATGTCTTCAACGCAAATAGACGACGAAGACCTCACCTTCACCTGCTGCGCGCCCCTCCGGCCCTCAAGCCTCCTGCGGCCGGTCGAGGTCGGCGAGATCGGGTACGTCCAAGTCCACTCCAGCCCGCGTTCATCCCATGACAACCCCGACGTCATCTCAAGAAATTCTTGCGAAAATGTTCAATCATCAACCACACAGACATGCACCCACGCTCCGAACACCAGGCTAACCAAGACCTCCCATCACCAGCGGCTACGGCCACGCAGGCACCTCGACATTCCTCGCCTGGCCCATCCTCGGCCCGCTGCTCTTCCAGAACGAGTCCAGCGATGCGCGGGACCACTGCGCGAATGAGAGAAGTAACCCCCCCCCTTCATCCCAATCCGCTGTTCCGCCTCTCCATGATACTAGACCTCAAGTGCTCGCTCTTGGGTGACCAAAACTGACAAACCCTCGCAGCATTCCTCTCATACCTCCGCCTCTCAGTCTACATGTCCATCGTCTCCGTCGCAATCGTCCTCTCCTTCCACCTCAAATCCGAACCCAGCGAGCTCGAGCTGCGCATGGCGAAGCCGCTCGGCGTCATCTTCTGGTGCCTCGCCGTCTCGTGCCTGTGTCTCGGCATAGGGAACTACATTAGTGAGTTCCTTTCCTTTTTCACTCTTCCCATCTCACTTTTTGTGCTTTCTCTATATCAACTGTCCCTCACACCACGCGTCCTCGTGCTCTCACCAACTACCACGACGAAAACCTGACCATGAACAACAGAAACGGTAAACAAATACAGCCGCAAAGCAGCCATCGTGCAGACCGGCTGGAGAACACAGCTCGTCCTCTCCTTCGTGGCCCTGAGCATCGTGGGCACGTGCATAGTCCTCCTGGTCATCACCAAGCTCGCCAGCACCGACAACGACACCTCAGACAACACGCTAAAGTCAGACTTCACAGCATCGCATGTTTTGTGAAAATAGAGAAACAGTTAATTCAGAAAGTTCTTTTCTCCTGGCGCCTATTATGCTTCCCAATGCCAACCCCAGTCTTTCGCTCGCGCCGTGCATCAGTCCTTGCTGATGTGTTTTATCCATCCCCCGAGGGTATATATCGAAATGCAGTCTATATATGTGAAATCCACACGGCCTGCGTCTTGCGCATTCTTGTTTCTTTTCTTAACCCTTGAGCTTGCCGTCAGGCGTGCAGAACAGGTCCCTGGCGGAACCGTCAATGTGATCGCTCTGCTTCGCTTCCGCGTTGCACCCGCCAACGACCTCGCGCCATGCAAACATGTACTCCACCGCGCGCTGATACACGTCCCTCAGGCCCATGCTATCGCCCTCCCAGCCAAGCATCGGCAGATCCTTGCAAGGGGTGAGGGTGCCGTTATTCGGGAGGGTGTCCAGCGTGCGGACGAGCGACTCGGAGGTGTGTATTGACTCTGCCAGATTCGCCCTGAGCTTCTTCCGTTCGTCGGCCTCCATTTCGTATTCTTCAGGGCCCCGGTACAGCTCGTTGTGCACCTTGGCTACTGTGGCGCCCGTCTCGGCGCTGGGATAAACCGTGAAGTAACCTCGCAATCGAGATAGCCGCAAAACGTGTTCCAGCCAAGAGGGGAACATCTTGCTGACCTCCTTAGCGGTCACCATCTCTGGAATCTTCTCAGGGGCGCGCGAGCTCTTCAACGCGTCCACTTGAGATACCAGACCATGAAGTTCGACCCACTTCTCGCCGAATATTAGCATGGCGTTGCTGCTGGGCGCCTGCCACATGTAGGAGGTGCCCATCTCGTCCGGGCCATCAGAAATTGGCTCCACAAATGCCTTCTTGCCATTCAAGTAGACGGACGGGGCGGTCAAACTGATGCCGAGTAGACGTTGGTCCCATTTTTGGACTACGGAGTATCCGGAGTAGCGGTACTCCAGCAGAGAGTATTTCAGATCTAGGGCCAGTCAGTGAGGCAACCCAAACGCAAGCGCAAATAACTCACAATGAAAGAAACCCGGTGCCAACTCCGCCTGCGGTGAGAGAACAAGAATATGAGAAAACCTGGGCGTCGTTGGCCAGAACGACTCTAGAAACCGGATGGAGCTCTCCTCTTCCGTCATCCGCTGCCGCGGTATCCTGTGTCTCAGTGACAACATCTGCGTCCTGCCCGGGTTTGCCACGTGTGAGGGTGGCCAGTGGAAATCCTCGAGAAACTTGGCCGTCGCGGGCTCAATGTCTTGCGGTAGCTCGATAGTAAGGTGGGGGATCGTGAAAGCGGTAAAGTCGACCTCGTTCAGTGACCTCAGCAGTCGCAGCAGGCTGCCGGAGCCGCTGGCCGGGGCTTGGATGAGAATATCGACGCTGACCTTGTTCCAAGCTGCGAGCGACGGACTATCGAGCTTCGACAACCACCACAGCTGCTTCGACGCCTCCTTGGGAAGCTCGATCAGCGGGATCTTCAGCGCGCCGGCCTCTTGTCGCATGCCCTTCAGGAACGGGAAGAGCTCGTCGTCGGTGCCATCCACCATGATCGCCTGCGGGTGCATAAAGGTATTGATGTTTCGAAGTCCGCGAACGACGGACAGCTCTAGGCGGGCGTCGGTCGAAAGGGAGGAGAAGTCGGCGCGGGCATCGTGCCAGATGATGTAGCAGCTGTCGTCTATTCCGTTGATCTTCTTGATCTCGTCGAGCTCGAGCTCACTCCGGCCCATAACTGCAAAGTGCACGTAGTTCCTCAGCTCCATGCCCATCTTGCAGGCGAATGGCAGCAACGTCGACGCGCTGTGCAGACTCGATGCCGCAAAAAGCACATTCTGGTTAATCGTCTGTCCGCCCTTGGTCGCAGCGATTGCGTGCAGCGAAGACGCCAGACGGTGGAACTTGACCGGGCCGTTGTAGTCGTGTTCGGCGATCGGGGGCATGGGCGTTCCAGGCTTGGCCTTGCGACCGCCGCCGCTCCTCCGGGGAGGACCATCGCGGATCGGGGAGGGGATGTAGTCTCGGGGGCCGTCGGTGTACGGGTAGATGTAGTTGGGGCGTCGTTCGGCGAAGGAGAGGTCACCGAGGAAGTACCAGATACCAGCAGCGATTAGGAAGAGGTAGGCGAGGCGTCGGAAGAGACGGCGGGATGGCATCTTGGCGGCCGGCTGCCATTGGGGGTTTCTGTTTCGAAGCAGCATGGGGTTCACGTTGCTGCCGCCGCCGCGGTAGTGGTCGTCGTCCTTCTTGCCCATCTCTTCATCGCTGAGGAAAACGAGGGAGCGTAGTTGTCGCCATGGGTCCGGCATGCTTCTCTATCTGGGGAGACGGAACTGCAGCACAGAAGGGAGGGGGGAGAAGAAGGGAAGAAAGGAAGAGGGCAGAAGAGAAGTGAAAGCAAAGCGTCGATGACAGGGCGACTGTAATGACTGGGAATGCAGCTGCAAGGGAGGGGACGAGGTGATCCGAGGGTTGGTTGGGCGTCTCACATCTTCCCGTCAACGGATTCGTAGATGCAGCTAGCTGGATGTCGAGCTCCAAGCAAGAGGACAGGTCAGGACGGGACGTCGACTTGACTTGACGTGGACTTGGACTTGGCCAGGTAAAAGGTGTGTGGAACGAAACAACAAGTGGTCCCTTCGCGCCTTCCCTCTGCTCCGACCTGGACCTGGACTGGACCTGCCCAACCTGTGACTGTGACGGGCGGTTCCCTGGTGCCGGCAATTGCGCACCTTATTGCGCAGTAGCGTGTCCCTGACCTGAAAGTGCGTCTCGTCTGGCCAGGGTTGCTTTTCCCTTGCTCCTTGCGCCGGCGTCCCTGCTGCTGGGCTGTGCAAGCGGGTGTCGTGCTGCAGCTTTGTGGGTTCAAGTGTCGGACGGTGGATCTGTGGAGCTTGGCCGGACCGCGACGGGGAGACGGGACCTCGGGAAGGGGGAGCTTCGATTGCGCTGAGAGCTCCAGAGGCGGCGATCAGCGACGTGGTTCATGCGCGAGGAAACACACGGCTTGCTGAGGAGAAGCTGGTCCCGTCGTGCAGAGTTGGAGAAAGGTGGCGTTTCCAAGGGCCCTGGGCTGCTGTTCTGCAAAGGATCCGGGGTACGGACGCGCGGGACCTGGGTGCCGTTGGAGGATCGAGTGAGGTGTCCGTCCGGCTTGGAGAATGGCCGGTCAGATCATCCAAAAATGGCAACGGAGAGCAGTGACCTCGCAGCGGTGTTGCTTGTTGGCGAAGAAAGCCGTGCAGTTTGTCGCAGTAAGTTGTGTCACTCGAATCATGAATTGGAGAGACGGACTGCGAAGAGCTGGCGGGGGGCTTGACTTGGGCCAAAGTACCGTTCCTGAATTTAGCGTGGTACAGCTTAATGACGAGTGGGGAAAGGTACTTCTCAGTCCGGCCCGACAGCTGTGCGCCCACGTTTCCTTCAGTGAGGCGTTGCAATGTCATCGGTGAACTGTGGTGGTGCACCACGATGCGGGGCGCCACGAGCCACAGTGTGGCTGCCCCGAGCAACCGTTTTCTAATTTTTTTTTTCTTCTGAAGCGCAATCGCGGGGCGACTTTTAGAGGTCGGTCACGAAGAAATCCCAACACAAATAACCCCCCTTCACTTTCAGCTAAAGTCTTATATTTTCCACCTCATAGATCATTCATTTCTCGTATTCCCTGTCTCAAGCTACTCATTCACCCATAAACCCCGCCACAATGGGAAAGTCCAGACGAAACAGAGGCGCCCAGAGCCATCGCAAGGACCCCATCGCCAAAACCGTTAAGCCGCCCTCTGACCCCGAGCTGGCCGCCCTCAGAGAAAAGTCCATTCTGCCCGTCATCAAGGACCTCAAGAGCTCCGACCCGAAGTCCCGCACGGCCGCCGCCGCCGCCGTCTCCAACATCGTCACCGACGAAAAGTGCCGGAAGCTGCTGCTGCGCGAGCAGATCGTCCACATCGTCCTCAATGAGACGCTGACCGACGCAAACCTCGACAGCCGAGCCGCTGGCTGGGACATTTTGAGGGTCATTGCCGAGGAGGAAGAGGCCGACTTTTGTATTCACTTGTACCGCCTGGATATTCTCAGTGCCATCGGCTTTGCCTCTCAGGCTGTAAGTGCCCATTCACATACAATCCTCAAGTGAGTTCTTCTGCTAACATTTCAATAGATCCTGGAGAACCTGGCCAAGGGCTCAGCTGTGAGCAAGGGCGAGGCCAAGGTCACCTGGGCTATTGCCGAGTCCGTCGTCGCACTCCTGTCTGCCCTCGCCGAGGCTCAGGATGAGATCCTCGAAGCCATCGTTGGAATCGAAGGCATCAAGAACCTTCTCTTCACTCTTGTAGCTCACACCGACTCACCGACAAGCATCTGCCTCGAGGCGCTGGCTGCTCTCCTTACCTTGTCTGAGGACAACCGTCGTCTGGCAGAGGATGTCGTGGCCGACGAGGGCCCTAGGCCCCTCACGACCTTAACGAAGCTGCAGACCACTGCCGATGCCAAAGGCGTCCTGGCTTGTGGTGTTCTGCACAACATCTTCACAACTTTGGAGTGGTTCGACAGCACACCGGGGCAGAAGAACCTCTCCGACGCCGCACTCATCCCGACTCTGTCATCAGCACTCCAGGGCTCCGAACCTGCAGCTGACCTGCCACCCAAGAGCCAATGGTCCAACCCGACCGAGGTCCTCCAGCTCGCACTGGAGATCTTGGCCGACATTGGCACCACGCTTCAAGTATCCATGCAAGGCGGCAACAAGAAGGGAGGCGAGGAATGGAACGGAATCGGAGACGACACCGCTATGGACGAGGACATTGACGACAAGGCTTCAGGGGAGGAAGACAACGTCGGCGGCGATGACGACGACTCCTCCATGGACGAGGACGACATGGCCGACATGGAGATGGTGACCGGCGCCGACGACGAGGTCGAGGGCGAGGCGAACATGGACGACGTCCCCACGCTCCGCGAACTCATCCAACAAGCCATCCCGAGACTCATCGAGCTCGCGACCACCGCCGCACAGTCCGACGACGCTCTCCGCATCCAGAGCCACGCTCTGTCCGCCCTCAACAACATCGCCTGGTCCATCTCCGTCTTCGACTTCGCTGACGACCACAACGCCGGCATCCTCAAGGCGTGGACGCCCTCCGGCAAGGCCGTCTGGGGCAAGGTCATCGTCCCCATCCTCGCCGCCAACACCGCCGACGTCGACCTCGCCACCCAGGTCACCAGCCTCGCCTGGGCCGTCTCCCGCAGCCTGCCCGGCCGTGCGCCCCTCACCGGCGACGAGCACAAGAAGTTCATGGCGCTCTACCACGCCACCAAGAGCCTGCCCAAGAAGGAAGCGGAAGGAGCAACAAACGGCGAGAAGGCCAAGGACGAGGAGCCGGAAGACCCCTTCCAGGGTTTGGGAGTCAAGTGCATCGGCGTGCTGGGCCAGCTCGCGCGGGACCCCGCTCCGGTGGAGCTCAACCGGGAGATCGGCGTCTTCCTCATCACGGTCATCACGGCTCTGCCCGAGACCCCGGCCGCGGACGCGGTCGAGGCCCTCAACCAGCTTTTCGACATCTACGGCGACGAGGACTTTGCATGCGACAAGGAAGTGTTCTGGAAGGACGGCTTCCTGCAGCATCTTGAGGCCGCCCAGCCCAAGGTTAAGGCGCTGGTTAAGACGATCGACAAGAGGACGCTTCCCGAGCTCCGCTCGCGCGCGGACGAGGTTGTTCTCAACCTCGCGCGTTTCCTCTCGTACAAGAAGAAGCACCAGCCTTGAATTGGACCTACCAGTGATGGTACAGATATGGCATAGAGGCGAAGTGCACCAAAAGTTCATGTTTTTTAGGATCATAATGCGAGCATACCACGACGTGATGAGGAAGAAAAAGGATGTGTGCTTACCTGGCTAGATGCGCCTCGCAAACAGCGAATGAAAAGGTTTTGGGGAACATGGGCATTGCACTTCTGACATAGTTAGGGACATAACCGCGATGGTCAATCATAAACTCACTGGCTCTCTTGATGTAAACCGTGCCATGCTTGTGTGTGATCGTGTATCCGTAAGCCGAGACCTGTGTAGTTATAATGGAATTATCCCTCCAAACCCCCATAAACACCTTCCAGCAGCCTGCCCGTTTTAGGCGGCGGAGAAAAACAGAAACGAAATGCCCAACCAGACTACCACAATCA
Source organism: Colletotrichum sp. SAR11_240 (assembly GCA_025328625.1). Lineage (NCBI taxonomy): Eukaryota > Fungi > Ascomycota > Sordariomycetes > Glomerellales > Glomerellaceae > Colletotrichum > Colletotrichum sp. SAR11_240. The sequence goes on along the minus strand of JAKMXA010000007.1, from coordinate 231,250 downwards.
ACCAATGGGCTTCATCTTCTTCTTCTTCTTCCCGTCCCCGGACTTGCCCTTCTGAAAGCTCCGCCAGCTGTCGATGCGCTGGTCCCGCGTAGCCTCCCAGTCCTGCTCGTGCTGCCTCTTGCGCTTGCGCTGCTCGGTCTCCTCGTCCTGCTTCTTCTGCTCGCGGCCCTCCTCCTGCATCTGCGCCTTCACCTGCCGCCGCCGGCGGTGCTCGTTGTCAATGAGCACCTCGCGCGTCTTGTCGCGCCACTTCTTGGCGAACTCGTCCGTCTTGAGCTCGGGGCTGTCGACGGTCCACTTGTTCTCGCGGATGAGCAGCATGCGCGCGTCCGCGATGGCCTCGTCGAGGCGCTCGCGGTGCTTCTCGTCCATCAGCTCCGTCTGCGCCTTCTTCAGCCGGTCGAAGGCGTCGGGCGCCAGCGGGTTCTTGGTCTTGTCCGGATGGATGAGGAGCGACTTTTTGCGGTAGCAGATCTTGATGTCGGACTCGGGCACGCCAGGCTGCAGGTCGAGGACGGCGTAAGCGTCTAACCTGAAGGCCTTGAGGATTCTGTCGATTTCGGCATCCTGGGGAAGGGGTTAGTTAGCTATGCGCCGAGGTATCAAGGGGGATGGGTTCCGTTTGCGGGTTGATGTACCTTGTCGAACTCCTTCGCCTCCAACTCGAGCGCGTCGAGGGCATCCTTCTCCTCTTTGACGTCTTCGCTGGCCATGATGCAGATTCGCAGAGCCCGCGATCAAAAATTTCAATACGGAAAAGTCTTGCGATGAACTTGGGAAGCTGCGGCGGTTCGTGTAGGTGTAAGACCTGTAGAGGTTGAGGGAGGTTCGAAGGGCACGAGGCTGCCCGCGTGCGTAGCAGCCACACACGCCCGGGCCCACTACGTATCCCTGTCGCTTCGGCGCCCCACGAACGCTAAGATAAGACACTGGATAGCGATAAGAAATTTTTCGATGGGTCTCGCCCGCCAGCTCTTGGGACTTTCAGTGTTTTTGGAGGCGCCTCCAAACCGGCGTTCCTTCCAACACGACAGGACAAGGGCCCAGTTGTCGACGAGAATCTTTCAACGAAACCCAGCTCGTCGCATACCGGTCATAATGCCCCGTCGCGCAGTATCACCGACGCCGTCCGACGGCGAAGTCGACATTGCGGACGCCCTCTTCAACACCAATGCCGACGACAGCGGAAGCGAAGGCGGACAGGATGCGGGCTTCGACTTTGACGGGATCCTGAACGGAGGGGGCGAGAATGAGGGCGAGGAGGATGGCGACGCCGCCTTCATTGCGCTGCAGCAGGCAGCTTCGTTCCGAAAGAGTTCCAACCTGAAGGGAAAGTCTGTGAAGAAGGGCGGTGGTTTCCAGGCCATGGGTACGTCAGGCATTGTACGAAACCAGTATCTCCGGCCAAGCTAACTAGTTTGCAAGGTCTCAACGCAAACCTCCTCCGCGCGATTACGAAGAAGGGATTCTCCGTCCCTACGCCGATTCAGCGAAAGACGATCCCCATCATCCTCGACCGTAAAGATGTCGTCGGTATGGCGCGAACGGGTTCCGGAAAGACGGCCGCCTTCGTCATCCCCATGATCGAGCGCCTGCGCGCCCACAGCGCAAAGATCGGCACCCGCGCGCTGATTCTGTCGCCATCCCGTGAACTGGCGCTGCAGACGTTGAAGGTTGTCAAGGAGTTCAGTAAGGGCACGGATTTGAAGTGTGTGCTGCTTGTTGGTGGTGACAGCATGGAGGAGCAGTTCGGCTTCATGTCCTCGAACCCGGATATTGTCATTGCGACCCCTGGTCGTTTCCTGCATTTGAAGGTCGAGATGGGTCTGGACTTGTCTTCGATCAAGTATGTGGTGTTTGACGAGGCTGATCGTCTGTTCGAAATGGGTTTCGCTGCCCAGCTCACCGAGATTCTCCACGCCCTTCCACCGTCCAGGCAAAGTCTGCTGTTCTCCGCCACGCTACCAGCTTCTTTGGTAGAATTCGCCAGGGCCGGTCTGCAGGACCCGAGTCTAGTAAGATTGGACGCCGAGACCAAGGTTTCCCCGGATCTCGAGAGCGCATTCTTCTCTGTCAAGGGTGCCGAGAAGGAGGCGGCGTTGTTGCACATCTTGCACGATATCATCAAGATGCCGATGGGCACGCCCGATGGAGTTCCCTTAGATATTGCGCCATCGAAGAAGCGGAAGCGCGGCGAGGGTGACGGAAGGGGAAAGCCAACAGAGCACTCTACCATTATCTTCGCTGCTACCAAGCACCACGTCGAGTATCTGGCGCAAATGCTTATCAAGGCTGGCTTTGCGGTCTCATACGTCTACGGTTCCTTGGATCAAGAGGCGCGTAGGATCAACACCGAAAACTTCCGTCAGGGTCGCGCGAATATCCTGGTAGTCACCGATGTCGCTGCCAGAGGTATCGATATCCCCGTCCTGGCCAATGTCATCAACTACGACTTCCCCCCTCAGCCCAAGGTCTTCGTTCACCGTGTTGGTCGTACGGCCCGTGCCGGTCAAAGAGGTTGGGCCTACAGCATTGTGCGCGAACTCGATACCCCCTACCTGCTTGATCTGCAGCTCTTCCTTGGTCGCAAGCTGGTCATAGGTCACGAAAGCGAGAAGCCATCCTTCGCCGAGGACGTCGTTGTCGGTGGACTTTCACGTGACAGAATTGAGATGAACATGGAGTGGATGAACAAGATCTTGAAGGAGGAGGCCGACATTGAAGCTCTCCGCAGTGTCTCCGTCAAGGCCGAGAAGCTATACCTCAAGACGCGACACTCGGCTTCCTACGAGAGCGCAAAGCGCGCACGCGAGATTGTTGGCTCCAAGGGCTGGAACCAGCTGCATCCCCTATTCGGCGCCGCCGCCAACAACGCCCAACAGGCTCGCAACGAGATGATGGCCAAGATCAGTGGCTTCAGACCAGCTGAAACCATTTTCGAGATTGGACGTGGAGGAAAGGGCTCCAACAGCGAGGCAGTGGAAGTCATGAAGCAGCTGCGCAAACGCATCACCCCGCACCGTGGCAACAAGAAGGACGACAAAGACTCGGACGCGGAGATGGGAGACTTCGACGACGACAAAGAGGAGGAAGACGAAAACTCGGGCGAGGAAGCAGACTACACCGAAGCCATGGAGGCCTACAACTCTGACGACTCAGACGACAACGACGGCCTCGAGGTCACAATCTCCAACGCAGACGAGGGCAAAGGCAAGAAGAAGAAGAACAAGCAGCCCGACTCCTGGCGCGACTCGGACGTGTACATGTCCTACACGCCGCGCACGATCAATGCCGCCGAGGAGCGTGGCTACGGCGTCACGACGGGCGCGCAGACGTCGAGCTTCGTGGAGGCGGCGCGCGACGCGACGATGGACCTGACCAACGACGAGACGGCCAAGGGCTTCGGCGAGCCGACCAAGACGCGCGGCATGCGCTGGGACAAGAAGCAGAACAAGTACGTCGCGCGCGCCAACGACGAGGACGGCTCCAAGGGCTCCAAGTTCATCCGCGGCGAGTCGGGCGTCAAGATCGCGGCGACCTTCCAGAGCGGCCGCTTCGACAAGTGGCGCAAGGCCAACAGGCTGGGCCGCATGCAGGTCGGCGGGCTCGAGAGGCCGAACATGCCCGGCGCGGTGGACCAGTCCGGGCCGAGGTACAAGCACAAGCTGGAGAAGGCGCCGAAGCAGGCGGACAAGTACCGCGACGACTACCAGGTGCGGAAGAAGAGGGTTGCGGAGGCGAAGGAGAAGAGGATTGGCAAGTTCAAGGACGGCGCGGGCAGCAGGAAGGAGATCAAGGGCGCGGAGGATATTCGCAAGGCGAGAGTGGAGAAGCAGAAGAAGATGGAGAAGAATGCCAGACCTTCGAAGAAGAGGTAGATCATGTCTGGGATAGTATGTTCTGAGGATGTGGACTTCGAGGATTTAATTAAGAAGCGTTTACTGTCTTCCATTTCTCAACTCCTCGATGACTTCTTCTCCTTCAATTTACCAGCGGTCACCAAAAGTGCCTACTCCACCCTCCAGAAGGGCCAGCTTTCCCCAGGATGAGACGGGAAACTGCTTATCTGAACTGCAAAGGCGGATGTAGGCAGACTGATCATCGGTTTCTACCCTGTGATCTAGGTCAGGCAAGATTGCCCGTTCCACCGTCAGCTTACCTGGGCGTATATGCCAAGGCGCCTCATATGTATTCCCCCACCCTACGCTACAACCAGCAGCTCTGGTCAGATTGCACATTCGGACTCTTGTCATACATTCAGCGGGGTAGAGACTCTTAGACTGGGCACCACTCCCACACAGAAAATCTCAGCTGCCTGATTGAGATAAGTCCAAGTCTGAAATGAATGGAAGTTAGGCTGATTTGCCTGCGCCGCCGCGTCGTTTCTGGCAGTGGCTTCCCACATCTACCGCGGGAGGGGTTCGACCTTAAGCCGAGAAGAAGATAACGGCTCTTGAAGGCTTATTTAAACAGATCAGCATCTCGTATAGCATCTTTTGACGTGCTCGGTCTTAAGCCTTGGTTGTTTCGTATCCCCAATCATCGCAATGAAGTTCCCAGTTCTCAGGACTCCAACGCTCTGGGTGTGGGCGACGCTCACACGTGCTGTTCTTGGAGAGCCCATCCCTGCTCCTACGGGCAAATACAATGTCGGCGCCCAGCGCTTCGTCGTTCCCTTCTTAGACGAGGACGACGTCGTGTGGCCGAATGGTGTTTCGACCGAATACCTCGTCACGTTGTACTATCCTACCTCGGACGAGAGGCCATGCCCAAAGCCGTACCTCGAGCCTGAGCTTGTTGAGCTGTACGAGGATTTATGGAATTACAACATCTCCCACCTGACTTCGACTTTGCGGTGGAATGCCTCTTATCTTGAAGAGGGAACGGGTCCGACACTCCTTTTCGGGCCCGGTGGTTGGGGTCCACCGACTGATGGCAGCTACATCGCCATCTCAGACCTGGCCTCCCACGGTAAGCCCCCGGTTTCTTCGATCTTCCTTGCTCGCGCTGACAAGACGTCGAAGGATACGTCGTGGCTGCGTTCGACCATGTCTACGAGCAACCCTTTGTGCGATATCCCAACGGCACAGGTGTCTACGGCCTCTCTCCAGCCTTCAGCAATTACACTCTTGCCTGGGTTGAGGAATTACATGCCGTCAGGGTCAGGCAGCAACTTCACTTCATTGACTATTTCCCCTCACTGGTGGCAGAGCTCGATGCGCCCTTCAAGACCACCGACTTCGGCGCGTTCGGTGTGTCTCTCGGAGGCTCCGCCGCTCTCACCTTGGCACTGGAGAGTGATGCCGTAGCTGCCGCCATCAACGTGGACGGCACCAACTGGGGTCGATTGAACAGCACTTCCGACTCCGACCTGAAAAAGCCGTCGATGATTCTGGGCTTCGGGGGTCACAATGCCAACTCTGACCCCACCTGGAGGAATTACCGAGCCTGGCAGACTGGATGGTGGCGTCTGTTCTCGGTAGACGGAAGCTTGCATGCTGACTGGGAGGACCGGACGTTTTGGAAGATTTTCGGCACGACGGCTACACTGGGACCCATTGAAGGCAACAGAATGGTCAATATCACGAGAACATTCGTCAGAGCTTTCTTCGATGAAGTTTTGTTTGCTGTTGAGCAGTCTCTTTTGGATACTCCTTCAGAAGGCTTTTCCGAGGTGCACTGGGACGAGATCCATAATGGAAATTAAGTTGAAAGCAAATACTGGGAGGTCCGAACTGGACACTGATAATTTCACTTTCTAATTGGAGTTTTTTGGAACACTAGTCAGTCAGGGAATGAATTTGATTTGAAATGATGAAGACTCTACCTACCTTAGGCTTCAAGTTCAGTTGCGAAGGGTCTCAAGCGCCCTAGAAACATACTACCTGCTCCAGAGACCCCCCATCCAGAGCATAGAGCTGGGTCCTAGCTTCTGAGCTGAACGTAGGTTCTCTTACGGTCCTCATTCCAGGCATGTGGCCATGAAGAAGCCCAGGTACAAGTACAGCAAGAAAGTAACGAATGAATTCTGGGAAGCGGAAGTAATGACAGGCGACTGTGTAGAGACAGCCTGCCAGACTCGGTTGCCACGATCCTCGAGACGCTGGAGGTCATCACCCTCAAGTGCACCACGTAATGGCACATCCCATCCCCCATCCGCTACAACCAAGGTCCGGCACAGGGAACGGACACCCATCCTCAATACACTTATTGTATTTTTCAGGGTGCCTACATCCTCTTCGAGCAACCATCCCAGCATTCAATACTACAGCGGTTTATTTAGTCTTCGCCGCGGTCACGAACTTTAAAGTGGATGGAGTTCTTACCATTAGTATCTGTGGGCAACGCATCACCGGCGGTCGCAGCGATGAAGAGAGCCATGATAGTGGAGTCGAAACGCATATTGTAAGAGATTAGGAATCGAAGGGGGGATTGAATGTTCTTGTGATTCTGGTGCTGTATACTTTTGAAATCTTCCTATGCCTTGAAGAGGTATCTGCCTTTAGAAAGGAACAGAAATGAGCATCGAGGAGGGGGAGAATGCAGACTTATATAATTTACCATCGTCGCACAACGCGCCCCCGTCAAGACTTGACTCCAGCTTCGGTGGCTTGTTCAACCCGTGAATGAAGAAACGCCATTTTTCGATGCGAGTAATATCTCAGTGTGACAGTTGAGAGGCTGAGCGAAACATCAGCTTCCATCATCAAGTCTCGCGATACAAGCCTTGCTGAACCATCGCACATGCTGACATTCTTCACGGCATGTGACCAGCCCTTGGTCGCACGGATTACTATCTACATCGAACGCCCATTTTTGGAAGGAATGTGATATTCAGACCTAATTTCAAGACGATGAAGAACTATATGAGACATTCTGCCGGAGTTGTTCCCCACGCGCTATGTTGGAAGACAACTTGACTGTCCTCCGGCTTATAGTGTCTTGATCTGCTGGGCGTTCAGACTATGCTTTGTGTGCAGGACTGGTAGCTTCCATTACAGCAGTAACACCGAATAGGCATAACGGTTAAGTGTGCTCATCTGTGACTAATTGAATCTGGAAGGTGTTTCTGTTTGTAGCTTCTCAATGTCAAGTCTTAGTTTCAGTGAAATCGAGATTTTCTCTACTACAATACAGGGTGCCAGATTCACTTGATGTTGCGATGTCAAACTCATAAGTGGTAGTGGCCTAATGGCCACTATCTTCGTCTCGGGCTCTATGTTCTGTCGTTCCTTATGTGCTCGACTCATGCCTTCAAGGACACCATGACCTTGAGGGCGCATCATTCCAGTCGCAGTACGCGATCCAGACTTGCACGGCTGCCAAGGCCGTAGCTATGAAGGCAGAGAATGCAGTGACTACGAGAGCGGCGATAGCACACTCGAACATCCTTCGAGGTGATCTTCCTCTTTCCGTATACTTCTGCCACCAAGTGATGGGGGTTGGGTCATCTACCTCCCTTAAAACCTTAGCCAGCTGACGTCCCCAGTATGGATACTGGTCATATAGCCCCTGAAGGTCTTTAGGAGGCTGCTCGGCCTGGTTTATGGGCCAGGAACTATCCAGCAATTGTGCATCAAGCTTTTCTTGGTCCACCCAATTTCTGAGAAACTTCCTCGACCTCTTATCACCAAATGGCGGAAACAAGAGGTCAAAGGTTTTCAAAGTCTCGATGAGAAGCTTTGGGTTGAGACACCCGCTGTAAGTTCCGATGAGTAATCTCTTCCAATGAATAGTATTTTGATTAACACTCACCATCTCAAAGCCTCGGTTGTCGATTGGTCCAGGTCTTCACGGTCTATCTTCAACCTTTCGAGGCTATATTCGAGGAAAGAGCGGTGGTGAAAGACCAGAAGAGTCTTAAAATCATCTCCATATATCAGATGTAGATGATCTGATAGTTTCTCGGTAGGCCTGATTCGTATACCGGCATAGCTCATCAATTCGCTGCCGCGGAGGTTTCTTATATTTATTGGTTGATCTCGTGCAACTCCTGCCGGTACATGGCGGTATACACGATCAAGAAAATCCGCTATCGCCTCGTCGCTCTTCCAAGGAAACGCGATGTATCCGCCGCCAGCTGTGTTGCCCGTTTTGCTTGCAGTCATGAATATCATGCGTACAACATGGTCCGCAACTGCGATATTTCTCTCAGATAACCCCGACGTTATTTGAGATTTTGAAGAACGAGGTTCAGACTTTATCTTGCTGATGATTTGCGCGATATCTGCATCGTAATCAGCGCCCTGAGGCTGTAAACTGGTCAATACGGAGCGTTCATGAGCGCATCGAGCTAGAAATTTGGAAAGGCGCTGTTGTCGGTCGTCCGCCCGATCAGCACCCCAGAGATTGTCTGCGATGATAGTTTCCTGGGTTGGCTGCAAGGACATCGTGAGGCTCATTCGTGTTCAGTCCGGAAAACTCGTTTGCTGCTTGCCCCTCTCTCTCTCTTCTCATTCTCTTTTCCCGCTTTTTATTGCTTTGGAACATCGGTGCCAACCAACTCATATTGCTGGTGAGGCGGACTACCGAACGCCTTGTCAGCTGCTGTGTCACTCCACCTCCTGCGAAAGGAGCGTGGGAAGATGCCATTGGCAGAGCTCCGGTTCCAAGCCACCACAATGACCTTTGATCCGGCTGCACTCGTATTGATGCGGATACTTTCTCCGTGGCGCGGCTTCCCATTTCGGTGACCATCTGCAGAAGACTTTTCGTGCTTGGCACACGGAATGAATGGGTCTATAGCCCTTGGAGCCTTATATAAATTGCCGTCACTGGTATGTGGGCATGACCTTTTTTTTTCTTTCCCGCTTCAGCCTACTGTCGTTGTCCTTCACAGATATTGTAGGAACATCTTCCACGACGCACATCACCTCGCGTCAATTTTCGAGATGGAACTTCTGTTTCCAAGCTTGGATTGGCAAGACATGCTTCGAAGAGTCATTTCTCTGTGCAGCTTTGGAAATATGCTTGGACGTACCGATCTGGACCCGACCTCATCGCAGGTACGGGTAATTACGGTTGTATTCGGGGCCGCGATTCTCTTTCTTTATAGATACCAACATCTGGGGCCAAACACGAATCATCATAGACGGGTCTCGGCCACAAATATATTCGAATTTTACAAGGTCGACTCGTCCACAAAAGGGAGCATCCGCGAAGTCAAAACGGAGAATGATCTGGATGGTGACGTCTCGGGTGCCGAGGGACAGCCCACGAGCAACGATACGACGTATGACTACCCGTTTTACGACAACGATTCACCTCTCCCTCCACTGTGGGCAGATGACAACTTGAATGAACACTCAAGTACCCGATCTTCAACCCGGACTAATAGCTTGCCTGGAGCTGACATAACGCCGGCGACACCTCCACTTGATGCCTGCCCCGATTCGCCTCCCGGAAATACCGAAGAGCAACCAAGTTTAGACTGTGTGCCTGGATCATACAACGTCACGGGAGATGCTGACATCCCAAGGGACACTTTCGCTCAAGGAGATGCCCTGACGGGACACGCAGTTTCCGACACGATGGACTCTACAAGGGACACCTCTCCGCCCCCAACTGAATCAGCATCAATATCAAGCCATGAGACATCGAGATCCCTTACGCCACCCTTGATAAATGGCCATGAGACCAACCTGTCGTTTCCTTCTGGGACGAAGAAGGTCATAATCAGGTCAAGCCGTTGGAAACGCAGGAAATTTGCGTCTTTTACGGGTGCTCTGGATGCCGACTTCAGCGAGGAGGCTATAGATACCAACGAGAGGTTCATCCAAAATCTAGATCGTTATAAGGTTGCGGTCCTTGCTGAATTTGGCTGCCGAATGCCCCCACTGACATCCCAATTGGTTTCTGTATGCGATCCCAAGAACCAGGACCGTGCAGAAGTTTACATTTGCATCATAGGCCTGGAAAACCTCGAAGACATCACGGAATTCGACCGAAAACTTTCCAAGGCGGAGAACAAGTTAATGTACCGCCCGCTAAAGCTGTGCTACCTCCAGGAGGCTGTTCATTTCTCTGCGGCTCCCAGCACTCACGTCATAGAGGCACATCAGAATATCACGTTTTGCGGCACGCTGATGTTATCTCAGCTGGATGAAAATCCTCCAATAGTCTCTACTATCGGCGGCTTGATCACAGTCGAGAACGAAACATATGCACTTTCGACAATTCATTCATCGAAAGAGCAAATTGTATCCGGCCGAGATGTTGAAGGAAACCAACGCCACACCCAATGCTTTGTTATAAGGCCCGAGGCAGGCGAAGTCCTGACTTGCGGTGAATGGCAGCTTGCATTGATTCACCCACATTCAAGACTTCCGAACATCATCACTGGAGGACCTGTTCGTGCCATGACGAAACCAGAACCGCCCCAAATTATCAAAGACCGCTACACCTCGCAATCTCGTGTCCTTTCCGAGCCTCGAGAGGTCTCGATAGCAGCTGGCAGGAGCGGTCTCAAGAACGGTTTCTTATCCAAAAGACGGAGTTTCATACTCTCTTGGTCAAGGGAATTGCAAGAGGTATGGTCCATAGACCTAACGGACGGTGGTAGGTATTCTATGTGCTTGCATCGTTGTACAAGTGGTTGACTAAGTGGCAGACTTCTGTGCCGGCGACTCGGGCTCCTGGGTCGTAAATGAACGCGACAACGCACTGCTAGGTGTCTTGATAGCCCGCTCGGTTGGCGCTGGGTACATGGTATCCTTCTCCCAGGTCCAAAAAGACATACAATCGGCGTTGCGCTTGCCGATTGAAAGTGTCCGTCTGTACCAGTCTCAATCTGAAGACCAGAGTATCGACACCTCAAAAACAATCCATGAGCATGGCGAGTCCGGATATCAGCTCTACGGTCATGAAGAACTTGAGATGGACAGTTCTGAAGGGGAGCCTTCACATCTTCAGCAGTTTGATATTAACATCTCTCAAACAGAAGTGAGTGAGCACAGCAGGTACCCCTTCTTGCGTTTGAGACTTGAAAAGGTCTTACCTGGGCTTGTAAACATCATTCATGCGAGCAGAGACAACATCGATGGGGTGGCGGATAGAGATGGCCAACTCAGGACCTCCCGGAACGCTCACCAGGAAGTCGATTCCGGGCTTGTCAACCAGCCCACAGCAAAGCAGAAACCGCACAGAAATTGGTGGCTTCTGGCGTTGTTATTCTTCGCGATGTTTGTGTGGTTTCGCAGCAAGAGCAATGGAAATAATGGTGGATACTCTGATCATCTAGTTGGGATAAGAGGTTTCTTCAGATCATGGGCGCCCACGTCGTTTCACACTTCTTTCGAGTATCCTCTCAGAAGTCTGGTTCCAAGTAAGTCAAGACTTCCCCGTCAATATCCCATGCTAAAGAGTCTCAGAATCGCCCATTCTGCCGGCCGAGATTTTGGCCATAGTATTTGGGGCCCTCGGCTTGATTATCGCGACAATTAACTTGTATCACGCGATTTGTGAGTCCAGACGACGAACGAACTATCCTCCATCCGGCTCGATTACGGTTAGAAACGCTCCTAACGTTATAGGCGGGCGCATCCCAGCTTCCAAAAGAGGTCCTCCCAATGCATGACACCATCATCAATGCTCCTGGGGAATCTAGAGATGCATAAAGTAAGGGCTATACTCGTGCGGCAGGTATGTCTGAAGTTCGGATAGCAATTCGTAATATTCCAAGCTGACCAAATCCTAGATTTCTGAGCAGTGATTCTGGCTTTCGGGGACTACAGTACGTTGTTCGGTGTCGTTATCGCGATCTCAACGGACTGCACATCCATGCTGTCGTTCATCGAAATCCAGAAAGATTGGTGCAATAATTGGAATTCTAAGGCGATGGGCCCGCAAATTTGGTTTTCCCGAGCAAGATCTTCTGAAGAAAGTGCCAGGGATGACAAAAGCGAGAGATGATAGGCGACGCCGGAGGGAGGCATCGTTGCTGGTAGGGAGAGCAGGGATTACAACAATGAGGGGCACATCAGGGGCCATATACAGAAGAAAGACAACGCATGCTTAACTGGGGAAGCAAAAGGATATGTCTCAAATCAAGGAAAAGCGTACTAGAAAGCTTCCAGCAAGATTGGTCTGCGAAGAAATTCCAACGGGTGATGCAAAAGAACTCCATTTCTTGTATCGGACGATATTCATGTATTTACGTCTTTCATACACCCTGATCTATGAATTCGGCGGCTGGCACTCGGGCACCCTCTTGCGTAGCATATCAAGTAGCCAGATCAGGCTGTGGGATCAAGTGAAAGACCCACCTCCAGCAGGTCCAGCAATAGTCTGGCGCTTAGATAAATGGATGGCATGGATTGACGCAAGTCAGCATTAAGCCAGCCTGCCCGGCATAGACAGTGATCTCTACCTACAGACAAGTGTGTTTCACCTAGGAAACAAGCTTCCATTCTTTCTACTCAAAATCATCAATTACGGAAATCAAAAATGGCGCCAGAAGTCGCGGGGGTCACTATGCCCCTGGATCACATTGCAAAGGTCCCAATCGAACATACCCGGATCATAATCGACGACGACCCAGGACATGAGCACGAGATAGACAACCCCGCTCTCACTCTGGTAAGCGTGGGTAGGCAGATCAAGCTGGAAGCTCCGCCATTCATGGTCCGACCGAAAGCGTACACGAAGAAACTAGATTTCACGGTCCTGGGATCAAGCAACAGTTACTCCGTCACGAGGGCACTTAGACATTGCTGCCGAGCTCCTCAACGCACTCCGAATCCGAACGGCCAATGGTGGAATTACGATTTCAAGATTCTCAACATTTCGTTTCAGTCCAAAAATCACCGCCTTGTGTACGAGAGAGAATGTGTTCCTGCCAATCACAAGTTCGAGACACTACAGTACATTGCGGTTGGTTTAAGAGGCCCGAATATGATGCCCAAGGAGAAGCTTTTGCCAATTCACACTGGAGATGATCAAGGAATGTTCAAGCAGATATACAAGGCTTCGCATAGCCTCAGGCCGTGGCCACGACGCCTTCTTTCCCTCAAAGGTATCTCTGGCTTTGGCATTTATCGGTGTTTCCCCAAGGTCGGCTACCATGCTCCCGTTCAGCTACATCCCCAGACGCAGGGTACACTCGCTTTGTTGTTTGCGGACTATCAGGCAGACTACATCGAGCCTGGTGGGCAGAGATGGATTCAGTGGATGCACAGGGAGTTCAACGCCGGATCTACAGATCCGGAAGAGGGCATATATGCTCTTGAACTCATCTTAAGCTGGTCGGCGCCAAAGTTCATCTTCTGGGGCATGTCGCCCATTGTCCTCAGCTTGGCCATCGGGATTTGGTACATGCAGCGACCACTGACTGATGGAGATGACTTTAATTCGGTCGTCCAGACAGCTTGGTCAATCTCCTCGTACATAGTCACTGCTGCTACCGGTGAGTCATAGTTCTCTCTCGCAGCTCCAAATCCAGCCATGTTGTTCTAAGTTTTGAGCTAACATGATGACAGTCTTCCTCGGAGTTTTGGCTGCGATAACTCAGTTTGGAGACATTTGAGGTTCAACCAAAACAAATCTTATAAGAGACTTCCTTTATGTATTCGCGGATTTGTCCGGCCAGGGCTTCGCAGTCTCGAGAAAATATCTGTATTTCCGTCACAGTTCAAGCGTATCGAGCAAGACGAAAGGGGAAATGGGCATCCATTATTGAGGATTTTAGAGACAAAAAGAATAAATGCCATGGCAACAACGACGAGAGTCACATGGGCGGCAATAGCGAGGACGACAGTGAGGACGACGGTGAAGACGACGGCGAGGACGAAATACATGGAGGATAGTGTAGTACTCGACTAAACGCATAGAAGACCATATCTTCCGTCTTCGGCACTTCAAGTTCAAATTGATTCTTCACTATCCCAAAGAATAAGTAAAAAAGAGTTGGCAAGAGACGAGATTTACTCGCGTGGAGCAAAATGTTTGAACCTAAAAAGACAGCCCGGCACCAGCACCGTGCTCCCCCGGTTTCACCCCGGCCCATCCCGGTCTAGGCCCGGCCGCCCTCCCGACCCCTGACTCTTCCAAGTGAGCAGCAAATCCAGGTCCTCCAACTCCACACTTTCCCCATGTTCAGTTCTCCACTTTTCCCCGCGTCAGCTCCCTCGAAATTTCCCACCCAAGTCTCCTCCCCAAAGTCACCTCACCCTTCCATTCTTCAACCCACATTTCCTCTTCCATCCACCTCATTTGCAGAGCGTGCGGCCATCCTTTCCACCTCTCCCGCCGTAATAACATCAGCCTCCACATACCCCAAATGTGCCCCGGCCCAATTGGTGTCGTTGCAGTTGCTTGCCGAGGGGCCGTATAAGTGCCGATCGCAACCGCCGCAGTGTCGGTGATCTCGGCAATGTTTCACTCCTTCAACAGCCGAAGCCCGCCAGCCTCGGCGGTAGGCTCCGCGACGCCGTCCCGGAAGGTGAATAGGTCATGCCAGGAATGCACGAGGCGCAAAGTAAAATGCGACGGCGGTCATCCGTGTGCTAGTTGCGAGTACTACAAAGTTGCGGACACTTGCGAGTACAGGCAACGCAGTAAACGGCATGCCGTTAGCCGGAGGTAAGTCTCACTCCTTACTCTCATCTTGCTCAACCTCGGGTCATGTCTTTCATGCTAATCTCATCATAGCACACTTGAAAGGGCATCTGAACAACTTCAGGCTCAGTCCCGCATTCTCAACGAATTGTTTCCCGATATTCCAGTAGAAGATCTTGTCGGAAAGACTCGATCACAGCTTGTCGCCCTCATCCCTCGCGACTCACTCTACAGCCTGCCACCCACAACTCAACACGATCCTTCGCCGACTGACATCTCTGCCGTTGACGAAGACGACGATGAGAATGACCCGAATGACTCAACTCAGATCTCCGAGAACGGCGAACCCGCCAACGACAGACGATGGGACGAATCCGCTGCCGCTCATCAGCCCACGGCGACCATCCGTGCTAGTGACGACATCAACGCCATCTCTCTCGCAACAGATCAGCATCGCCGCTCATATTTAGGTGTCACCTCCATGAGTGCCGTGCTTAGAGCCATCTTCCGTCTCTGTCCCGCCGCCAAAGAACACACTGCGCAACGAGCAAAATCATGGACTGAGTCCTCGTCGTTACCCCATTATCAACAAAACCTACCCCCTCTCTCTATCCTCAACGCAGCCAGTCAAGGAATGAATCCGCTCCGCGAGCAACGATGCATCGAGTTTTACTTTGAACACATCCACCCCATAACACCTATCCTGAATGAAGACGACTTTCGCAACACCTACGCCGCAGGCAACCGCCACGATGACTCCTGGCTCGCGCTTCTGAACATGGTCTTCACTCTCGGTTCCGTCGCCTCGGGGAGTGACACATTACACGTGCAATATTACAAGCAAGCACGCGCCCATCTCGGTCTTGACTCTCTGGGGTCAGGGAACATGGAGAGTCTTCAGGCTTTGTGCCTTCTCGGCGGCTACTACCTTCACTACCGCAACTCACCCAACATGGCATACGCAGTCCTTGGTGCTGCTCATCGCGTGGCCATTGCCCTTGGCTTACATCGTGAGCCTATCCGCAGTCACCGACATGCCGCCGAGCACATCGCCGAACACCACAGTATCCGCACCGAGACCCGGCGACGGACATGGTGGAGTTTCTTCTGCCTCGATACTTGGGCCAGCATGACCCTCGGCCGACCGACATGCGGCAGATGGGACAGCAGCACAATGGATACGCTTCTTCCTACGCCCCTCACTCCAGACGACCACGTCGCAGCATCCTTGAGAGCCAGTTGTCACTTCTGCCACATCTGCGACCGCATACAACACCGCTTCGCCCAACCCGCGCGCCTCTCAGCCCACGAAGCCCTATCCTTCGACCGTGAGCTCCGTGATTGGCACGCTTCTCTCCCCGAAGCCCTCAAGAATCCGGCCAATTCCCCGCCGAGGTTGACCGTTGCTCGGGAGTTCATGCGGAACAGATACCTCAACGTCCGCCTCATCCTCTCCCGCTGCTTCTTACTGTACCTCGCCCACGACCACAGCCTCAAACGAGGCAGCACTTCCGCAACCACCGACATCGCCTCGAACATCTCCCAAGAGGAGCTCTCCCTCGTCGAATCGTGCCGCACCGTTGCATCAGAAGCAATCGACGCCATCACACTCTACTGGACGCCCAACCGCGTCCACGTCTGGAACTCGGCGTGGTATCTCTTCCAAGCATGCATGGTCCCCTTATTATCCATCGCGATCGAAACCCATCGAGCAACGGCAGCCCGCAAACACCAACACCAAAACGCCCAAAGACGAACATCGGGCGCATCGACTTCGGTCCCGATAACCTCAATCACCACACCGAATCATCCGCCTCCAGCGGTCGCAGGCTCTCCGGACACGGTAGCTTCCGTTGCATTGCAGACATGGTGCGCAAGTCTGACCAAGGCCCTCGAGCTCTTCGCCGAGATGCGCCCTTGGATGCGCGCCTCGGACAGGGCTCCAGATATTGTGGCAGCGCTGTATGAAGCCGTCACCGCGGAAGTCGAGGGCGGGTCTAACGCGGGGTCCACGATTCGGACACCGTCTGCAACCACGGATGGAGGGATGGATCTGTTCGGATGGTGCGATGAGCAGCTCACGGAGCTGGACTGGAGCACGTTCCTCGGAGGCGGGAGCGGCAGCGGGATGTCAGCTGGGGATGACCATTTGATGTTTTGAGATCTTCTGCGCAACAATACCAATGGAAGCCCTTTTGATCGGCCTTTCCATCTGTGTGAGTAAACGAAGGCTTGTGGGTTTTGCTTCTCGCGGCAGGCTCCCGAAGGGAGAAATTACTTTGCAACACCAACACGTAATATGCAAAGTGGCTGTTGGTAACCAAGACATCTCACACAGTGAGGGATCCGCCCTTCATGCTCGACATAAGGCTGGCTGCATTTATCCTAGACTTGGCGAATCGTATTAGAGAACTCTGCGACAATCGCTTCAGCTGAGATACCGCCTTTTTCAAAAGAGGATGCGAATTCCTCCTCGCCAAGCAGCCACTGGGTTCTTGCATCCCTTCTGCCCACCGGGAAGAATGGAGGCTCTCTACGATTTGCGTTCTGGGCGAGCCTGATTTGGTGCATCTGCGCACCTTACCCAATAACGAAGTGCAGAGCGTTGCACAAGATAAGAAAAGTGAAGGTACCCGACAGTTCTAGACTTTCTCGCCGCCTACCTGAGAGTAGTAGCGTCCCTATCTTGGCACTCGGCAGCTGCATATAGAGACGTGCTTTCCCACCCATACGTGGGATTGAGGGTACCGATATCTGTATTTTCTGGCCCTTGTCCCCTCGAAAACCTCGATATCCGAGCAGATTTGGCCCCGATCATGCTTCTTTCTTTAGGTTTGGTCGTCATTGTAGAGATTGTATGTACGACTCTGGCCATGAACGGCGCAGATCACAACAAGGCTATTGCAAGGCGCACGCTTTCCTCGGAACACCATACGCCCCCAAGCATATCTATACCACCTGCACCCACTCCTGCTCCGAGATTGCGCTTCCGGAATGCTGCTTTGGCTCGACGGTCTGCCAATACATGCGGATTTGTATCTGATCCTTCCAATCGTCAGTTCTTTGTTTGCCTCCATGGGACTCACATGAGTACAAAACTTACCTCTCCTTAGCTTCGCCTTCCCCGTTTACTTGTCCAATCTCCACTCACAGCTGTTTCGCATTTGGATCATGGCTTGGTTGCGGGACTACCAAGGTTGCGCCGTTCACGGAGTGTTACGACGGGACCTCATCAGAATGCAGTTCTAGCTCTATAGATTCGCAAGCTCGTTGCTGGTACGTCAAACCCCACCCTCACAAACCCTCGTCGTGGTAGTTTCCATGTATTGTTAGCTGACGAAGCCTTTAGCACGGATTCTACAGATGGTTGGCGGCCACTTTGCGTGGATTACGTCAGAAGGAGGAGTGTGGGAGTAGACGAGACGAGAAAGGGGTGTTACCATACGTCTTTAGCAGTCAACGGCACGTTCTCGCGCCGAGTATTTCTAGTCGAGAACCCAACCGAGATTGTCAGGCCTTCAACGACGAGCAGCTCGTCAACAGGGTCCGATTCCTCCTCTTCCACTGCCACTACCTCGACATCTACAGCAGCAACAACATCCTCAGCCTCGGAGCAATCGCATACAAACATTGGAGCGATAGTCGGCGGCGCGATCGGCGGTGTGGCAGTCATTGCACTGGCAGTCTGCGTGATCGTGTGGCTGGTGCTGCGCCGGAGAAAGGGAGCCCACAAAGACGACCCATCACCTACATCGGATCATCCCGAGACAAGCCAACCATTCATCCAGCCCTACGAGACCTCTCAATTGAGCCCTGGCAGTCAGGACAAGAGGCTGAGCCAACAGCAGGTTCAGCAGAGGCCTAACTCAATGTCTCCTGTTCCACAGTATAGTCCGGGACCTCAACTAGGCGGTGGTCATAATGGGAATAACACGGTTGAGTTGGGTTGATAGTAATGCCAGGAGCTAGGTTCCCCAATATCGAGTTCTCAAGCGGCCCCTGAGTAGTTCCTTACGACGATTGGAATATTCAAGAATCATTTACCTCGCTTCCGAAAGAGGAAGTAGCATGTAGTCTCTCTCAATGTGTGACAGATGAAGTGGCCTGCAGCAGAGTGAGACGTTCCCCTCTTAGTGAGACATTCAACAGCCTCGCAAGATGCCTTAATGCGCTCTCCATAATCACTCCTTCATCTATAAGTGAGCTTTCATTGGTGAGATATTTCCAGCTCTCGGCTCGTGCTCTGAAGGACCATCAACAAGTCCGTCCTTCGGGAACCCTCGAGTGTCATGAAAGTAGCCTCAAGCCAAGTATGTGTACGACAGTTCCGAGGGAGATGAACACACCAAAGCAATGACTTCTCCACTTTTCCAAGACAAGCATCATCTTTCGACTTGGCACCCAGTCCGTTCGATAAAAGACACACCTGCGCCCTATGCTGAAATTTCATTCATACCAAGAGTTACCAACATACGACATGTTAATTGCGGATGATAGTCTCCCTGCCCGACGTACGGTGGCCGAAGAGGACTATGCAGGCCAGCGTCTCCGTCGGATACCTACTCCCACTACAGGCCCAGCAGTTCATCTAAAGAATGTTGCATTAGCGAAGCGATCTGAAAATACCTGCGGGTTCATTTCTGACCCTTCTTTCAAAGGTTTGAACGTCTTTCTGCACGGAACCCTACTCACTCTAACGAAGCTAACCTCAAATTTCGTAGGTTCGCCTGTGCCGTATACATGTGATAGCAGTACCAGCTGTCATACATCGGGTCCATGGATGCAATGTTCCTTAGCTATCACATTATGCTACAACAGCACGGCATCGATATGTCGCAGCACATCCATGCTGGGCAGTGCCGAGCATTGTTGGTACGAAGACTGAGCCCTTGCCAACACACTTGGACTGACAGTTCCTTTGGAGCACGAATTCACAAAACGGATGGCTGCCTTTATGTGTCGATTACATCAAAAGAACCGCCTCAGGTGGTTTCATCACACGTAGGGGATGTTACAGGACTGACTATGGGGTCGGCTCCAGCTATACAAACCAGGTGTTCTTGGTAGATGACCCTACCGACATCGTCAGGGTCACGGCCAGTGCCTCTTCCGCTCTCGTACCATCTGAGCCTTCCAAACCTGAATCAGCACCTAATAACAACAATGGAGCTATCATAGGAGGAGTAGTGAGCGGTATATCAGTCATCGTCCTCGCATTGCTGTGCGTGGTCATCTGGCTCATACTACGTCGAAGGAGACAGACTCGCGCCGGAAAATCAAGAAAACAGTCCAATACAAGCCAAACTCCAGCGCAGCCACCCGCAAATACCGCGACCCAGGCTCAGAAACATGGTCGTCAACAACCTCAGCAGCCCATTCAAGCACCTCATTTTGTGAGACACGAGTTGCCGGCTAATAGCGTGGTTGAGTTGGAGTGATCAGGGTGGCAGCTCATGGCTCTGACTCACCATGTATATTTGCGGTCAAGACCGCACACACATAGTGTCACGGAATTACATCGTCATCCAAGCCTGACGCCGCGAATGATCGCCCCTCCAACGTGAAAATGATATATCTACGCTGAGTTCTGCCATCCAGGCATACACCTTAAGCTAAGTGGATGGACTACTGTAAGGCAACTAGGTTATTATTTCGTTGTCATTTTATTATCATCATTTTTGTGTTCGCATTCGTCGTCTTCGTCGCATTCGTCGTCTTCGTCGTCTATTAATTATTATTATCCTATCATCACTATTCGCCCAGGAGGCCAAAAGTGAGCACGCAGATAATTGTGATCATGTACATATGTGCCCTGAATCCTCCTTACAGTCCTTTGCAGCGAAGCATATCGCGGCCAGCATTTGAGTCTAGCAACTGAGGCATGCGTCACGCCAAGAAATCCACACCAGGCTGCGAGATACCCCTCAACTGTTCAAGCATGCCAGGTCATGCAGAACGTCCCCGCCGTTCCAAGAGACTCACCCAATAACGTCCCTGTATCTTGTGTCTTTGCTGACATGCATGATGTTCGTGGCCAGTAACAGCGACGCTGGTGCTCATCGCAGAGATTGCGAACCAGCAGAGAAGCGGGTCAAGGCCTACCTATATATACTGATTCGCAGCCTGCCTATTCCAGAGCAGATCTGGCAGCTTCCACTCTCGTTTCAGTCTGCTTGGCCAAAAAGCGGTCCCCTGCCTGAAGCAAGTGGCGCTTGTCGTGCAAGAACACGGCCGCTTGTGACGCGCCCTCGCTATGGCTACTGATTTCAGGAATTCTGGCTCTGGCAGCCAATACCGCAACACCCACGGAACTCAGAACAATAACTCTGGCTCTGGAAATCAATTCAACGCAAATGTCATCAATTACGTTGAGAGACGGGGACTTAGTCCCAGCAAACCACTGACGCCATTCATACGTGTAGATGCGCAGAACCCAAACAATTCCAAACTGCTCGCCGATTTGCGGGTCACTGATCCACGCAACGACAAGACTCTTATCGAGCGCCGGAAGGGCGGGCTCCTCCGCGACTCTTACCACTGGATTCTCGATCACGAGGCCTTTGTCCGATGGCATACCGATACGAATAGCTCGCTTCTCTGGATAAGAGGCGACCCTGGCAAAGGCAAAACCATGCTTATTTGCGGTATCATTGACGAACTACCTGAACGTATGCCAGGATGGCAGACGATCTACTTCTTCTGCGAAGCGAACGATTCACGTCTTCATAATGCAACTGCCGCGCTGCGTAGCCTTCTTTATCTATTGCTCATGGAAAGGCCTTCTCTCTCTGAGTACATACGCAAAGAGCACGAGCATGCCGGCAAGCAACTGTTTGAAGACGCTAACGGCTGGGACGTTTTGGCTGGAATATTCACGAACATAGCGCAAGATGGTGGCCTCAACGAAGTTGTGCTTATCCTCGACGCACTGGATGAGTGCGAAGAAGGCCTTGACGAGCTTCTCGAATTTATAGTTCGTTTGTCTTCGTTAAACGTTAAGGTCATCGTCTCAAGCCGCAATTGGCCAAGCATCGAAGAAGCTGTTGTAGATGTCTTGGACCAAGTGTGTATCAGTCTAGAGCTAAACGAGAGGTCGATCTCGGCAGCTGTAAAGCGATACATATCGTATAAAGTAGACCAGCTGGCGTCACGCAAGAAGTACGGCATCGACACACGGGACTACATCTACAGCCGCTTGAGCTCGAAAGCGAACGACACGTTCCTTTGGGTTGCCTTGGTCACTGATCAACTTGGGAAACTCGGTGTCTCCGAACGGCACGCACGGACGAAAGTGGAAGAATTTCCTCAGGAGCTAAATGCTCTGTATCGCCGAATGCTCGCCAGGTCCTTGAAATCTATGGATAGTGATCATTGCAGACGAATCTTGGCTGTTGTCTCGATTGTTTGCCGGCCCGTCACTGTCTTAGAATTAGTGTCTCTTGGGGTTTTGGCAGAATTCCGCACTGATTTAGAGGGCCTGGAAGAGGTTGTAGGAGAGTGCGGTTCACTTCTGACTGTGAAAGACCACACCGTCTACTTCGTTCACCAATCGGCGAAAGAGTTTCTGATCCAGCATGCTCTGGCAGAAATCATGCCCTCTGGTATTCATCATGAGAATGACCTTCTCTTGTCGAGATCGTTGGATATTATGTCGAAAACCTGCCGCCGGAACATATACAATCTCAAGGAACCCGGGGCACCGGTTGACAACATTCGCACTCCGATGCCCGATCCCCTAGAACCTGCCAGCTACGCATGTGTTTACTGGGCGGAGCATATCATTGGAGACGAAGGATACATGGAAAAACAACAATACTATCAGATTTTCGAGTTCCTGGAAAATCACCTTCTCCATTGGATAGAAGCGCTGAGTCTACTTCAGAGAGTACCCGCTGGAATAACAAGTCTCTTCAAATTTGAGCGGGCCATCCAGGTATTCTAGACTCTAATTAACGATTCGTGTGAAGATGCTGAATTCCCTCAGGAGGCAGATAAGATGTCACAGCAAAAGCTGTTTATTAATGACGCTTTACGATTCATCCGATTTTGTCGTATGGCGACTGAGAACTCCCCTCTTCAAGTATACTCCTCAGCACTCATTTTCACTCCAACGAATAGCATTACAAGAAAGCGATTTCAAAGTGAAACCGCAGAGTGGATAATAAGGAAACCTGCGGTAGATCATGAGTGGAGTTCATGCTTACACACGCTTGAGGGTCACAGACACAGTTGTTATTCACTGGCCATTTCACCCGATGGAGTTACGCTAGCGTCGGCCTCGATGGACAACACCGTCAAAATCTGGGACGTAATAACCGGCGAGTGCTTACGAACGCTCCAAAGCCACCAGGCTCAGGTCATTGCAGTTGTTTTCTCTTACAAAGGATACATGCTCGCGTCTGCCTCTATCGATGGTGCTGTTAAGCTTTGGGACACGGCGACAGGCCGACTCCTGAACACATTCCAAGCCAATTCATCAGACTGTTTTCGATCATGCGTATCTTTCTGCGCCGATGATCAACAGGTCGCATTGGCATTGGAGAGAAGTGTCGAGATCTGGGATACGATTACAGGCCAGAGCGTGCGACAGATCCACGGACTTGGATCCTCGTACAATCAAGTCATCTTCTCCGCCGACGGTTCCCTCTTTACATCGGCGACGGGCATTTCCCGTGTTGGGTTGTTTGATACGAAAACATGGGCATGTTCGACGACGTTTGATGTCCGTAGTCGTCTTAATGTCAGACGCGGAATGTCACTGGCCTTATCAGGCGACGGCACCCGGCTTGTATGCTGGTACGAGGACAATGAAATCGGCCTATGGGACACGAACACAGGTACCGAGTGTCATTGGTCGGGTCAAGACGCCGGGTCTTTTCCAATAGCATGTTCACAAGATGGTAGTCTTATTGCACGTGCGGCTTCTAGAGGTGTCGAAATACGAGACGGAGACACGGGTAAAGTCTTGCAGAGACTACCATCTCCATCTGCCTATGCCACCACTACACTCGTCTTCTCACCGGACGGTAGGCAACTTGTGTCTGCCACGTTGGACCGGATGATCAAGGTCTGGGATCTTACGAGGCATCAAAAGCATCAAGTCAACAAAGCCAAAACGCTGCTTTGGGACATACCGTCCACTCCCATGCCGCCAAAACACAATACCACGGATGAAGCGCCTGACACACGCCGACGCTCCCACGATGCGGCCACAGGTAAGGCGGGGGAGTTCTTTTCAATTGTCCTAAATCATAGACTGACCCGGTTTCGCTGTAGGTTACGCAGTCACAGATCATGACATTGAAGCATTCGATTTTTATCACTCATCCATTCGGGCATTGGCATTTTCCCAAGACGGAAGTCAAGTAGTATCATTGTCAAGAAAAAGCATCAGTCTTTATGATTTTGCCACTGGGCAGTGCCTCAAAACTACCAATAGCCGTGGTGCTGGCCTGGTGCCATGTTTGCTTGCTTATTCCAAAAACGGTATTTTGCTTGCAGAATCCTATTACAACTCTATTTCTATCTCAGTTTTGACGATGAACCCCCAGTCGAAACCACGCTTCTACTCACGAATGTACCATGGTGATAACCATCATGATATGATCGTATCGACTGCGTTTTCGAACGACGGGGCCACCCTGGCATCGAGTTCAAGGAACGGCATTGTCAAGCTCTGGGACTCGGCTACGGGTAAATGCAAAGTGACATACGTCGTACCTAAGATGGTGGGCAATTTGAGGTTTTCAGTATCTGGATCACAGCTCATTACCAACATCGGTAATTTCAATCTGGAGAACCTGCCAACTACAGACGCGGAGCGTGAAGCGCCACAAGCTCCCGAGATAACGAGGTCAAATATTCAAGGTCTCTCACTATCTGTAGAAGGCGGGGGCGCATGGATACAGAAAGATTCCAAGCCCGTGCTCTGGGTTCCACGAGATTATCGATCGCCGTGGGTATATGGTTTTTGGGGTTCGGCTGTAGCGCTTGGTGGTCCGTCAGGTCGAATCTTGATGATGCAGTTTTCGTCAGATCTTTCCGTCATGTAAACTAGCTTCTATCTTCCTCGGCCAGAAAGCCGCATGCTGTGGGGTCGTTGTACAGTTCACCCTGCTTCATCCCGCCCCCCGGTATGTCGAACCAGACCGAAAACTCCCTCCTCCAGCGGCACAGGGACCGTGTTCATTTATCGTCGTACCAACCTATTGGCCAGCAAAGGTTTAGTCAGAGTATGAACCCACGAGATCTTACAATTCTAGTCTTGGTAGCGGATGGGTCGCCAACCAGTAATGGGATATCTACTCGTTCGACACTATCTCTCCGACTATTCAAGCCTCCTCTTCTACGACGAAGCCCCACGACGAGACAATGGCCGGTGGCATTTTCAGAACAATCATTGTTATGCTACTGCTATTGCTACTTCTTTCGATGCTGATGCACATAGGAACAAGAACATGGTGTGCTCCGATACTTACGCCGGCATCTTAATACAAGATTGGCGGCCTGGGGCTCCTCTTCTCCGAACAGGGATGCAGCGGCTGTACGGACCTGCCTGTGTTAGGTCGCTATCATTTCAACCTAAAATTCTTATTTAAAAGTTGACATTGACTACCGTCTTGTTATTATGATCATTTCTACAGTTGTCATCGCCGCCGTCGTCACTATCTCAATTGACGTTGTTGTTCCTGTAGCTATCGATATCGTTGTCTCTGTCTCGATCGACATCGTTGTCGCTATCCGTCGTTGTCAATACCGCCACCCGCCCACATAGCGAAACCCCTTGTTTGAAGGAAAAAGTATTGGTTAACACATGTTGCTTTCCATGTATGAATCGCACTAATATTACGAAACGTCTAAACCAAGATTGTCATCACCTCACTCATTCTATACGTAACGCGCAGGCTTGATAGTGTGTCTCAGGGCAAAAGGTATCATAATCTCTATTCTAGCATGTCATACATGATCTCGTTACGGTTCCCAGACATCCCAACTTGCGTCAGTTGTCTCTCTATATCCCAAGTCCCAAATCCAAATCGCTAAGTCGTCCCGTCCGTCGATACTCCCTGGGTATAACTCACTCGAAACTCCTAAAGGAATGTTTTCCAAGTCCATGTCTTACCCCTTGAACCTAGACCATCCAAAGGACACAAAGTGAAGACCATGTAAATGGGGACTACCTGGCTGTCCGCGCCTCACTCCACATCAGCATGATCCGCTTCATCATCCACAGCCTTTCTCCGCTGCACCCTGCTGAGTCTCGCCATGGCTCTCTGCTTAGCCTTAGCCTCCTTTCTTAGTCGAATCGCCGTCCTCACGTCGACCTTCTCTTCTCTCTCTTCTTCAATACTCTGATATACCGTCCCGATGGCCGAAATCCTCCTGGTGCCCCGCCTGCCAAGGGCCAAGTCTGCCCGAGCAGGCAGGATGTCATAATCACCAGGCCCGTCATCCTCTTCATCAAGTGAGAAAATGGGTGCCTCAACCCTTGGGTCCAGAGACAGTCTCCTTTGAAATCGCACTGGGCTGCCGAAGCTATGGGACTGGCGCATGCTGGGACGCGAAGGTGACACATAGCTGGGCTCCGGGACAGCAGACAGGCTGTCAAACAGACCTGGTAGCTGCAGACCTGCTTCTCCGTATCCGCTGTCGCTGAACAAGAGCTCCTCCTCTTGAGTCGCACCGAGGCCCGAGTCACGATGACGCGTTGTGATGAAAGAATCCGCGTCAACGTCATCATCTGACGAGAGGTAGTCATCAATATTGAAACCTGCGCCTGGTGTAGCCGCGTCTACCGGCGATGGTAGCGCGCTCTCGAGTGCAGTGCAGAATGAGGTGTGGTCAGCAGTCCCACTGTGCAATGAGCTGCAGCTATCGTTCATGAACGAGGACATGGTCGCCAGGTCGACAGACGTCGTGGCTGTGTGTCTGGACTGTGGTCGCGGGAATGAGCTGGTGCTTGACATGGTCGGCGTCGCGGAGGATATTGACCAGTGGCGCAGGCTACTGGTACGGATCGGCACATGCTCGCAAATCTCATCGAGCTTATTGTTCTTCCTTGGCGACGACCCGTTGCTTTTCAGCCGCTCGTCTTGGCTCTCACGCCACGAGGGGCCATTTCTCATCACATCTGTTGCAGATTCAGGTCAGCAAATCTCTCCATACAATTCACACAATGGTAGAAATCAACGGTCAAACTAACGAGGTGAAGGCGCCGGTGAGGATCCATCCCCAGAATCAACAAAGCTCTCAACCTCAACCCGGCCGACCCGCCCTCTTGCGTCGTTGTCATCGTCGGGAAACACATTCCGTGACGACAACTCGCCGTTGCGGAAGGACGGCACACCTGTCGCGGACAGGGACAGAGTATGTCGTTTTGAGGGCGTTTTCTGGGTTGGGGAGGAGAAGGTGGAATTGGCTACTGACCCTCCGCGGGATGGCGGCCTCACCGCTTGATAAGTCTCGGGCTGCGCATGGCCGGAGGTCTTTGGTCGCTGCTGGACCGGCAGCGAGTAGTTGTGCTTGACCACGTAAACCGGCTTCTGCGATGTCTTTGGCGACGATGGCGATTCGGTCGGTCGTGTGCTGAAGATACCCAATTCGTTGAGTGGTGCCTCGCCACCGGTCGCTGATCGCCGTTTCTGTCTCCTGGTGCTAGGCGAGACGGATGAATCGGCTATTTTGTGGACGTCAAGCGGCCCGTTCGATGGGGTAGTCGGGATGAAGGATCCAAGGGAGTAGGACCCAAGAGATTGTCTTCGTCGGCTGCGGGCCGATTCGGGTACGTCTTCCATGATTGTCTCGTGCCTCTGCGATCGATCGGGATTGAAAATGGTGGTTCGGAATGGGATTTGGCCGACGCTCGCCGAAGTCAGAGACTTCGTTCGGCCGCCCATATCGAGTGAGTCGTGGCGTCGGGGAGGCTTGAACGGTTGGTCTTTGTCTCCAAACTGGGCCATTGAGACAGACGGTGCGGGCGCGCCATCTTGTCGATCATGAGGACTACCGCCGTTGGTGGCATAGAATGCCTGGACCTTCGCAGACGCCAAGTCGACTCCATTTTCACCAATGTTCCTGTCAGCAACATCCTCTCCATAATCCCGAACGCCGGCCGCCTTAACCCGATTCTGGAATCCGGAAGGTTTTATCTCAGATTGGGCGTCCAAGATGTCAATGAAACCTCGGGCCATGGAGCTATTGCTCTGTATCGAGAAATGGCGGTTGTGCGCGAATGGGGCTGTTGGTGGACGGAAAGGCTCGCCTTCGAAGGGGATTGCCGGCGATTGGCTTCCACGTCGCGGTGCCGGGGACCCCGTCGACGTCACAGAACCGAGGCGCGGTTTCCTGAACGACAGCGGTGGGCCCTTAGAAGAATCTCTTCCTCTGCGACTTGATGGCGACGATGAACTCGGTCCTGCACCGTTCGGGGCGGAACTGGGACGTTCAACGCTGGCATCGCGAAATCGTGGTACGGGCGGAGCGGGTGCCGAAGCTTCGGATCCGGCTATAAGAGAAAGATTGGTTTCGCTCATCTTGTGGTGAGACCGTTGCAGGTCCTCAAAGACGTTGGTTGGGCCATTTCCGGCGACGGGGTAGGTTCCTGAAGGTGTTAGTCGTATTCGCAAAGCGACTCAAGGTGGGATGGAATCCTACCAAGAAGTGGGGGTAGAGAGGCCGTGGTAGCATCGTAGGCTTGCGCTTTAATGTTGTTTGCTGACTTTTCCGATGATCTTTTGGACGAAAAGAACTTCAAGAGGCCCATGGTCGCAGTTTCTCGCCCGCCATGTGGCGGTTGTCTTGGGCGGACACGCCGTCTGTTTGTTGCGTAATGCTATGGCTGTCGAAGATATGACGATACGACGACTGACGGTGTTGGAGCCGGGTTTTGAGAGTATCACTGCCCAGGACTCGAAGACACAAGGCTACTGTGACCACGGCAACAGTGACGAAGGCAAAAGCTGTTGGAAGAGAAGGTGTAAAGGGAGAGGATGGGAGCTGGGAGGAGGGGGGGTCGGAGAGTCTAAAAGTTGCGTGGGCGGGCAGGAATAGCGTCAGTTCTAGGCGGGCGATGGAAAAAGAAAAGGAGGGACCATGCGACGGGATGAGTCGTGTAAGGGTGCTAAGGCTGATGAAGTGCATACATGATGGAGCGGAGCGAATGAGCAAGATAGAGCCCACGCTAGAGCGACTGTTAGACCGGGTTGAAGGCTTCGTGCATTCATGGCAAGACGCGATACAAGAATCCATGTACCTGAGCGTGGCTGCTTCATGTTGCATGGGGTAGCACACCCTCCTTCATCGAGAGCCACTGGCGTAGCCTCCACCAAGGGATCAGACTGGATAAGAGGATTTCTAGTAAGGCAAGGTACGAAGCACGCGGAGCTGGGCCAAGCATTTGCGACGCCAGCTACTACCCAGCTTTCCTGCGCTTGCCCTGCTGTGACCCGATATCCAGGCAACTTTGCCTAGTTTCTCTGCCCGGATGCCAAGTTCAGTTTCCCATTGGCGGTTGACTTGTGCGTAATTGCCCAAACGAAAGAGAGACATGGTAATGGATGCGGCCCGTCGACCGTGTCCAAATCCACGGCCAAGTCAAACGAGTACAACACGCAGGCCGCCTCCCTGTCAGGTCCTCGTTTGCGTGTTTGTATGATGAGCCGGGCACCTGGTCGTCCACAATTCATGAGGGGTCGGCAAAACCTGGAGAAAACAAGCTGGCGCAGCAGTGACATGACTTGCTGCTCGGACGAAATTGAGGCCCCGAAGTTTCGAAAACAGGTCAGCAAACGGAGGGCAGAGTCGGATGGGATGGGACATGAATGGGACGGATGGGATGGCCCGCGGCCCGTGCGAAAGTGACAACAAAGGTGTAAACAGAACGAAACAGCTTTTCCGCCAGTTTCGCTGCCTTAGCTTTCGTTAGCATGTGTGAGGCTTCAAGCTGGCTCTGCCTTTGCATCACTCAGGTCAGCTTCAGGTCTGAGACGGATGTCGATAGAGTTCCGCAACCCTGGTGCTGGGGTCCTGATCAGGACAACGCATCCCCTCGTTATTGACAGACAATGTACCAAGACAGAAACCGAGATTGTGGATGTCGAGAGGCAGCCTCCGGAGCACCCTGGGCCGAGACGGCACAGTGTTTGTTGTCGTCCAGATGGAAAATTTCTGAGCGATCGAAAAGCCGTGGGAAAAGCAAACAGGCAAGGAGGTCTCTGTTCCCAAGAGATGAACTGCGTACGTGTGTCTCCACGATGACAGCCATTGCGGCCAGTAAAAGAAAACATGGACGGCCAGGTCAGGGGTAGCAATCGTAATTTAGCGCAGCTCTCGGAGAAAAAGCAATCGAACAGGGTTGGAAAGAAGCCCATTTGCCAGCTTCTTTTATTGGCAGCGCCAGCTGACCGGACTCGCGACTAGCGATCTAGTGTGTCCCAGGGACAAAGTCAAAGAAGGCCCTGTTGAGTTCTGAAGCAGCACCGGTCGGTAGCGTATGGCTTTGTTCCATTGAACCTGCGACGAAACGACTTCTGAAGGGGACCAAAGTAATGGAAAACGCAGTCGAGGGCTTGAGCTGATGCTATCCGCCATCTTTCTGCTGTAACAATGGGTTGTTGAGCCCCTCTTTGAGTCTCTGAGGTAGGAGTGCAGCGGCATTGCAGTGCAGTACTGGGTCGGGACCAATTATACGCGCAAATCGAACGATATTGACGACAGTTATTTCTCCGCTAGTGGGCTGAAGGCGCTGGCCGCCCCGTCAATGCCGTGTCCATCTTGAGTATATCTCTGCCATTGTTTATCTTCCCGGGGAAGGAAACCCCTGCGTCAGATGCAGGCGCTGCAAGTGGGCGAGAGTGAGACACCTGCGATCCTGGTGATTGGAGGCAGACAGAGGCAGATCGTTCAGGGATTCTCCCCTGCTGTCCCGCGAATGTGGCGGCTCTGGTGGATGATGGACGATCAATTTCGGCCAAGCTGAATGACGTTCAGAGTCAATTGAAGACGCGTCGAGCATTGATTGTCGTCAATGGCTCCGTCCATTGCTTCCGTGTGAAACTAGACCGGAAACATTGCATCTTGAACGAGGATGCGAGTCAATCTCATTGACGGATGCTGAATTGTTCAGGTCACCACCGTCTGTAATTTTATCGAGAGGCCGGCGCTAGCAGAGCCAAGTCGCAGTCCATGGTCCATGGCCATCAGCGTGCGTGCACAACCGCAGCGCTTGTCGGTTGGTCGCGGTGTGCCACCCGTTGGTCCCAGCTGAGTGGACGGAGAGACGAGGTGGCCGAGAATAGCCTCGTAGCTCCGGAGCGGTGCCATGTTTTGCAGCATTGGCTCAGCACGATGGAGCTGGTGCAACTCGACAGGAGATTAAACCGATGTTCTGTTGACGGACTCCTAGGAATTCGGCGGAGTTGGATGCATGAAGTTCGGACGACCACAGCAGATGCTTAGTCACTTCGTTCGTAACTTCTCAGGGTTGTTCCTTTTTCTGCTTTTCTTCTCTCGCGACACACATACTCGCCCACGAATCATATCATCTTCGCAGACGTACCAGCCTGGTTTGGCTCTCGTTATCTGAAGGAATTGTTGTCTCGAAGGGTCGAGGATGGACAGCCAGCCACCGACATGACGCGACAAGAACCTCCGTCATCTTTCGGCCGAATGCAGGTCGGGCCTGCAGCAGCATCCACTGAGAAACGTCGACTCCGCGCCAAAGCGTCTCATCACTTCTCATCGGAGTCCATCCCGCATCCGCAGGTTTCTTGGGCGCACAAACGAACGAAGTTTTCCTCGGCCTCCCCCGTCAGCCTGCTTGCCAGCTGTAGGTGTCCGTTGCAGCACGGAGCAGGGCGGCCTCTCCCCGCCAGCTTCCAAATCGCTCAACGGCAAACGCCTCGCCTCAGGGGGCAGTTTCGTCTCGGCCTTTGCTTTCAACTGGATTTTGCCGGAAGCAGGTAAGCATTCAGCGTTGCACGCAACGATGGGGCTAGCCTGGTAGGCCTGTTAGCGGCGATCAGCCACCACGTGGAACACCGTCGTCAGGCTTTATCCGAATTCTGAATGCCTCCGCTTTTCCACCCCCTGACCATTCTTCTCGGACCTCCCGGCTCGGATCTTGGCTTACCTCCAGCCATGGCCTCATTATGCGAGTGATCCGGCCGCACGACAAACAACTTCCTCACGGGGCGCGGGGCAGCAACGTTGCTTTTCCTGCCAACCCCTCCTGCTTCCTTCTGTCTCGATGACTGGGAGTGGCCAGGCCAGGATAACTTGGAAGAGAATCATCCAGACCCTAGGTCCAGAGATGAAAGGCCAGGATATGGGCAGACGAAGGGCGCTACCACGCGCCGTCTTTTCCGCCATTCCTTGAACAGTGAAGACCGCCATGGCTCTTCAGATTCAAGCGCTTCCCCCGGTGCCGCTCGGACGGTGCTCTGTGCTCCCGGCGTCCAAACGTTGAACACTGCAGCGTCCGAGCGGACTTGTCAAACTGCAGGTAGTGGCCGCCCTCCGCTTGGGATTTGGGATGCTGCAAAGGGGTCCTTCTTCTTGCAGGTCGTCCTTGGTTTGCGGAGTCTATGGGGAAACAAGCTTCAGAGACGCGACGAACCAGCCAGTGCTCACTCCGCGACCAAACGGCCCGACAAGCTCTGTTTTGAGGGGTTGAAGAATGCAAGGAATATTGTCAGGAAGCACTCGCAAAGACAGTCTGGTGCCAAAGCATGCGGGCGTTCGAGACTCTGTTGCAGGCAGGTGTCGTGGCGCCGCCTCATGAACGACTGTCTGTGGCCGCTCAGCCCTAAGCTCAATATCATTGAGCCTGAGTCTGGGCAGTCCTTCGGTGGCGGCCACTGTCAAAAGGACATGAGCTGTGTTTGAGGACGCCATTCGTGAAGGTAGTCCCAGATGGCTATGAGCTTCCCCGGAATCCATCGAGACGGCCATCAGCTTGCTTGTTGTCGGGGCAGCTTCTTCCCACGTGCCATGTGCCACGTGCCTGGACAGTCGGAACATCTGAGCAGCCATGAGCACCCACGAGCGTACCCCTGCAGATTGCTGCAGAAAAGTGAATGTCTCTCCCTGAAATTCGGATGTCTCCTGTGGCGCAGTCCGATGCGTATGTTGGTTCTAGGGCTGTTGCGTTTCATGGAGCCGAAGGAGTGACGGCTCCTGGGCAGGAGCAGAGCGATGCTTGGAGGCGAATTGATTGTGTGTAGGTACCTAGGCAGGGCAGGTGGGCCTCAGGTCGACTGCAGGATCCGACAAGACTCCTCGAGGGAGATGCTTGCGAACAGAAAGGAGTGACATGTTAAAAGTAAAGCATTGAGGATGCAGCTTCCTCTGCGTGGGCACAGTGCTGCTGGGAAGGAGCGATGCTTGGATCAATAAGGCAGGCCCACGGGGGCTGGCTGCCTCCTAACCACAAAACGGATTGGAAAGAGGCAATAGGTGAAGGTTCTATTCGTGGAAGGAAGCTACTCTTTCGGAAGGCAACCCCAAGTATCGGGGTGCCTCTGTTGGATTCCATTCCTCTCGACGACAAAACTGACCTCCATCCTCGACTTGTGCGCGTTCATTGCCCAAATTGCATCAACATTCGACAACTTTTCTCTAATACTCCTACAACTACTTCGATATTTCTTTTCTCGTTTTTTTGGAACCTCCTCTGAATCCCATCGCTTCTTGAACCGCGCACGCAACATTCCCTCAACACCAATGTCTAGCCCCCAAGCATCCGGTCAGACTCCCCAGGGTCCTGACAAGCAGCATCCAGACAAACAGCAGGGCTAGGTCCCCTTCTTTACCGAGCATGACGGTGCTCCCCTTGTCGACAGCAAGAAGAAGCCAACGCCAGCTGCTAGCAGACCTCCCACCCAGGCCAACAGCAGTCAAAACCCTTTTGGTTACACCGAGCCAGTGCCCACTCCCACGGAAGACCAAGATCAATTCATCGAGTTAACTTTGAGCAAGCCTGCTGCTACTGTGGAGACTTCCAACGACAACAACTTCGACGGAAAGCCGTCCGAGGAGCCTTCCTCCCGGGCTGGCGGTAGACAGCATGCTGTCGATACGTTGATGGATTCAGCTCCCCAGAGCACTGAGCCACACACTGCCCCTGAGATGATTATTTGTGGCAATGAACTGTCTGAAGAACAGTACAGACAAGCCGAAGACGCACAGAAGGGCTTCTTCGACCACCACAGGAAGTCCTCCACGGAGTTCAAGTCCATGCCCGGCACTTTTGGCGGCGACGGTATGAAGGAGATGTCTGACGGTCTGAAGGAGAAGTCTGGTGATCTGAGGGAGAAGTCTGGTGATGTATTTACGACTGCCAAAGGCATAGCGAAGGAGACGTCTGGTGATGCTGTCACTACTTTCAAAGCCATCGGCAGAGAGGAGTTCGAAACCCAGAAGAAGGTGGCGCGAATGTTCAAGGGTCTCCTGCAGAGATGTAAGTCACCACGGCTCCGTTGATGAGATTGATATCTAACGGCATTATCAGCTTCTGGGTCCAAGTCGGAGTCGGACTCTGCCGCAGCTGGAAGCGTCCGTCCGGACCGCAATACGCGCAAGGATCAGAAGGAACACAAGTCGGCAAGTGGCAAAATGCCCCGAAATTCGCAGCGAGTACAGAAACGGAGCTCGAAACGCGGGAAGCCGTCCTCTGATTTCTCGAAATTGGGCCCTTTTGTACCGACTGAGAAGAAAAGAGACGACGTACCGAGACAGGGCCAAGAAGACAAAGGCCAGAAGACAGTCGACAAGTGTCAAGATAAATGTCCAGAGAAAACCGATCCTCACCACGCACCAACGCCACCTTGCGAGTCCCCGAAGGAGTAGATGACACCCACCAAGGCCCAAGAATGCATGGGATGAGGAGGAAATACCTATGATTCGAATAGTCTTTCCCTAGTACCAATACAACAAACAATGCTGTTCACCCTTAGTGTGCCTTTTTGCGTGAGACTGCTTGCCATGACCTAGTCAACTCGATTCCTAAACGCCGTATCCGATTTACCATTCCACTCTAGCTCACCCTGCCATCGTCGTGTTACAAGCCAGATACCGCTTAATCCATAGAACCGGCCAGCGCAACAGCACTAAACCGCAAATCGGCACCCTCTCTCTCCAAGAACTTCAACGGTCCCCAGGTAAGCGCCTTCTCGCTCAACACATCCTCGCCCTCCTCCAACTGCCCCCTCGCGAGGGGTCCCTTGCGCCGACCATCAAGCTCCCACAGCGTGCCGTCGTTGCCGCGCACAAAGCAGACGTAGTGCAGATCGATATCGTCCGCCGCCTGCGGGGCCTCCGTCGCGCCCTGCGAAGCCGCCTCGCGGTGCGCCGTGGCCAGCGCAGGCGTCTTCTCGAGGAGCTGTGCGCGGGCGACGGGATCGAGGGGCTCGGCGTTCTCGAGCAGCGTGTTCAGATCGGAGGGCTTCTCTATTCGCAGCACAAGCATTCATCAGCACATCTGTTTCTTTCCAAGTCACCCGGCAGTTATCGAGAAGAACTTACGGATATACTCCCGCGCAGGCCCGTTGCTGACCGCATGCAACAGCCCCATCAGCCCGCACGCGTTGCGGATCGTCTGGCGGAACCAGAGCACCGGCTCCTGCGGGCCCTTGCCCTGGTACTCCTCGAGCAGCGCGTCCTCGGCCAGGCGGTGGCTCTCGTAGGCGGCGCTGACGGGGAAGACGAGCAGCACGGCGAGGGCGGGCCGCGGGATGAAGGAGAGCATGTCGGCGTCCGTGAGGGAGAAGACGTCGTGGATCGCGAGCGCGGGGGATAGGCCCAGCTTGTGCAGGAGCGTCGTCATGAGCTCGGGGTTGGCTTCGAGGGGGATGAAGGCCGGGGCGGAGGCGGAGGGGTCTGGGTTTGTGGACGACATTTTGGACGATTTTGTTTTTCCTTCGTTGTCTGATGTCTGGAGGGTTGCGATGGGTTGTAGAGAGGTTTCGAGGGGTTGTGAAGTCGAGTTTGGAAGTGTGGGTTGGAGGATGGGAAAGCTGTTTGCCCCTCCAGGGACCAAGGTCCAAGAGCCGACAGGTATGGTGGGGTCGGTGAGGTAACCGCTGCCGCCTGAGCTTTGAGTGCGGGGTGTTGGAGCTTGGGGTACTTCACCTCCCGCTTAATGGAGACCCCCTGTCATCAAACGAACATGACAGATACAGCGCATTGAAGAAAGGAGGCGAGTAGGTGTCATGAACATGTTCTATTCTAGAGCGGCGCTTGTTCCTTCATGTGGCCAGCGTTGATTTACAGTCCTTGCGTATCGTACCCAAAAGGCGTCCCCATCCCTTTTTTGCGCCGTTGAATGCCACTATTTCGCCCCCCGTCTATGTGATTTATATGGATGGTTTTACAATATGATTTACAGGAGGATCTCAACCGGCTGATGGTGATTCTCTCCGGTCGTGAGTTTCTGCGTCGTGCAGCTTCTCGTCCACTTTGTCCCAGTTCTCGTCGCTCGTCACCTGCTCATCGAGCTGCTCGTACTCCTTCTCGTCGCCGACGAGGGGCTCCTCCTCCGGCGTGGGCTCGACCCACGAGTCAACCTCCACAGCGGGCGCCTTGACCTTGGTCTTCTCGATGGCCTCCAGCTCGTCGCGCTCCATGCGCAGCCTGTCCTTCTCCGACTGGTTCTTCAGCGCCCGCCTGCGCTGGTTGTCGCGCAGCTGCTGGTTCATGTCGGTCTGGAAGACGGTGTTGGTCGCGAGGTAGTGCGCAATCTTCTCCTCGACGAAGTCCTTCATGTGGAACGCCAGCGTCTGGCTGACGAAGATGCTCGGGAAGCGGTAGCTGACCCAGAGGTACAGCGTGATGGCCTGGTGCAGCGTCTCGATGGCGCGCAGGTACTTCCTGCCGTCTTGCTGGCCAATGTCGTCGATGGAGGCGTCGAGCAGCTCGAGCGGGATCTCCTTGATGTCGTAGAGCGCGCCGTTGCGGCGCGTGGCGATGCGCTTGGCGATGGCGCGCACGATCTCCTTCTGGCCCTTGTCCTTGTTGACGGGCGCGTTGAGGATCGTGATGCGCTCTTGGACGGTCATGGGGAACTCCTGGATGGTGTCGGCGATCTCGATGGACCGCTCGTTGACGTGGACGGAGTAGCGCTCCGAGACGGGGGCCAGCTCGCGCAGGCGGAGGAGGATGAAGCTGAGGGGCGTGTCCGGCGGGAAGTACTCGGAGAAGCGTTCGATGACGAAGGCTGGCGGGTGGATGACCGCCGTCTCTAGGGGTTCGGCCTCGTTTTGGAAGGCTTTGCGGATCGTCTGCAAGTCGTCGGGGTCTAGTGTTGTCACGTAGCCCATCTTCTTCTCTTCTACTGGAGCGACCGCGGTCGTATCTGTGCCACTGTCGCTGGTGGTGGCTTGTCTGGCAGTCTTGTATCGGCCTGCTCTGCCGCCAATCTGCTTGATTTCAGACGTGTTCAACACACGGAACTGTGTTCCGTCGTGCTTGGTTGCAGTTTCAAAGATGACTCGCTTGATCTCGAGGTTGAGACCCATGCCGATGGCGTCGCTGGCCACGAGAAAGTCGTAGTCGTTGTCCGGGTCGTTGAACAGGGCGGCTTGCTGGGCTCGGGTCTCGGGTGGCAGGGAGCCGTAGACAATGGCACAACGACGCCCGGTCTTCTCTTCAATGGCATTCTTCAGACCGTGCAGGTTGACTCGGGTGAATGCCACGACAGCATCTCCCTTTTGCAACTTCGAGAGGTCGTTGTCGAGACTCTGTTTCATTGTCTCGAGGGGACTCAACCTCTGATACCTGTGGACGATGCATTCGTCGCCGATGCTGGCGCAGATCGACTTGACCAGATCGACAACACGCTCTTCACCGCAGAGATGGACCTCCTTGGCCATGACGCCGAGCAAAGCTTGCGTCCACGCCCAGCCTCGATCCATGTCGCCAATCATCTGGATCTCGTCAATGACCGCCACGTCAACCATCCGGTTCAGCGGCGTCATCTCAACCGTGCAGCTGATGAAATAGTTGTCCTCGTCCTCCGGAATGCGCTGTTCCTCTCCCGTAACCATGGCGCATGGCTTCCCCTTGTTCTGGAACCGCATGTAGATCTCGTGGGCCAACAGACGCAGAGGCCCGCCGTAGATTCCCGAATTTGCGTTCTCCAGCGCCTTCAATGCCCGGTACGTCTTTCCGGAGTTTGTCGGTCCAACGTGGAGGTGGATGGTGCGCTGCATCGCACGCGTGGCGGGGAACCACTCCATGGGGAAGCGCATGTCGGCCAGCTTCTTCTGTCTCGGTGTCACCTTGGTCAACTTTTGACGCATCATGAAGCTCTGAAACGAGTACTTCAGCTCTGATGTAAGTCCCTTGACGTCTGATCTGACAAATGCATTCCGCAGCGTCCAGAACAGAGGGTTCTCCTTTCGCAACGTCGAGCCCTTGTTCGCCATGTGTATTGACTTTTGTATCGTCTCGCGGAACAGCTGAACTTCGTTGTTGAGCCCATTCTCGCTTTTGATGCCAAAGTCGCGGTACTCGGGGTTCGTATCCGAGTAGGGGCCCATGTTCCTCAAGACGACGTTGAACTGGGAGAGGATCATGTTCCTGAAAGTTTCATAGTTCTTGCTCTT
This sequence comes from Colletotrichum sp. SAR11_240, assembly GCA_025328625.1. NCBI lineage: Eukaryota > Fungi > Ascomycota > Sordariomycetes > Glomerellales > Glomerellaceae > Colletotrichum > Colletotrichum sp. SAR11_240. Next base: position 193,097 of record JAKMXA010000007.1, on the reverse strand, counting down.
GTTGGCCTGGTATTTGTTGTATTGCCGGGCAGATCTTGGATTCGGAAGCGATTGCTTTTAGGAAGTCAGCCTGGAGAATATGAAGGAGTATGATAGGGTGCGTTGTCTTTCTTACCTTGAATGCGGCCGGGCAAGACGTTGCGAAGCCATGGCTAGGCGCAACACGACTTCTCGCCGCGGAGAGAGTCGCGCTTCGCAAAATCGCTCTCATGGTGGCTTATCTTCTACCCAAAGAAGCATGGCCGGCGACATGCAAAGAACATGCCGCAGTTTTTTTGAAGTTGTTGGTGCAGAGAGGCAAAATCGGAGACGGCAGACAGCCCACCTTCGCCTCCACGCCAGAAAGCTCTGACTGAATGGAACCCGCGAACGAAGTGGTGATGGAAATTTTGGGCGCGATAACCAATGCGCCCCCCTGCCCAGTGCCTTATCGACCAGCGCTCTGATTCGCCCTGGGTTAAAGGTTACGGGGCGCCCCACTTCGGTCTAGCGCATCCGCCTCCGATTGACCGTCGTCATCACGCATTCCATTCCCTCGTCGTCGCTGCCATTCTGCGACAAGCGCCCATCACCGTCCCGTTCCCCGACGCCCGACTCTCGCTTCCTGTGTCCACCACCTACGTACGCATCCCACCTCGTCGCATCGAATACAGCTGCCTGGACCCTTTTTGCGGCACTACAAAGCTCGAAGAATATCCTCACGATAACGTCCAAGGATTCTCCGGGTCGCCCCGTATCAATCGCCATGGCTTCCTCGTCGACGCCCATCACCCCTTTGCTCTAGTGAGTCGCCGACCACAACCGCAATTCCTGCGACACAGCTACCACCAAGCCTTCAAGCTGACCACAGTCAAATCCAGCTCGTGCATAGCGCACAACAACACGATCCTCTCCGAATGCACGACATCAGCCTCCTCGCAGACCTCCTCTCTCGCCTCCCTCATCCTCCCCAAGATCGAGCACAGCAGCCCCCACAGGCAGACCTACATTCACGGCTCCCACCACATCCACTACATCGCCGAGGCCCCCTCCGACCACCCGGATCACCCCTCCGCGGGCGGGCTCACCTTCCTCGTCATCGCCGACGCCTCCCTCGGCCGCCGCATCCCCTTCGGCTTCCTCGTCGAGATCCGCCGCCGCTTCCTCGAGCAGTTCCCCGCCGACTCCACCGACTATGCCGAGCTGCCCAACTACGGCGCCGCCAGCTACAACGGCCAGCTCAAGAAGTTCATGGTCGACTACGGCACCACCTCGGGCGGCAAGGACGACGCCATCTCCAACGTCCAGCGCGAGATCGACGATGTCAGGGGCATCATGACCCGCAACATCGAGGGCCTGCTCGAGCGCGGCGAGCGCATCGACCTGCTCGTCGACAAGACCGACCGCCTCGGCGGCAGCGCGCGCGAGTTCCGCGTGCGCAGCCGCGGGCTGAAGAGGAAGATGTGGTGGAAGAACGTCAAGCTGATGGCGCTGCTTGCGCTGGTCGTCATCCTCATCGTCATGGCGATTGTGATTGCGGTGAAGAACTGAGGGGGGAGCGAAGGTCAACGCGCGCAGCGGCGGCGCGTATGCGCGGGGTGATTGGCGCTTGTTTCGATGGTGTTAGAGAATTGTATCCTCTCCAGATTGGGCAAATGGTTTGAATGGCGAAAACGGGAGCAACACTACTTTTTTTATTCTGGGAAGCAAAACAGGGAGGCTCTAATTTCTTTCTTCGTCGTTATTACTACTACCTCGAGGGGTGCTACCTATGGTGACGATTCCCTGGGACTGTCGTTTGTGGCTTTGCTGGACCACATCCGAATACACATGATTTTCTATGCTTACCATGTTGAAGTTTGCTTCATGCGAATTCCATGAGCGTGACCCGGCAAATGAACAATCGCACCAATGCTACAGAAGTACTGGGTAGGCACGACCAAGGTTTAGGCAGATACCCCGAGGCATGGATTACGCGGATTGCGTCCGGGGGGGTTGACAGTGTACACGTTCCTGTGGGCTCATCACGACTTGGCATAATAGGCATCCATATATAACAAACACACATAGGGTAGAAAGAATAATAAGCTTGACAAACCTCGCGCTCTTCTGACAGCTATCCGCGGGCTTGAGATGACAGGACGCGGACAACGTAGAAGACGAACAGGGCAAGAACAACGACTGGTTGACTTTACATGTGAGAATAAACCAGACCCAACCCCAACGCCAAACGTAGACCCTGTATGAGCATCGCCATCTGAGCTCACCGGGCCACGATACAGTGAACGGCTCTTCATCAATTCCACTTGATCATTCAATCAACTCCCAGATGCCCCCGATCCATAGCCGGGTGAATGGCACCCACTCTCAAGGCTTCTAGATTACGACGCTTGCTTCCGCGACACAGTCAATTTGGCAACGTCCTCTTTGCATCCTGGAATGACTTACACACATCGCTCCTTACTTATCACTCATCAAAACCTCTCACAACTTGGGTCCCGACGTCCCGTCCGCCCTCCTCCCATCCTGGTAGACATACCCGTGCGCCACGGGACTCATCCCCATCCCGGGGCTCAGGACTAATGGCGGCCTGCGCAGCTTCTCTGTAAAGAAAACGGGATGCCTGACGGACGCGTTGTGTTGCGCTGCTGGCTGGAGATGGAGCAGCGGTGGCGGAGGCGGTGGCAGCCGTGGTATCGTTGCGGTGTGGTTCGTCATGGCTGGCGGTACGGCAGGGTTCGACATGTTCCCCAAATCATGTGTGTGAATATGTTGAATCTAAGATAATTCAGAATTTGACGTCGGCATTAGAAACCCCTTGATAAGGTCTGTCGTCATCTTTAATGTTGCGGGGAAAGGTTGCGCCCCCCTTACCCCAACCCAACCCCCCGGATCGGCCGTGCGATAGCTCGCTGAGAAAGCCGACGCTTCGGCTTCGGTGGGGCCGCGGGTTTGGGGGAACGGGTGAGCAGCCGAGGCACGCGACACACACGGGTCTGCAGCAATAAATTCATGTTCAGTACGGGGTCAGACGATTATAGCTCTAATATTTTGTCATTAATTGGCTCTAATATGATTTTGAGCGCCGGTTCCCTCATGTGTCCTTCTTGGTCTTCTTCTTGCCCTTGGACTTTTGCGCCTCCTTGCCCTTCTTGATGGCATTGACGAGGTCCTCCACCTCCTGCACCTTCTCCGCCTCCTTTGCTTCCTTGGCCTTCGCCTCCTCCGCCGCCTTCTGCCTCGCCCTGACGAGCGCCTGCTCCTTCTCCGTCTTCTCAATCAGCTTGTCGCTCTCCTCCCACAGCTTCTTCGCCACCTCCTCGTCGTGGACGTCCTTCCGCGCAAAGTCCACCTCGCGGCACTCCTTGATCAGTCTCCCGCCCTTCCCGCGCGCCAGGCCCGACTCCATCGCCGCGAACAGCAGCGACTGCGCGCCCTGGTCGGGGCTCTTGAGCAGCAGCCACGGCACGAAGTACGCCGCCAGGTACACGAACAGGCCCCAAAGCGAGCCCCGCGACAGCCACCGCCGCATGCCCGGCGTGCGCGAGTATCCCGGGTCCACGAACACCACCCGCGAGTTCATCGGCAGCTCGTCCGGCCGCTTGTACGCGTCGAGGTGCTTCTGGAACGCCTGACCAAACACCATGAGCGCCATCTTGCTCCGCTTGTACGCCGCGCCCGGCGACCAGGCCGCCTTGCTTAGGGCGGCGCCGTCCGTCAGCGGCTGCGAGCCAATGTAGGAGGGACACGTCGTGAAGAGAATGCGCACGTCGCGGTCGAAGGGCTGCGCCTTGATGGCCGGGCTGAGGATGGAGAGCAGGTGGAAGTTGGCGAGGTAGTTCACCATCCAGGTCTCCTCGAGGCCCTCGGGGGTCAGGCGCGGCTTCGCGGTGCCGGGCGGGGTGACGGTGGCGGCGCAGAGGACGATCATGTCGAGGCGGCGGGGCGGGGAGTTGTCGATCCACTTGGTCGCAAACTTGCGGATGCTGTGGAGGGAGGCGAGGTCGACGTGCTCGGCGTAGATGAGCTCGTTGCCGGTGCGGGCGCGCAGGTCGCCGACGTACTCGACGAGGAAGGGGTCCGAGACGGGCGTGTGCGTGAGGAGGACGAGCTGGGCGCCGCGCCGGCCGAGCTCGTAGGCGGTGCTGGCCCCTATGCCTGACGTGCCGCCCGTGATCATGACCACCCGCCCGTGCATGTCCCGCTCCGAGGGGTTGCTGGCGCCGGAGCAATACAGCTTGATGAGGGTGAGGGCGGCGACGGCGGTCGTCGTCTTGAGGATGAACCACCAGTTCTCGACGGCCCAGGCCGGGGGCCCGGCGGCGAAGACATAGCCGATGTAGTCGATGGGCATGGTGAACGAGTGGGCTTTCGGAGGTGAGGTTATTCGTAAGGGGTTCAGAAGTCGAGCATCGCACCCAAAGCTTCGTTGTGGAAGCTAGGCAAAGGCTTGTGACGAGGCCACTTTGCTGGGCTTCCTTGGTTTCTAGAAAAAGTGGAATTCTTGACGTGCCCTCAGGGGAGTCAGGGGAAGCCTCCGAATTGCAGCAGGGGCAGGCCCGCCCCTGCCGGCAGCTGTAGGGGGGGGATGGACGGCACATCAGCCGGCTTACGTAACCTTTGCCCCTGGGCTTCAATCTGGATTGGCCTCAACGACCTCTTCTCCATCAGCACCCTCTCATCTTACAAAACCCCAGCATCACCGCGATCAAGTCCACTGCTTTTAATCCCCGCCAGGAGTGACTTCTGAGTAGGAGTGAGGCTCGTTAGCGCGATGGCGGCGCAGATGCAGAGGCCAGACGATGTTGACGAAGAATACGATGAAGACTACGATGTGCCGCTCCACCACAAGAAGCCGTTTGGCGCAGGCATCCCGCGGAAGCCTATCCAGTTCGTTAAGGCATCAGATCCAACGCTGAATACGACCAAACCAGAGAAAACAACAAAGTCGGGCTCATCAATAGGTGACTTCTACCTCAGCCTGGTTCTTCCCAAGAAGTCCGAGGAAACTCCAGTACCGGAGGCGCATGTATGCGCCGTGTGCGATCTGCCCCTTGAAGAAGAAGCCGTGAAGCAACTAAGTGAGGAAGCAAGCGGGAAGAAAGACGCCACGGCGCGACAGAAGCATGAGGCATCCATCGCTCACCAGGTGTGCCTCACTCACTCACATCCACCGTCCGCACTGGACCGCACGCGCATGGGCTTGACGTATCTCTCATCACACGGCTGGGATCCAGATTCACGGAAGGGCCTCGGTGCGGCGGGACAGGGTATGCAGTACCCTATCAAGACTAAACAGAAGGAAGACAAGTACGGCTTGGGACTAGAAATTCCGAAGACGCTGGCGGGGAGAGTCGAGAAGAAGAAGCCCCAGACGCTGGACGCGAAGCAGTGTCGGAAGAAGGCAGACGAGGACAAGAGAAAAGCTGAGAAGTTGAGGCAGATGTTTTATGGAAGCGAAGATATGGATCGATATCTTGGAACCGGTCGATGAATGATACCCAATAGACAGACTCAGCACAGGCAACTGAATGGATGACAAACACTGTATGAGCTTGATTTGTGGCGATGAGACAGGTTCTCATCTTAGTCGGCGACTGTGATGCCCACCCTCAGTTTGTCCCACAATTGCGGAAAGTTCTCGAACTTTGCAAGGTCTTCGATCCGCAAGTGATCCGCCGCTCCTTCAACGCTCGCACCACGCTCGGTTAGCATAGAGGCAATTTCCAGCCTTCCCTTGTCCAAATCGCAACCCTTTCGACCAGAACGGCAGCTCCCCGTCACAAGAGCAATATGCAGCGCCGTAGGACCACAGTCAGGCGACGGAGGGGGCTCATAGCCTTCAGCCGCAGTGTCGAAGCAGTCCGTCCTCGCATTGACATCCACATTTTCTTCCAGTAACAGTCGAGTGATCTCGGCACTGCCAGCCATGGCCGCAAGGTGAAGGGGAGTTCCAGTCCAAGGCTCATCAGGGCACAACGCATCTGGCAGACCGTTGACATGCCAGAGGTCCGAGGGAAACTCCGAGGCCGCCGTTCCCGCAGATGCTCCAGCTTGCAGTAGTAAACGGGCAGTTTCCTTGCGGCCGTACACAGCTGCAAAGTGAAGTGGCGTCCACCCTTGGCAGTCGCCTACATCAGGGTCAGCGCCGCTCGATAGTAGTAAATCAACCACTTCATGATGTCCTTCATAAGTTGCCTGGTTGAGGGATGTACGCCCCGACTCGTCACTGACGTCGATGCTAGCACCTGCGTCTATCAAGAGCTTGACAATGGGTACGTGCCCTTCACTCGCTGCACGATAGAGGGCGAATGCGTCGATACCAGCACCAGATTCTATCAGGAGCTTGACCACAGATGTGTGTCCTTCACTCGCCGCATAATAGAGGGCGTCTGTGTCGACACCACCACCAGAGTCTATCACGAGCTTGACCACAGATGTGTGCCCCTTTTTAGCCGCAGAGTGAAGGAGTGATGGTTGCGTTCCAAAGTTCGGATCCGCACCGCATACTAGCAGCGCCTCCACGAAGGTCCAGTTGTCGAGACTCGCCGCTTCAGAAAGTAGACTTCCTTTGCCGCACCGCATGTTGATTTTACCGGAAGACTTGAGAGCTCTGCATACTGCAGTGAGAACATCGCCTTCCCTTGGAGCCTCTGGCATATCAAGATGCTGGCTCCAATGATATGGGAAGGTATGCTTTCCGTTATAGCCAAGCAGGTGCTTGAGATGAACAACCTGCCGGCTCAAACAAGCCAATACGACGGAATCTAGTCCGGCTTCGTTTTCGCGGTACGGGGTAGCTCCAAGGACCAGAAGACATTCGACAAGCTTAGGGGATCCTCTCTGGACAGCGTGATGCAAAAGCACGCTCCCGTCAGAACCAGTCGCATTGATGTTGAATCCGTGCGAGATAAGCATCTCCATGATTCCTCTAAACCGATCAGTTTCAGTGTCCGTTATCTCATGATCTTCAGAGAAGAGACACAATCTTTGAATCCACTCATGTCTTTTGGCTGATGGCTCAGGTCCACCGTCATCAGGTGGACGAGCACCATTCTCAATGAGTATCATCGCCGCTGGCAACTGTAAATCGCATAGTGCTAGGTCCAAAAGATCTTCGAGAGGGGGATTCGTCTCAAACTTTGCTCCTAGACTGTGAAGTGCCTGAAAGATCTCCCAGTCTCTTTCCACTACAGCAAGAGACAGCGGAGTGTAGACTCTTCCGTCTGACCCATGATCAATACTTTGATTGAGAAATTCTGAACCCAACCTTTGGGCCAAGATGTTAAGACACTCTATGCGCGACTCCAGAGTGCACCTCTTGATCAAGTCGAAGGGCGGTTGTGTGTCTGGAGATGTTTTGTGAAGTATGAAGTTGTATAACTGTGATCTTCCCGCTTTGTCAAGACCGTTAGGGTTGTTGCCGGCATCAAAAAGAAGCTTTAAGGTGCTTGGATTTCTTCGCAAGACTCCGTAGTGCAAGGCGGTCCTCCCCCCACCGTCCTTGGTATTAGGATCGGCTCCGTATTCCAAAAGCAATCTGACCATGCGGGCCGGGAGCTCAACATCGTCGTCGCTTGACTTTAGACCGCAAGCGATCATCAGAGGAGACCGTCTGGAAGCAAAAAAGTAAGCACCCCTGCGTACGGCGTTTGCATGTGCGCCTTTTGGAAACAGAAGCCTACCTCGTGCCGTCTTCAAAACGGTTGGCAATTGCTTGTTTCAGGGGTGTATTTTTGGCGTGTGTACGAGCCTCCATATGAGCTTCGTATGTTGTGAGCATCTCTGCGAAGCGAACATCGTTTTCGAAGGTTGCCGCGGGTGTTTGCCTAGCCTCTTGTTGCCCAGCCTTTGGGTTGACCTCCGCGCCGGCTTCTAGCAGGAGCCGTACAGCGAGGAGCTTACCATTCCTAATAGCTGATTGCAGCATTCTTGACTTCCAAGATTTGGTTGTTTCGCGGTCCGTGTCGAATTCGGTATTGGTGTAGCGATACAGTTTGGCCCAAAACAGACGGTGCATTTTCTGCCAGGTTCTCCATGCGTCCCCAACCGGTGGATCAAAGCGGCCGCTTCTCAGTAGGCCTTTTACATCGAAGGTCTTTTCCTGAAAAATAGCGAGGAGGTCGTGGTACTCGTCTGCGTACTCGTCAGACCCTGTCAACGTGCTCTCTAATTCATCGATGAGATCTCGTTTGATGTTTTGATAATATGAAGCGATATAGATACGTGTTTCTTCAAAAGTAAGGTGTTTGATGGTTGACAACCTTATGCTGGAGTTGGACGGCATATTGCTGTGATACTCCAGCAAGGTCTTGACAACGTCAATCTGTAGACTTGCCACTGCCCATCTCAAGGGTGTCCAGCCGTGAATGTCGCGTTCAATATGGATCGCTCGGTGTTTGAGCAGAAAATTTACCATTCTTGTATCGCCATTAAGGGCCGCCCAAAACAGAGGGGTCCATCCGACTGAGTCTTTCACATTGATGTCGGCTCGGAGAGAAACAAGGACCTCGACAGCTTCCTGACCATGGGCAAAGCACGCCCAATGCAGTGGAGTCCACATCTGTGTGTCCGTGGCATCCTTCTCTTCGCCGTCCAATATAAGCCTCTCAACCTTCGCTGGCAGGTTCCAGTAAGATGCCAGATGTAAGGCCGATTGGCCTTGGGGCATTGTCTCAAACGCTGCCCCTCTGATGACTGGGCATTTAACACTGCTTTTATAGTGTGCGCCCTGAAAAGCAGCGGATCGAAGTCCAGAGTCATGGAGTAACCGATCTATGGATTCAAATGCGTTGGCATCTTCTGTCTTGGCGAGATGGCTCCTCCAGTGCTGGGCAGCGTATGAGAAGAACGGGAAGACGCTCAAGCGTGTGTCCATCTCATCCAATGTTTGGACGACTCCACTTGAAAATGAACGCATTGTGAGATATCTCAAGCATGATTCCGCGAGGTCTTCGTGGTAGAGGCCCTCATAGCGGTTGCGCAACCACGTATGAACAGTGGTATGTACCATGCTGACTGCGCTTCCTTGAAGAACAACAAGTCCCCCGCAGACCTTGAGGATAGTCTTGGATGATACCAAGTTCTCTTCGTCGATCACATCAACCCCTTCTTCAGTGGCGAGGCCATGGGCGAGCTCCGACATTTGAAGCTTCCTCTCGGCAGAGACGATCCATCCCATGACACGATGTGCGAGGGCGCTGCGTGATTTGGACTGGAAGTTGATTCTCTGGAGACTCGACTCGAACGCCTCGTTGAGGTGGGTCGGGAACACCTGCAGGGCTTTTCGCATCTCTTTCACAGTACTGAGGTCGACGAGTTGATCAACTAGAAGCCGGACAAGTAGAAAGCTGAGGACTATTAGAACTTCCTGGTCATCCAAGTCGTGCCTTGACTTACATTCCCTGAGACTTTTCAAGAATCTCTTTCTCCAACTCGGGATGTCTTTCAATTACATCATCCAATTCGCACTCCTCGAATCGAGAGATCACGTATACCCTCATATCGCTGGCATCAGCTTGCACCTCCATCGCCGTGGCTTTGTTCAGCGCGGAACGTATTTCAGGCGTGTCTCTGCTGGTGACTAGAACGCTAGCATTATTGAAGGGCACCAGAATGGTCTTGAGTTCTCTGGGGGTTTCCATCTCATCGGAACCGTCGATAACCAGAGCAAACTGCTGATCCGCGCAGGCGATCTTCAACGCATCAGAAAAGTCTTTTGAGCTCACCGGCCGCTGGATGCCCAACTCCTTTCGGAAATTGACAAGCTTGTGGACCGTGGAAGGGCTTCCCTTCGCGATGACCTGGCGTAGCAGGTCCTTCCAGACTGCTTCCTTGGTTTGTTCTTTTCGATTTCCAAAGTCGAAGAAGTAATGCAAAACGGGGATAAAGTCTGCACGAGCGCACAGATCTTGAATAGCTACCGCCGCGAGCATCGACTTCCCAACTCCAGGGGGGCCGTAGCACCAGAGAAGTGGTAGCTTGCTTCTGGCTGCCCACTGCTTGTAAAGCTCTGATTCCTTAAAACAGACCCCAGTTCCCGGTAAGGGGTTTGGAACGGATCTGGAGGTTTCCTTTGGGTTGCCGAGCCATTCCAGGAGATCTGCCTGGTCTTGATGGTTGACAAGGCGTGTGATGTTTTGGTGCGTAGCAGTGACGACAGCGAGCGACTGGGCTGACAGAAAGTCGGCAAAGATGCTCCGGAAACGATGCAAATCCTCAACATGCTTCTTCAAACCTTTCTCCTGGATCGGCCAGAATATACAAGGCGACGGTGTTCGGAGCTCAGAACATAACCTGTCCAGCTTTTGGGCGCACTCTGACACGATGCTCTTGAATAAGTCGGTTGGTCGGCTGAGTCCAAGGTTCTCTTTCTCGAGGTTCTGAGAGGCTTCTTCGCTTCGCAGAAGGACCTCAGTCAGTGCAGATATCTCGCGAAGATACTGTTTTTGTGTGCTGTGTGCGGAACGGATGTCGGCGATGTAGCCATAGCTGAGCTCAGTGATCCTCATGGCCATGGTGACCAGACTGGCAATGCCAGTTACTAGGCCTACCACTTCGGCCATGGCGAATTGGGCGGAGAAAATTGACGCAAGACGGTTCGTTGCTGCTGCTGCTGCTGCTGTTGCGGTTACCCAAAGGGAAGGGGGGGAGGATAACGAGATGCACCTGCTGAGGGGTTGGTTGGTCCTCCACCCAACCACGCTACCCAATCAACAACGGGCAGTAGCACCATCGCTGTTGTCAACCAACGCTGTATACAGCCAAATCAGTGATTCGAGGAGTCGACATGGTGGGATATGAGTTCAAGGGACGATGAAAGATGTGATCGCACTGGCAGAGAGTTTTGCTAGCCGGGCAGTGTCCCCGATGACTTCAATAGTAGCGTACTTGGTACTTCAATAAGGCGTGCGCTGCTTTAATTATAGGAAAGAGATAACAACAACGACGATAGACAGCAACGACGATAGACAGCAACGACGATAGACAGCAACGACGACAGACAGCGACGACGATAGACAACGACAACAAAGAGATTGGAAGCGACGACGACGGTAGCGGCAGTAGCGACGACGAAAGTCATTATATAGGAAACGCAGTCGCTTTAGCATAGGGCAAATAGGGGGTCTCAGCATATTATTCGGCTTACACGCGTATGTGGTGGACACTACCTGGCTAGCAAAACTCTTGTAGTTTTTGGCTGCCATCTACAGCCTGAACCATGAGCATGAAGCTTATCGCGGGGAAATGACACATCACTAGGTAAATTCGAAAATTGATTGCTACGAGATCTACAATTACAGCAGTTTGACTGGCAGGGAAACCAGCGACATGAAATGATCCGGAGCTAGACCCGTGCTCCGGTGTCCGTGCCGTGCGGATCGGCGCAGTGGGCGATGGGCGGACCGGCGATCGTGCCCGGTTTCTAGCTTTCAAGAAGCAAAGCGTAAAGTAATGGCGTGAAGAGATGCAGCAGAGGGTGGTAGGCTAGGGCAGGCGGACTCTCCTGTGTGCAAGTTTCACTCATACAATAGCAATCAAGCATAAGGAGAATGATCGAGAGAACATCGGTAGCGGACAGTCGTGAAACATACAGGGGACTGTCGGGCGTAAACAGCATCATCCATGCGAGGACAGGAATATCTCCCGAGGCCGACTGTATTGCTTAAATTCTTCAAAAGGAGTAGTTGTGAGAAATGCAAAGGCGGTGACCTCATTCGTTCTGGTTTTGGGGGCCGAAGGTGGGGGAAAGCCGCTAAATCGAATTGCATAGGGACCACTTTAGCGAGGGGCCTGCTCGGTGGCCCCGCCAATCCGGCGGCTGCACACTCAATTTGAAGCGCGTGGGCAAGTAGCGGTAGCGCGGCTGCTGCAATCAGGTCACCCTATCCTTATCCTCACCGGGAGGGACACCTTCCTTGCTCTATGCCCGTCTTTGCTACCTGACCTTTACCTGACCTCGAGGTGTAGCCTGCCGCAGGTGCATACTTGGTACCTTTACTTTACCTTACTCACCTCACCCACCACCACTACCTGAGAAGGTACTTTAGACCACCCTCCCCTACCTTTTCGCCGAACGTGCAGGAATCGCCCCGACGGCATAGCACCTTACCGGACCTGACCCTGCCTCGTCGCTGCTGCTGGTCCGGAGCATTGAGGGTCCCACCGCTGTGACCGGTTCTCCCTCCATCTTGAAACCCCGCCAGACCAAAGAAACGTCTGCTTTGCTGGCTCGACACCGCAACGCAACAGAAACAGACAATCCACGCCAGCGACACAGACACTGACGATCGCAACTTCTATCAGTCGGACAGAGACCCGTTCCCTCCTCGCCCGGACGTCCATCCTCCTGCCACCACCGAATCCCACGCAGCAACCCAGCGCAGCACCGCGCATTCCAGCCTCGCCCGTCTGTCAACCCGTCATTACTTGCTCTACGCCAGCCTGCCGTCCTGCGCACTGCAACCACTTCGTCGCTCTGCACCGCGTGCGAGCTCACGACGATCCGCCTTGTAGCGACCGCGACTCACCTCGCCCACCCGCTCAGCATCCTGCCTCGAGCCGCTGCCCACGCGGCAAGTCGCCACGATGGGTGCCTCCACGCTTCATGAGCTCCACGATGGTACGCATGTTCTCATGATCGGCTCGATCTCCCCTGCGCGCCGCTACCGCTACTATGTCCAGGAACTAACTCCTCCAAATAGTTGTCATCGACACCATCAAGAACATCACTCGAGGCGACGTGAGCTACCCCTCCTCTAGATCCATCCCCAACAAGCCACCCGAAGCTAACGACGCCTGCAGTGGAAAGTCCTAATACTCGACGAAGACTCCAAGAGAGTCATTGACAATGTCGTCAAGGAAGATGACATCCTCAACCACAATATCGCCAGTATGCTGCTCCATGATCCGCCCGCCCTGTCTCTTTGCGACGAGCCCTGCCTGACCTCTGCCCCCAGACATTGAGCGCATCGAAGAAAAGAGGGACATGAACCCCGAGATGGACGCCATCTATATCCTATCCCCCAAGGAGAACATCGCCGAGATCCTCGTCAACGATATCGAGCGACGCAGATACAAGAAGTCTTTCCTAGTTTGGATCGGTGTTCTTGAGCCCCGAGTCCGCCACCTGATTGACAATTGCCCGGGCGCCAAACAGAGCATCGCCGGTTTCGAGACCCTATCGATTGACTTCTTTCCCCGCGAGTCGCACCTCGTTACCTTTAGAGACCCTTGGAGCTTCCCGATCCTGTTTCACCCCGGGTGCAACAACCTCGTTGCACGTCACATGAAGATTCTCGCGCAAAAGGTAGGTTGATTGGGACACCATAAGCTGTGCACTTGGCTCACGAGCCCAACCAGATCACCGGCGTCTGCGTCACTCTGGGCGAATACCCGAAAGTGCGTTATTACAGACCGAAGAACCCCCTTCACGAGGCCAGCGTGCTCTGCGCTCATCTTGCTCGTTTCGTTCAAGAGGAGTTGGACGAATATGCGCAATGGAACCAGAACTTCCCGCCGCAAACATCGAGACCGACGGGTACCCTTATCATTACGGACAGATCGATGGATTTGATGGCTCCTCTGGTACACGAGTTCACCTACCAGGCAATGGCGCACGATCTTTTGGATATCAAAGACGGCGACAAGGTGACATACCACATGGTCACCAACGAAGGAACGGCAGACGTGGAGGAAAAGGACATGGAGCTGTCCGACAAAGACACTGTATGGGTGGATAACCGACACCGACACATGAAGGACACCATCGACAAGCTCATGGGAGACTTCAGAAAGTTCCTGGAGGCCAACCCTCATTTCGTCAACGACGAACAGGACACTACGAGTTTGAATGCCATCAGAGACATGTTGGCTGGCCTGCCGCAATTTCAGGAAATGAAGGAGGCTTACTCGCTTCATCTGAACATGGCGCAAGAAGCCATGAACATTTTCCAGCACCACAAGCTGCCGGACATTGCCTCTGTTGAACAAAGTCTTGCGACGGGCTTGGACGAGGATTTCAAGAAGCCCAAGAACATCTTGGATCAGGTTGTGCGACTCTTGGACGACGATGCCGTTACGCCCAGCGACCGACTGCGACTCATCATGCTCTACGTCATGTACCGCGATGGCGTCATTCAGGAGGACATCAACCGACTTCTGGCACACTGCGGTCTGCCACAAAGGGACGGCGAGGTAGTGGTCAACCTCGAAATGTTGGGAGGACGTCCCATCCATGCTTTGAAAGATACCCGACCTCCTCCGCCGCCTCTATTCCCGAAGAACACAAAGTCTGCAGAGGTCAGCGAAGAATATTCACTTTCTCGCTTCGAAACCGCGATGCAGACAATGTTGGAAGAGCTCTGCCGCGGTACGCTGGATCAGACGACGTTCCCCTATGTAAAACCGCCGTTGGACCCTAATAAGGACCTTTTGGCTTCGCAGCAGGGATCGCTTCGCGCAGGTAGGCCAAACTGGGCATCGTCAGGACGCCGGCCGCCGGAAAACAGGCAACGCTTCATTGTCTTCATGGCTGGCGGTGCGACGTTCAGTGAGAGCCGTGCGTGTTACGAGGTCTCTGCCCGCCAGAGCAAGGACATCTTCCTGGCGACAAGCCACATGCTCACCCCTCAGCTCTTCATCCGCCAAGTAGGTGATCTCACCAAGGATAAGCGCGCACTTGATATTCCCATGGAGCGACCGACACCCCGCGCTCCCGCATGGGTTTACGAGCGACCAGCTCCGCCGCCGAATCCCATGGCTAACCGCCCTGGGCCCGGCATGGCGCCACCACCACAGCAAGGCCTGCCCGCTGGCGGTCGGAGGCCACCCCCGACAGGCGGCTTGCCCGGGCGCCCGGTCGCGCCGCCGACGGCTCAGATGAGCCAAATGAGCCTCAACCAGCCTTCGCCGGTATCGAACGGGGCAGCCTCGCCAGCGCCGACAGACGGAGGAAAGCCCCATAAGGGCGAGAAGGAGAAGAAGAAGCGCAACTTTTTGGGAATGAAGAAGAGCCACAAGGACAAGAGCTAAAAGAGAAGCAAGCAAATTCAGGATGCAAAAGCAAAAAGGCACGCAGCCATCCCCGTCCTTGGTAGCGTGGCGTTTCTGTGGTGTTGAAACTACGCGCGCGTTCATGTAAGGAGTAAACACACAATTATACGATACATTTTGACACCTTCTTTTCTCATCGTCTCATGTGTTTTGTTTGTATAGCTGTGATGAAGTGTTCAAATTACTCATCAGCGTGATCAGAAGCAGAATGTGCGTGCAGTCTATCAAAGATGCCTCAAGTCCTCGTCACTCTTGAGGGATTGCTTATATGGAAAACTCTCATTTCAAGTCATGACTTTGTGATCTCTTGGAAGCTAAGCTAACAAAGATGGCCCCCAAGAGAGGCAGGCAGCTTCTTCACTGAATAGCATGTTCAAGGAAACAAAGGTCATCACACATCAGTCACTCTCATCACAGGCAATCAGAACAGGACCATGTTATGGAAGCGAGGGAACAAGACATCCATTTCATTTCATTCATATCTACCATGGTAGAGAATCCAACGCCTCCTTTCCCATCCTCCTCCGGAAATTCATCAATCCGGTTTTTGTTCTCAATTACTTTCCAGCCGAAAGTACCATCAAAGTCATGAGCGGGGCCGGGCTGTTGCCCCGCGCTGATATTGCATGTTTCGCGACTATGAAGCGTGCTTGCCGTGCGAGGCATTGTGCTTCGTGGACACGAGACCAATGGGCTCAAAAGAGATCGGCCACCCCAGTTCTTCTAGGGAGGCAATGATTACGGAGGATTAGAGGTGAGGTTTGCTGGTAGTTGAGCAATTCGACGAGCAAGAGGTCGCTCGTACCGACATTTGTAGTAGTGTTGGTTCAAATCTGTTCCTCACAGGAAACACATCTGGATGTTTGTTGTAGACTCAGACAAGGTAGATGCAGCAATTGATGTGCTGCGACAGTGCGGCTTTATGTTGAAGCCGAGGTTGATTTCAGGTTGGTTTACTGCCTGCGGAACGCCTGCGCGGCGCCCGGAGGAGGCATACGTCCGTCGAAGGGAAAGCCATGGGCCTCAGGTCCCGGGGGTCCAGGGAAGCCAGGCATGCCTGGAGGTGGAATGAATCCAGGAGGAGGGCCGCCAAAGAAACCCGGAGGCGGCGGCATGTTGCGAGAAGGAGGACCACCCATTCCGTCGGGCGGGAAGGCTCCAGGAGGGAAGTTGGGCGGGAACATGCCGCCCATGGGGTGATTGCGACCCGGGCCACCAGCAAGGCCAGGAGGAGGAATCATGGATCGCTGTTGGGGAGGGGGGATAGGTCCAGGTCCGCCACCTTGCATCCAGTTGGGGTTCATCTGGTCAAGGCCAGGAGGCGGGGGAGGGCGCTGGAGGATTTGCGTAGGCTGCATGCGGGCCTCGGGCTCGGGGTGATGGAAGCCATCATCCATGAAGCCGGGGGGAGCTTGGCCACGCATCTGGCGTTGAGAGCCACGGCCGCCCTGAATAAAATCAGGCTCACGCTCTTGAGCGTGGGGGATCTGAGCAGCACGCTGAGGTTGCGGCATGCGCATGAGAAGTTGCTGCTCGGTGCGAGGAGGCTCGGGCTGAGCTCTCATCAGGTTCATCAAGAACTCAGTGTTACTGAGGTTGCGGCCTTGGTTCGGCTCCATTCTGCCAGATCCTGAGCTAGACGCCTGGTGACGCTGTCCGACAAGTTCTTGCAGCAATTGGTCCTGGCGCGCAGCAGGCTGCTGGCCAGGCATCATGGGGCGGGGAGCCAGGATATCCGACATGGACATGGAGCCTTGGGGCATAGGAGGACGAACGTTCGGAGGACGTTCTCCACCATATTGCTGGAAGGGCTCAGGAGACGCGACAGCGCTGGAGTGAGTCTGCTCGCGGGAAAGTGAGGGAGGCTCCTGGAAAGGCTGCTGGGCAGGAGGCGTAGACTGAATGTTGGACCGCTGCAGCTTCATGAGCAGTGCCTGGAAAGCTTCCTTCTCTCCGTCGTGGGCTTGACCAGGCATGCTGGGGCCGCCAATGGGCAGGCCGGCCATCGGAGTTGGTGGCTCAGTGTGAAGCTTGCGGTTGGGGTCTTCCTGAGGAGCGTTGAAGAAGGACGTGAAGCGAGAAGATTTACCACCTCCAGTCTTGGGCTTGGCGGCAGGAGCTTCCTTCTTGGGCTCACTCGGGGAGCCAGCAACGTCGAGTCCAGCGGTCGAAGCGAACTTGAGGAAGAATTGATCGGGGCCAATTTCGACGGCAGGGGCCGATGCGACAGCTGGTTGCTCAGCCTTGATTGCAGCTTCAGCGAGAGCTGGTGCCTTGTCCTCAGCCGGGGCTTTACGGCTTGCCTTCATGCTCTCCATGAACTTCTTGAAGTCCTCCTCGGTATGGCCTCCAGCCTTCTCTCCGGCCGGTTCGTCGAACCATTCAGGCTCGCGCTCGGCCCGATGATCGCCACGGTCCCAGCGACGCTCATAGTTACGGCCGCTGGGCTTCTCCTCAGGCGGTGCAGAATCCCTGTCCCGATCTCTCCAGCTCTTGGCGCGGTCGATGCGCTCGCGAGCCGTCATGGGAGGCTTTTCAGTGGCAGCGGGGGTATCATTCTTGAACCAGGGCTCCGACTTGCCCCTGCTAAGGCCATTTCGGGGTCGGGGTTCAGCCTCGTCGTGGTCCTTGTCCTTTTCATGGTGGTCGAGGTTGCGCTGGGGTCGCTCTCTGTTGCCTTCAGCATCGCGGTCACGGGTTCGCCTGTCGTTGGGGAGCCTATCGCCACCACCGGCACCCATGCGACCATGGAAGCGCTCAGCGCCCTCATGTCCGAAGCTCTTGCGGGGCTTCACCGTGCTCCATCCCTCATTGTCCTGGTCATTGTCGCCACGACGACGGAAGTTACTGTTTCTCGAGTCGCGGAATCGCTCAGGCTCGGGGGTATCACCATTACGGTTGCGGAAATTGAAGCGGCCTGGGGAATCGGCGTTCTTGAGGTCTTTGTCGTTCTCAAAGGGCTTGCCACCGTTGTTGCGCAGAGTTGCCGAAGCAAAGGCAGTTCGCGGGGGGCCAAGGATGATCTCGTCTGGGTCTGCGATTGAAGGATGGGTCAGCAACTGCAGTCAAGAGCGCTCGTGAGAGAGCAAGGCGGGGATGGCAGGTGACATACTTGCGCTGTTTCGCGGGGCGTGTCGGTCAGTGGCCGGGCGGCGATTCGTCTGGTCGAGGAGGGGGTTATCGTGGCTTCTTCGGTTGTCGGTGGTCTTTGTGTTGTTGTTCTGGGTGCGAGTGTTGTCGGGAGGCGGTCTGTTGAGCGGGTTAGAGAAGGCAGCATGGTGAAGAGGGATTGGTTTGGCGGAAGCATACCCCATCCAATCCTCTGCGGGTGGCAGGTTAGGCGGCTTGACGCATAGTGGTGATTCGCGCAGATGAACAAGGAACTCTGCGGTATATTGGAGTGCCATCGCAGTGTGATGATGCGAGGCGCATCCGAGAAGTGCTGGGGAAAAGTATTGATGCTAAGCCGTGGGCAATGATATTTGCATGGGCAGGTTGTAGGGGGATTCGATCCACCGAGTGGAAGGGAGTCGCGCGATGGTGTTGCACCAGTCGGGTGGAGGAGATGAAGGGATGGGTTTTATTTGGCGGGTGGGCGGTCGAGGCAGGCGATCGACGGCAGGCTGAAGTTGTACGTTACACGATGAGTAGTAGGGCAGGAGCAGTGGTGTGGTTGTGGTGGTGTTGTGTGGTAGGTAAGTGGGAAGGCGAGGTAGTGAGAGAAGAGAGGTGAGGTAGGTGGTGGTGGTGTCGAGGACGGTGTCAAGTCAGTCGGCTGTCGTCAGTCCAATCCAGTCCAATCCGGTCGGTGGAGGAGGAGGATGGAGACCGAATGGGCTCCAATCGGGCTGCGCTGCAGAGTGCGGAAGGCGTTCGTGTCGGTGCGGATCGGCAATCGAGGCTGACGAGTTGGAAGTTGCGATGGGGAATTGTTTGGGGTCGAGGAGTGCAGTAGAGATGCGGTCGAGAAAGAAGAATATTACGATGGAAGGTGGATTGTGGTAGTGAACTGTCAGGGCGTGTTGAGATGGTGGTCAAAGGAGGTTTTGGCACTTCGGACGAAACCTGGTGGAGGAGGTGCTGTGCTGTGCTGTGCTCAGGTCGGGTCAAGTCAGGCAGGTCAAGGTCAGTGGTCACAGGTGCCAACCAGCCAGCCATACGTACTTTGCTACTTAGGAACCTCAGGGCAGGTGCAGCCACGCACCAACAGTGCGGCAATGGAAGGAGAAGCTGCCACCCGCTGCGCTCCTTCCTTCCACTGAGGCAGGTAGTGGAGGCAGGTAGTGCGTACCTCCCGGTCGTAGATGGCAGTCCAGCTGCGTGGCAGGCAAGGAAGACGCTAGGGACGCCCAAGCGCAGGGATACGTACCTGCCGACCTGGTGCTACCTTACCCTGCCTGCCTTGGCTCACCTACCTCACCTTACTTTACCATGTCACCTCCCTTTTACCTACCTTACCTTCCACCTCCTCACCGTGAGCCATGCCTCCTTCCCGTGCTACTCCCGTCAGGTCCTTCCCCATGAACAGGGCAGCTTTGCCATAGAACGGAAGGTATTCGTGGGCAGGTACGGAAGGCATGAACGCGGTGACTAACTGGGCTCACCTCGGACAGTCACCGGTCTTAGGTAACCAGAACTCTCTCACCCTTGCCAGTTGCCTGCCTCTGCTGCCACAGCTCAGGTGACAATATATTATTTTCCACGTCGCCGCCGTCGCCTCCTCCATCCCCGTTGCCCAGGGCAGAATGTTCCAGTGAGAAAAACTTCAGTGGGGTTTCTTCGAGGGGCCACTGCACTGCTGGCCAGGGCGCCCGGGCCCAAGGACGGCATGGAGGCCTGCAGAGCCAGCCTGGCCACCTGCCGCGACCTGCGCTGCCGGGTCGGGGTTCATAGGTCCCACGACGGCTGAGATTTGAGAAGGAGAGGAGAGCGCCAGATCACATCGAGGGGACCCAGCATCGTCATTGTGCCCCACACTTTCCCTCCAGGAGCTTAACCGAATCGCCCAATATCGCTTAGCGTCGAATCTTTGAATCACGGGCTGGGGGGGCCAAGCAATGGAACATGAACCTCCTGCTTCGATCTCAACCACGTCTCCATGCGATTCTTCATGCAAAACTTGGCTGACTGGCATATCCCGTGATAATCCTGCATTTTGGTTCTCGAAACATGCAAGAGACACTGCCAACAAAAGACAATTGAGTTTTGCAACTTTTCGTCTTTGCTTTTTCTCCATCCAAGCTAACCAGATCCTAACTGACACTGTAATCTCCTCCAACACAAGTCAGGAACGAGGTCTGACACAGTCCAAGTGACGTCGGCCTGTAATCCAATCAACGTTGTGCATCGTTGTTTCTACCATATCCAACAGATATAGAGAATACTCACTGGCATATTTAGACTTTCTTGACCGCAAATCAAAACCTAGAATCGCATTGTTTCTGCAGAAACTCCAATAATTATAAATGACATATCGCCTATATCTTTATCTACAAATCGTAAGACACACTCGTAGTATTCCTGCTGCTAATACACCCTAGAGATTCCAATCAGAAACCTAGGAATATACCTGGTGTTCATATGAGAGCAGAAACTATAAGCATACATATGGAGATGAGACTGCCTATTTATCGTATGGTAACATAAGTAGGTACTGAACTTAAGTGGCGTACTTGCTGCTGTTTTTGTTATTGTTGCTGCTGCTGCTGCTGTCATCGTCGTTGTCGTCGTTGTCGTCGTCGTTGCTGCTATCGTTATTACCACTATCATAATGATTACTTCTGCTACTGTATCTCATAGGAGTGATTAAATAAACAGCAAATGGCCGCGCAAACACAGTAAACTTAAGCAGTGTCATACAGGGGGAGAAGAATGTGAAGACTACAGCAAGAATAGGAAGTTGTGATGGTAGTTAACCCGTGCTCTAAGTACTTAAGAGGAAGCATTTGCGATAGCACTTGATAATTATATTATGAAACTCAAAATAACGTGGGACCAAACAAACTGTGGGGGAGAGCAGAACGACACATGCATATATCAGTTGTAGTTGAATGCCATATACCCTCTCATTTTGATTTCCCTTCCTTAAACCTCCTTATTTTAATACATTAGCCTCTACCATGCCATCCTTTCCCTCATATCAACCCTCCAAAGCCGAAACAACACCACCACGACTCCACTCCCCAACCCTCTCCCGATCACAAGTCTCCCAAACCCGCCTCCTCAGCGCCCTAAACACCTTGGCCACCTCCTCGTCCCCGGCCGCAACATACCGCGCCTCCTGCGCCTCCAGCCAGCTCACGATCCCAAACCTCGTCGCCAGCGTCGTGCTCCCGCCCTCGACGCACGTCGCGCGGTACAGCACCCGCAATACCCTCGTCCGCAGGTTCGCCCGCAGGTACGGGTTCGCCGCCAGCGCAAACACCTTCTCGAACCACTTCTTCTGGTGGAACACGGCCAGGTCCGCCGGGCCGCGCAGCCCCTCCAGCAGATACGCCAGCAGCCAGCTCACCTCCGTGTAGTAGCGGTCGTCGTCCGACGGCGCGCCGTGCAGGATGTCGTGCGCGAGCGGCACCTTGTCTGCCTGCCAGACGGGCCCGCGCGTGAGGAACGTGTTGACCTTGGCGTAGAGGCAGTGCAGCGGGTTGCGGAGGACGTCGAGCGCCGCGATGGCGAAGGCGACGAGCGGCGAGGCGACGGGCCCGCGGGCCACCAGCGCGCGCGCCGACTCGGCTAGCTCCGAGAGGAGCAGCCAGATCTGGTCCTTCTCCTCGTACGACGACTCCTTGATCCGGGCGGCCATCTTCATGATGTTGGTCAGCGCCTCCTGGCGGATGCTGGCGTGCTCGGACCAGAGGAGGCGGATGAGAGCCGCGGCGTAGCCGTCGTCAACGAGGTCCTCCACGCTTTTGGAGTTCCATTTCAGGAGAGCCGAGTTGTCCTCGTCGTCGGCAAAGGGCACGTCAAGGATGGCTTCGAGGGACGAGTCGTCCAGCTCGCCGCCGGTGGCTGCCTTTTGCCTTTCTGGCTTGGCGGTATCTTCGGACTCGTCCGCCTCTTCTGAGGCGTCGTCGAGTAGACTCTTGTCTGATTTGGGCACAACAGCTGGGGCGCGGCCGTCGAGTTTTGCCGTCATCTTCTTCGCCAGCGCATCAATCGCCGCTGACGTCTCCCCCTTTGTCTTTGCGCAGCTCAGCACAAGCGCCAGGAACTTCGACAGCAGCTCCAGCTCCTTCTTGTCCGTCGTCTTGTCAGCGATGAACGGCAGCTGCTCCATCATGGCAGCCAGTATCAAACTCGCAGAAACGTCGTCCTCCACGCTCTCCTGCATCAAGTCCACATACTTCAGGGCTGACGCAGCGCACCGTCCGGCACAGTTGTCAAGATACCCCCAAATGAAGTCGATATCCCTCGCCTTGCCCTTCTTCACCCCCTTGGCAGCACGGATGAACGGAGCGAGCCCCGTCTCCGGCAGCACGAGCTGGTGCTGCACCGCAACGGACTCCAGCACCTGCTTCAGCTTCGTCCTGCCCTCCGCGTTCTCCACGTACAGCTTCAGCAGCGCGACAAACGGCGACGCCGCCAGCCCCTCCGCCTTGGCGAACCACCTCATGCCGGGCGAGTACCCCGCAATCGCGATCAGGTTCTCCAGCTCCATGAGCGCGAGCGCCTGGTTCTGCGGCTCTTCGGCCCTGCCGTCGAGACGGTTGAGCGCGTTGACAAGGAACGGCGATACGTCAAAGTTGGCGCGCAGGGCAACCTGCGGGATGACCTCGTAGTACAGCAGCAGCAGCCGACTGGCCGCCTCGCGCTGGAGCACGTTCTCCTCCGCCATGGCCTTGTAGCACTTAGTGACCTCCTTCATGTCGGGGATCTTCTGGCAGAACTCGTCAATGAGCTTGCGGGAGGCCGTGTCCCACGTGGACTTGGCCGACTCGGCCGCCTCGCGGTGCATCTTGAGCGCGACTTCCAGCTTTTGCAGCGCCAGCACGAGAATGCGGACGGCAAAGAAGGAGACCAGCGTCGACTTGTGCGAAAGACATCGCACCAAGTCACGCTGCTTCAGGGGTAGCGGCAGGATGTTGTCGAGGAGAATCGATGTCGGCGGGGGCACGCGGCGGTACCCGTTTACAGGGCCAAAATGCGGCGGTAGCGGTAGGTGAACAGTGTTGAAGAGGAAAGCTGCGTACCCAATCCATGTCATGGACAACTTGGGCTCGAAAGAGAAGGATTTGTTGCCGATAAAGTAGCTTGCAACCAGCTCTGGCGCCGCTTGGAAGATGGCGACGATGAGCTCGCTGTGTTTTAAACTCGACCACGGCCGCAGCTTTTGAATGAACTCGGACAGCACAAAATTGGCGACGGCGACCTCGTCCTTGTACTTGTCCATCCACGCGACGCGCTCCAGCCCAAAGTCGTCTGAGCTCTTCACATCCTGCGCCGCCTCGTCCTCCAGCTCCTTGGGGTACAGCCCCGTGCCGGAGTACAAAACGCCAGCGCCAGGGGACGTACACGTATACACCAGGAACTCGTGCACCTTCTCCTTCACCTCTCCCTCGCCATCATGCCTGTACGCATACAACCCTGCCAGCCTGTCCAGAGTCTTGGTGTTAAACGCGCGAAACTTGACCTCCCTCGGCAGCTTCTCGTCCAGCAACACGTGCTTCTTCAACGCATCCAGCATCTCCGAGATCAAAAACGGCGGGTCGTCCTTCAACAGAAACGTCAAGTGCGAAAACACCTCCTTCAGCATCAGCAGCTCCTTCTTCGCCTCGGACGGCAGGTACTTGAGACAGCTCAGGAACAGCTTGATCGCGTTCGTCCGCACCGACGGCTTCGACGGGTCCTCGAGCCCTTCGGACCCCAGGTGCCGGATCTCGAGGTTCCGCGCAAAGCTCGCAAACGTCGAGTCGCGCGCGCGGAACACCCGCCGCGCGAGCGCCCCGCCGTCGAGCGTGACGACCTCGCGCAGCAGCCGCAGCGTCGGCGAGATGACGTACCCGCTGCCCTTGGGCGCCGACAGGTTGCGCGCGACGAGCTTGAGCTGGCGCTCCTGCAGCAGCGTGCGCGCCAGGTCCAGCGCGCGCGGAAGCAGCTCCAACGACGAGGAGGCCACCTGCAGCAGCAGCGCCAGCACGGCGGGCACCGCCGACATGAGCCCCTCGTTGTTGGCCTGCGCACCGAACGCCCACATCTCCATCAGGTCGGGGAGATACACGGCGTCGTCGCTCGTGTCGCGGGGCTGCGCGGCGACGAGGTACTCCCGGAGGAGGGCGAAGCGGTCGCTGTTGTCGGCGTCGGGGGTGTTGAAGCCGTCGAGGAAGACTTTGAGGGATTGAATGCCTTTAGGGTAGATATATAGTCAGCCAAGATGGGTTCTCGAGGTATCTGCGCGGGCAATTGGGAATAGAATGACCCAAACTCACCATGTCTCGCACGCTTCTGGTCCTGGTCGAAGGTCAAGAGGCCCTGCAGCTGCCTCGCAGTGTTCACCTCCTCAAAAGTCGGCGTTTCGTGCACGACCTTCTGCCTCTTGCGCGCCGCATCGTCGGGTCCGCGCGACGGTCGTTTGGGCATGATTTTGGTGGTGTTGAATCGGGATTTTGCGAATGTAGAGATCTCCTCTCTCTCACATTCCTGCTCTCTCACTGGCCTCACGACGAAAGCGAGCCAGTGGATAGACCCTTCAAGAAATAAAAAGTTCTGCCAGCATCCACCGCTCTATCTTATCTACCGCATCAGGATTAGCGCGGGGACCAATCTAGCGGGGCCGTGGACCCGCAATGACATTTCGCCGTGCGGCGCGCCTACCTACGCCTAAACTTAACCAACCAACCAAACTCTCGTCCAAATTTCTAGAAACACCATCCTCTCCATCGCGACTCTCCCGTCTTCAACCTAAACAATAACCTCCCCCACGAACAACCTCCCAAACGCAACAAACGCACCGCGAATTACATCCAACAAACCCCCTCAAAAAACCACAATGGGCTCCATCGTCATCCCCCACCTCAACTCCGGCTGGCACGTCGATCAGGCCATCCTCTCCGAGGAGGAGCGCCTCGTCGTCATCCGCTTCGGCCGCGACTACGACCCGGACTGCATGCGCCAGGACGAGGTCCTCTACCGCATCTCGGACCGCGTCAAGAACTTCGCCTCCATCTACGTCTGCGACATCGACCAGGTCCCCGACTTCAACCAGATGTACGAGCTCTACGACCCCTGCACCATCATGTTCTTCTTCCGCAACAAGCACATGATGGTCGACTTCGGCACCGGTAACAACAACAAGCTCAACTGGGTCCTCGAGGACAAGCAGGAGCTCATCGACATCATCGAGACCGTCTACCGCGGCGCGAAGAAGGGCCGCGGTCTGGTCGTCAGTCCGAAGGACTATTCTACGAGGCACCGATACTAGAGAACACCATGCACGGGGCTTCCAAGGAAATCCCCAATACTGGGCGGCGCGGACACCAGCTTTTTATTTGCATCGCGACTGCGGGAGGGAGAGAGAGAGAGGAAAGATATCCCCGGGACAAAAGTTATAGGGTTGGTCTCACAAAATTTCAAGATTCACGTTTGAACCAGAAGATGCTAATACTGTGTGATTCCCCAAAGAATCGTGTAAACTTTTTCTTGCTTCTTTTTCGTCATTAGGTAAGGTAAGGTACGCCCCCCTCCAGTCGCCTCTTCTCCTCTCTTCATCATTCGTCGTGATATGAAGATACGTAAGTTTCGTCTGTTTACATGCAATCGCACGCTCCATGTCCAACGTAGTAGTTAAAATGTTTCGCCTCTCCGTTTACTTTCTTACATCTTCCTCCCAAAGGCGACGTGTGGTGCGCGCCCTGATTACGTAGTAGTAGAATCACAAAATATGAATCTCACATGCTCTCCCCCAAACTCTACAACATCTCCCCCTGTGGTGGCATCTTCGTCAAGTAGTTGGTAGGCACCTTCGGGACCGCCTGCGCGGCCGCGGCTCGTTCGGCTCGGAACAGCTCCTGCTGTCGGTCGCTCTCGCGCGATCGGCCGCCCGTCAGACGGCGCATCCTCGACCTCGTGCTCTGCGCGAGCGGCTTGATCATGTTCTCCAGCGAGAAGGACCCCTCGCCGCCGTGCCCCGTGCTCGGCCGCTCGTCGTCTGCGTCCGAGAAAACGTCTTCGGGAAACTCGTCGTCCGACGCGAACTCGCTAATGTGCGGCTGGTACGACGCGGGCGCGGACGGGGACGTGATGGACCGCAGGTGCAGACCCGGCCGCGAGCCGCCGTTGCCCGCCATCAACCCCCCCGCCGACGCGCTAAAAGCTCCAGGATTCATCGTGTTGGAGCTGCTCGGATCCCTTGCCGTAGCTGGTGGCCTGTCAGTAAACCCATTCTGGAACGTGCTGTTGTTGGAGGCCTGGTGCAGAATTGGCAGGATTTGCTCATCATACAGCTGCGCCCCGGACTCGAAGCTGTCCGGCGAGAACTCGGTGATGGTCTTTGACGAGCGGCCGTCGCTGGGCGGGCTCGTGCCGAGATCGTCGAAGAAGTCGTCGAGGCTGTCCAGCTTCGTCACGAGGTCGCCGAGATGGCCGTCGCCGCGGCCCTCGTCCGACATCATCGTCTCGGTGCGGTCGGGCATCTGGTGGAAGTAGCTGTAGGGGAAGTCGTCCGTGTGGAACTCGACATCGGGGGTCGGCGTCGCCTCCGTCATGATGCCCTCCGCGGTCTGGCACATGTAGAACGCCGCGTGGATGTTGGCGCGCGTGAGGTCCGTCTTCTTGGCGGGGACGGGGATGGCCCAGCCGGATGCCTCCGGGATGCCGAACAGGCTCTGGATGCGCTCGTACTCCTTGCGGATCGTCTTGGACGTCGAGCGCGTCATGCTCATGCGCAAGTGCTGCTTGTCCATGGCGCTGCCGGACATTGTCATGATGTTATCGAGGACCTCCAACGCCTCCATGCAGAACTCGGTCTGCAGCAGTCGCAGTAGAGGCGAGATGAGGTCCGATCCATGTCCGGCTAGCTCGGGCTTGCGCATGTCGATCTCGGGTATGACGATGCTGAGAATGTTCATTGTCTTCAGCTTGACCCAGGCCGTGGAGTTGGTGAGCAGGCCCATCAGGAAGATGACCATCTTGAAGTCCAGCTTGGGCAGGAAGTGGTCCTTCAAAGCTCCAAAGAGACGGCTTTGGAATTCCCTGCTGTTGCCCTGGTATTTGAAGGCAACGTATTCCTCGAGGACAACAGAGATGTTGCCGAGGCCCTGAGCTTCCGCAACCGCACATAGGATCTCAGCGGACTGCAGCACGGACTCGCTAGGCTCATCCAGCTCCATCTCGTGCAGGAAACGGGGAAAGTTGGCCAGGATGGCAAAGAAGACCCTGCTGTCGTCTCCAATGAGACCGTCACTGGGCAGCTGGACGAGCTTGTCGATGGTGCTGAGGGTCGCCTCCATACATATTGAAGACCTTAAGCCCTTGTATAGAAGGGACTGCAGACCCTCATATTGCCCATCCCATCTCGACGGCTGGCCGTCAAGTAACATGCGGCGAACATGCGGCAGCTGGAAGTCGACCTTGGAGAGGAACTCGTTGAGCATTTCAACGGCCTCTAAAAACTCGCGCTCATTGATCGATTCTAGACAAGCGCAGGTCGTCCAGAACAGCTGAGGGAAGGTAAGTAACTTATCAGCATCGAGCTTGAGGATGAGTGTCTTGAGGGTCGTGAGAATCTCCATGGCGAAGGTCTGGATCTCGGTGTCTTCGTCGGCAATGGTATTGGACAAGCGAGCGAGCATATCGCCCAGCATGAACTGATCCAACGAGGTGAGGATACATCGGAAAATTTGGAAAGAGCGGCAGGCAAGGTGTCTCACGGGACAGGAGGTCGCCCATGTCAACGATAGCCTGCCCCACTGGTCTTTGATGCCGGGATACGTCATCTCAAAGGTCTTGACGACTTCGGCCGTGAGGAACTCCATGCTTGGGGGGACCTTGTTGTCGTGGTCGTCGGCCTTGCCGTTGCTGTCCTCGTAGCCCCAGACGACGGAGCGATCGTGGCGGCGGATGAGGTCGATGAGATCTTCAATCGATGCTCGGGCCGTGGGCGGAGTCTGGTCGTCGAGTTGCGAGATGACCAGCTCGTGGATGAGGTGAACTAGCATCTCCCTGGCTTGCTCTTGCACAAGAGGCGTGTAGTGATCCCAGAGAACAGTGACGACTTGGAGGAGCACCGGGACGTTGTCCGGGGTCAAGTGCACCGGCGACACCATGAGGTCCACCAAGAGGATGAGCGACAGCTGTCCCAAAGAGAACCCAGCTTGCTTGGTGCCGACAGGAAGGGCCTCTCCGAGGTCTGCACAGTAAGGCAGCAGACCGATGTCGGGCGGCGGCGGCATGGCGTCCTTCTTCTCATTTGGCACCATGGCCTTGGGGGTAATCTGCATAAGAAGGAACTCGACAACCTTCATCCCAGGTGTGCTTGTCGTGCTGGAGAGGAAGACCACGATCTGCTTGGCATATTCAACAAAGTTCTGCTCTCGGCGCTCAAGGCACAACGAGATAATGAAGTCGAGAATCAACCGCACGTTTCCGGGGTATGGCCCCGTAGCGAGAGCCTGCCACAAGGCCTGGACTTCGTTGTGCAAAGCGCCGCTGGACTTGATGGTGATTTCCAGCAGGTTAGCCAGGAGAACGTATGACTGAGCAATCGGGCCGCCGTTCGGATCGACCTTGAGCTCGATAGACTGAATCCAGGGTAAGATGACAGCAACTACGTTGCGTTGGGATGCCGCTTGAAGATCCTTGAAGTAGAGCGTAAATTCGGAGAAGATGTGGAAGGCCAACTCCGTGTGTTGCTTTGCGAGCCGCTTCGAGATTTCAAACTGAGCGAGCTTGTACACGGCCTTGGTCTTGTCCGAGATACTGATGTCATAGTCTTGAATCTTGGAAGTGCGGCCCGGCTGTTGTCGCTCTTCGAGCGCCCTCAAAACGCGGGCGGACTTTGATCGGATCTCGCTCTCGTCGTTGCCCAAGGTAAACAGGCAGAGGCCGAGCAGCTTCCAAAAGGGGCACGAGTAGTCGAGGTGCTCCAGGAGGACCTGGGTAACTACTGCAAAGTAGCTCTCCTGGACCTTGGAAACGTCCGTCAGGTAGCAGCGCGCGATGCAATGCTCCAGCAGATATGGGTACTCTTGGTTGTGAACGATGAGATTCTGCAGAGCTCTCCGTCCGATCACGTTCATTCGGTCACTGCCCGAGTTGAAAATGGCCTCGATCCACGCCAGCATCCTGCGGACATCGAATTGAAGCGTATTGCCGCTTTCCGTGGTGATGCTCATCGGGCCGCCGCAGAGGGCTGCCATGGCGCTCAGTGCTGCCGTGCGCAGGTTGCGCTTCTCGATCTCCATGGCCGCGGTGACTGTTCCCCTCTCGCCCAGGGACTGCTGGTCGATGAGGGACTGTCTCATGGTATCTTCGCGGACCCGGATCTGTGTCTGGTTCGGCGAGAAGCCGCACCAGTCTTCCATCAAGGAGAACGCGGACTTCCTGGACTCAAACGTCATCCAGCGAGAAGGATCCTTGGTTCTGTTGATGCCTTCGAAGAGCTCCTCCATGAGACCGCAGTAGTGGCGCCTCAGCTTCTGAAACTCCCAGTCCATCTGCACCTCGCCGTCCATGAGGAACAGCTTCAGGTCTCTCGTGTATGTAACAAGATTGGTCAGAACCCACTCGTCGTTGTAGACATCTTCTTGCTTGAGGAAGTGGCAGGTCAGCTTGTACACGTGCGTGATCTCCGTCCTGAGCAGGTCCATCTTGCGGTTGCGTCGCGGGCTGCTATTGGTGCGTTGATGAATGCGGGCGCGGGCTTCGTCGTTGCAGCGCGACACTTGCCCGGCCAGCTCCTCCAGAAGCGTGCGGTAGATGTGGATGTTGATAGAACCCATGGCAAGTACCACTGCGTCTCGCACAGAAGCCGAGGAGACGGAGAGGAGGGGGATCAGATACTTAAATAGAACCCGAGCTGAGACAATCTTGTCTGCCGAAGTGGGCTTGGACGTCTTTCGGGTATGCTGTGTCCCTTGCGGGTTGGCGGGAACGACGGCTCCCGGGTCGGCCAAGGTCGTACAGGCGAAGATGAGGTAGAGCTTCCACTGTTCCACAAGGATCTCGGGCTGTGTCGTCGGTGTCCTACCGGCGATGCGGGCGCTGCCAGGATCAGATCCGTAGTAGAGACCCCTGGACGGCTCCGAGAGGAGCACAATGGCCTTGTACATCTGCAGGATTCGGTTGCAGATCAGATCCCGGCCAATGGTGACTGTGAATGGACATTTCTCGTACGCAATGCGGATCAGATTGGGGAAGAGCTTGAACCACAGCGTGGTGTCGTATGACACATCGCTGGTGCACAGCTCCACGAGTGCGCCGCGGTTGTTGCTGTTCTGCATTCCTCTCTGAAGCCTGCTGCGTTCCGCAACCGACAAACCCTCGTCCTTGAAGTTCATCACCTGCATCGAGTCATTCTCGAGGATGTCAATAACTCTCAACGTATCCTTGTCTTGGTTCTGCAAGGCCTTGTCGAAATCGGTGATGAGCCGGAGAACGGTAATGGCAAAGTATCGCACCCTCCGAGACTGCGAGCACAGGAAGAACAGTCCGTGGGCCTCTGCCTGGTCTACTTCTGCCCAAATACCAGACAGATCGAGTTTCGCCCCACGCTTGTCGCTGGCCTCCAGCTGGTCAATCGAGGCATCTCGAGTCTTTCGCCGGATTTCCTCGATCCAGATTTGTAGTAGCTCGACGTACAGGCGGAGAGTGCTTTCAATGTGGCCAGGGCCGAGCATGCCCCCGTCGGACATGGTGGAATATCGGTCGTCAAAGTTGAATATGAACCGCGCAAAGCCCATGGTCACTTGCTGCGCGTGGGCCTGTCTCGCAATGGCCTTGAGCGACTGGGCCGACGAGAACGCAACGTTGGACTGCACGTGTGCAGTTCCGGTACAGAGAAGGTTGATTAATGAGTTGAAGGGTATATCGACAGAGAGACAACGGGGCAACGCTTGAACCGCAACATGCAATAGCTCGTAGAACGCCTGTTTGTGATCTGCGGGAGACTGATGGTCGTCTCGCCGCGAAAAGTTAAATGTGTCCGCAATGGGAGTCTTGGGGCCGGGGCTGTTGAACTTTTCGTCCAACACAGCCTGGCCACCAAAGGTATTGTCGCAAATAATGGTAATTTTTCCGAGTATCTCGCAAAATTTATGGTAGTATTCCCTGACCACGTCGCTGAGGGCTGACGTGCGCACAGGGCGAGAGAGTTGTTCGCCTTCTCCGGGCGCGGAGGTACCCAGGGAGTTATGTGGTGATGCCATGACGGGTGATGTAGGGACGCGTTCTGGCGGCGATGGTGGTGGGAATGCGACTGGGAAGGGTGGCCGTCCCTGATCCCCCTTTTCGAGGTCGGCCATGATGGCAAGGAAAGCTCTGATGCCAATGACCATCCGATCCGGGTCCAGCTGCTCGACCTTGAGCTCCTTGTTCGTCACAAACACCTCGGCGTTGATGAGAGGGAAAATGACGTGCTTGAAGCAGTATTCCGGCTGCTTGTAGCCGATGATTCGGATGATTTGGATAATGGGCTCTGCAACAGCTGAATCGGCGGCAATCAGACTTCGCTTCGTGGGCGGCAGAACCAACTTCATCACCTCGTCCAGCTTCCTCGTCGTGTTTGGTAGGGAATCGTTTGTTCGGTAAAGATATGTCCACAACAGCCTCGAAATGACCTGGAGACAGAGCGGGCGGGTGAAGCGATCCTTCAGCTTCGGCTGCAGTGGTAAGATCAGTTGGAGCCATTGAGATCCGAAAGTCTCAGGCGTCGATACGCAGAGCATGGTCGCCGTCAAGGGGAACGCAAAACCCCAGTGCCGGGGCTTGATAAACATTTGCGCCAGTCGAGGGCCAATGGCACCGAGAACCTCGATCCATTTCGGATGAGCCAGGTCCTGGTTCGTGGCCTTGGACGCCACGGAGAGGAGCAATACTTCAAGCACCTGACAGAAAGCCGTCTTTACGCGCTGGCCGTGGGAGCGGTGAAATAGGCGTCCAACGATGACGAGAAATTCGCAACACTGCTCCCAAGCTTCCTGCGGGACCATGTTGACCTTGAGATGCTTCATTCCGCCCAGAACCAGCTCAATCTTGCCCTCAGCATCGCGGCCAGCCGGAGAAGTCGGACTCTTCGCCACCAACTCCTGGAGGGTTCGTTCGATGTCGCCGAGAAACCTGTCCGTGACCCCCTTGAAGTTGATCTCGCTCATTACGCCCAGCAGCTGGGCAAACAGATTCCAATTGGCGAGCTTTAAGGGGCTAACCATTAGCTGGTCGGTATCGGCGATCTTGAGCTGTCCAAAAATAATGCCCTCCAGCTTCTCCTCCATCTCCAACGTCAAAAACGGCAGACTCGTCTGGCTGATGACCTCCAACAAGACCCGACACAGGATGTAGATCGAGACCGTCGAGCGGCGTTCGGCGTGGGCGACGAATTCTTGTCTGGCAGCAAGGGAGGTCTGCGGACTCGTCAGCCCGTTGTCCATCTGTCCTCCGCCGGACAAGGGCTGGAGCGGCTCGGTGTTTCTGCGCTGGAGCGGTACGGGGGCAGCTCCTCCCCTCGACTGCTGCAGCTGGCTCCGGGCTTCGTTGGCGGCGTCGCTCTTGCTTTTCCTCCACAGCATCATGGAATCTATCAGGGGTTTCGGTCGTGGTCGGGCGATGTGGCCTAAGGCGGTAATGATCTGATCGAAGGAGGGATCGACTCCGGGGCCGCAGATCTGCTCGACCTGCGGCTCTGGCTCGAACGGTACTGTAATGCAGTCATTGAGCTTTTCCTCGGCTTGGGCGATGAACTAGAATACACAGTAATCGTCAGTGACTGCGACTAACCAGAGTGGCCGGCGCAAGGGGGAAAGGGCCATACGGATGTGAAGAGCACATGCAGCGCGTATTCCCCAACGGTCTTCTGCTCGTCCTTGTGGTGCCTCGAGGAGTGTGAGTGGTGGTGTGCGTGGTCGCGTCTCGACTTGCTGTGCATTCGTTCCATCTTCCTCTGCGTAAGAGAAGGGTTCGTGAAGTCGGTCGCGGAAGAGGTCCTCTCGGGGACGTGAGGGCCGCCGGAGGAGTTGACGGTGGTGCCGGACAGGGCGGTGCCGGGACGCGGCCCCGGGGGCGCGTCCGGGTCCAATCGCCCGACGGCATGCATGTCGGGACGGTCTGAGGAGGCTGAGGTGAGGCTCGCGCCGGCAGCGGCAATCATCTGCGGGCTGAGGGGGCTCGAAGAAGAGCTGGCGTGACTTCCATTTCTAGAGTGTTGGATGCCGTGGACTATGGAGGTCTGGCGGTGATGGCCGTAGGAGGCGCTCTTGGGGTCGACGACTCGCTCGATGACGCCGCCGATGGCAGAGCGCGACTGGGAGTGGTTGTGTATTATCCGAGGCGAAGTTAGGTTCGAGCCGGCGACCGGGGGCAGCGGCTGGGAGAGCTTTTCGATGGAGGACTCGCGGGAGTGGGTGACGGAGCGAGGATGCGGTTCCAGGGCGGCGGGCCTCAGGGTTCGGTCCCAACCGTCGTCCTCCTCGTCTTCTTCGTCGAGTGTGGTGACGGATCGCGGAGAGAACTTTAACGGCGGTTCCTGCAAAAGATCGGGCAGCGTCGTCTGGGACGGAGCTAGACGAGACGACGTCTTATGGTCAGTGACAGGCCTTTCCCCTCTCTTGTGAAACAACTGGCTGCGCGTAGGGACGGAGACGGGGTGGAGGTTTGGATGCGTTAGACGTTTTGAAGGTGCACAGATGTAAGGCCCGGCACACACCAACGCAAGCCTAGGGCCGGGAGAAGGGGGTCGGGGGGCCTTAGAGGGAGAGGAAGGGGATGTCGATGGAGTAGAAGGGGGGAAACAATGGTATGTAGGGCGCAAGGCAAGCGAGAGGCCAGAGCCGGGGAAAAGGGCAGTGGAAGCAGAGAGGAAGAGAGAGCGGCGCACACCCGGCACACGGCACAGCAACGCCAACAATAATAACAGTAGTCCGGTGGTGTTGGTGGTCGAAAGGTGCAGAGCCGGGAGCACAGCACAGCACAGCGCCCAACAACGGTACAGAGCGAGGCAGCGAGCAGAGAGCAAAGCGGCGCGAGGCTGGTTTAGACCCGTGTCTGTGTGCCCTTAGATCGGGTGTGCTGCGCGTGTGTGGATGCGGCGGATCAGGGTAGCGGCGGTGGTGGTGTAGTGTACCCCCGATCAGTAGTCGACCGAGGACGACGGCTCACAAGCAATCGGGTGAGGCGAGGCCAGACCAGACCACGGCGGGCCGGAGAACAGACGACACGAGACGAGATGGAGGGCAGCGAAACGCCCATGTAGCCATCATCCACCGCCGCGGCCCGTCAAGGTATCAGGGAAAGGCGCGGTACGTAAGGCATGACGGACAGTATGCGCATACGCTTGTATGTTTGTGGTGTGTGATGTATGGTGCGGCATATGGGGGAGGTGAGGTAATGTGTGTAATGCAGGCTTATACTACTCACCCATTGTCGCGTCGGATCGAGTCCCATGATCCGGGTCTTACGACATTCGAGGTTCGTGTTACCGTCACTGGCGGCCGGCAGGAGGAGGAAAGGTGAGCGTGAGGGACGGAGTCGGAGGGCGGAGGATGACGATAGAAGGTTTAAAAAAAAAAAAATATTAAGAGGCGGCGGGAAAAAAGGGATTCGGAGTGGGTGTGCTGGATGGATGAATGACGGATGGGAAAAAGGAGACAGAAGCTGAACGGGAGGAAACCTCACTCAGTCAAAAAGGCTGAAGTGAAGAGACAGGCAAATGGTGGCAGCGAGGCCGAGCAGTCCAGTCAATCAACAGCCAGAATCGGTTTTAATCAATCAATTCAATCAATAAAACGAAGCAAGCACCACCACTTGACGTCGGCCTCTGCCTTATTTGACAGAGTCCTCAAAGGTGGTTGGTGAGCGGGTGAGAGACACTCGCACATCGGTACCGGGAGTGCTACATTAACGGGCACAAGGCCACCATGTGCTCCTCACTTACGGGCTCCTCCATAGGTACGCAGCAAGTGACCTGGCCAGGGCCATTCATCATTTCTGTGGACGGGACTGCTGGATATGACCAGCGAGTAGCATCCGGGCCAGGGGAGGAAAAGAAGCATAAGGCAAGGTATCCGTAAGGGGAGGCTCAGTACCCTCAAGCGAGCCCGTAAGGCCCTGGATACCTCTGCTTCTTGCGTCAATACGCCTGTCAGTAGCCCTGTAGGCGCAGCGGACCAAGTACCTCGTCCTGATGGTCCTGCTGTCGGGTTGGTAGGGATAACCTGCGGTACACACCTCACAGGGTAAGTCATCCGATCCGAACTCCGTGCTTTTCTTCTGCTCAGGGTCCCCGTTCGATGCCCTCATTCGTCGTCGACAGGCCTCACAAGACCACCATGAGCAGAATGCCAGGAGCCCAACCCATGCCGATGTCATGCTTCTTGCTGTCGTCTCCTTTTCCTGACTCTCTGTCCTCTGTTCTGTGGGTGGGACAATCGAAAACAAGACTCCCATCTTTTCTGACAAAAGATGAGATCACACTCTGTTCCATCGAACTGGGACTTTGGGGGGAAACGAAGCCTGGGCCATCATCCTTCATCCTTGGCCGGCGCGTCTCCCGCTGCACGCTTCCCGCTGCTGGTTCCTGGGCCGTTGCGCTGCTGCTGCTGCTTCGGCGTCCGCTCCAGTCCACTCAGGCCCATTTTCAGGTGTCAAGCCAGAGCCAAACCCGCCCCTAATAACCATCCTGCCTCGCCCACAGTCCGCACTCCGCAGCCCAATTCAAGGACCATCACATTTTTCAGAGAGGCACTGGCCACGCGACAAGGGCTGTCTATGCAAGGGCAGCGACCAATCAAGCCCCGCCATCAGCCGGTGGACGAGGGGCAGTCAAGGGAAGCATTGGTCCCTGAGGGTCAAGAACCAAAAAGCCAAGAGGGAGGGGAGGGGGGATACCATTGACAACGGATGGACCCTCACCCCTTTCGAGTGGCCCTGGATGCTTGCTGGGAGTGACCTGGGGCGGTAACTTTGGCCGATTCCATCCAATCCAGCCGGGCTATCTCGTGTTGCGCATCAGTTTGCAAAGTGAAGATGAAGTCACAGGCCCAATCGTCAATGCCCGCCCTGAAGGGGAATGGTCTAAGAGATATCCGGGGCTAACGCAAGGGGCAAGAGGGCGCGGCGCACTGGCTATCGCTTGGCGGGAATTTTCTCTCGACCTCTGCGATGCGATCTGAGCTTCTAGGCCGTGGCTTTTTTGAAGTGCTCGGGGCCCGTGTCGGCGGCCATGCAGACGGCCACGCAGCATTGCAGATTTGACCTGATGCGCGGCCTTCGGTAGTGGCCGCTCCCGCCGGCCGACGATGAACTCTAGAAGCAGACCCGCGTCTCATCGCCCATCAGCCGATCCGACCGAATGGGATGTGCAGTGGTTCATCTCTGCCGCTGAAGATCAACTCTGCCGAAGAAGGGACGAGATTGAGAACAGCGAGAGTTCGTCGCACGCGAGACGAGGCTGCGTAGCTCACACTTGACAGCTTCGAGCTGAAGACGGATAGCGGCACCTGCAGGACGATTATCATTTCTCGGAGGATGGTCCGCAGCAGCGCATCATACATGTGGGCTGGAAATAAAATATCCGAACAGTATCGACCCCGGCTTGGATGAAATGAGCCAAGGGCAATTATTGGCATCGCCAATTCTAGACTCGATCATCACGACTGTCCATTGCACCTGACCTGCACCGGTTCGCTGCTGGTGCTCCTCGGACCTCACCTGCAGTTGCGAGGAGTCGAATATAGTAGTGTGCAGCGTGCAGCTCGCGCAACATGACGACACCTTTTTCGATCATGGTATGTCCGTACCCAATAGTGAACGTTACATGCCGTGAGACGCACGCTGTCGAACAGAGAAAAGAAACGAAAACGTTCGATCGTCGCAGCGGAGAGACCAACCGAAAAAATGAACGACTTGTCTAGAACTTTTCGTTGGGGGCCAGGGAGAAGAAAAACGTGCGACAGCGAGCGGACGGCATGCTGCGTCGCGATGGCAGCGGCTGGCGATGGCTCCTTTTAATAGATGCCCCTGGGCTTGCCTGTCAGCCCTCTCTCTCATGCAAGACATGCGATCTTCTCAGGGTCTGCCGCCTCGTGTGCCTCAATGCAATGGTGATGTCGCTTGCAATTCGCAATCCTGTCGACGGCACAGAGGCGTGGGCTTAATCGGCGATAGACGAAAGCGAGAGGATGGCTGGGGTGGGATCCAGGTGGGCATTCACCGGCGGAGGGTAGCGAGAGGACTGTGGGAAGGTCCGAGACCGAAGTCGAAGAAATGCGGTGAAACCGATGTTGGACAGGCCGGAGTGGCCAGGTGGCCCGAATCCCAGGTCCATAATTTTCCACGAAGCCTGGCACGAATGCCGCCGATGGGAGTCCGGTTTCACGGCGGGTTATTCGGGTTGGGCCAGCAGGCGACCTAGCTGGATGAAGGCAGACAGTGACGATCTGCAAAGGCCCCTTAGCGACTGCCGACCGGCCCGGCATCATGGGAGGAGCGGACTCGAGTATTCGTCCGGGGCGCCGACTCCACCAGGCGGACAATCGTGGAAATCGCTCGGCCGAGAGTTAGAGGAGTACATGCTGACGCAGGTCCGCTGTGGTTCATGCAGCACGCGTATTCGTGTTCGGGCATGTACCCTCTACCAGTCCGATGTCCCTGTCTCTGCCATTTCGACGACAGCCTTGAACTCGACGGACGGTGGTGATGCCGCAGCCAAGAAGCGGGATTGCCGTTCAGAAACAGGCGCAGAGGGAAGGGTGGTGGCATGGCCCGCGCCGACGGTGCTGCGCCTGACACGGTGTCTGGAACCGGGGCGGCCCTCCATGCTTGAGTGGTGCGCCGATCTCCGCGAGGAATCAGGGACGTAGGTAAGGTGAGTAGAGTTCGCGGTTCGTACGTCAGAGGCGGCAGTACGTAATCGAAAGTGTGGCTGTCATTGATTGAGGCCGCTGACTCTGGAACTTGATGCCGGCGTGATGGACGCGGACGCAGACGGGACGAAACCATGTGGTGGCCCGGAATGGAATACCGCTGGTCCCTGCGACGGAATCCGAGGACGCGGAAAGTGATGGAAATAAGACGTTCGAGTAAGGCGAGGGAGGGGGAGGTGAGGCTGGGTAAGGTAGCGGGCCAGGCACGACACGGCAACCCCCACGACGGAGAGTGCTCCTTGGCTCTGCCCGTGGCTAATCAATGAGGCACAGCATTCGCAACTGCCGTGGGCGTGGCCGTGCTCGTGGTCCGCGGGATGGCCTCATGTAATTAGCAGCAGCAGCAGAAGCAGACGCAGAAGCAGGCTGACAGCAGCGACAAGACGAGGCAAGCAAGACAGACACCCAAGACAAAAAACGAAGGCAAGCATAGCGCGTGCTCGTTATCGGTCTCGCGGGGTCCCCTTGGCTCGCTTTCCCCAACCCAATCGACGTCGGCTGGCAGACGGGATCCATCATGATCTCCTTCTAGGCATGCATCGTCTGCCAGTCGGCTGCGCTGTCATTGATGATTCAACGAGCTGCCCGAGTCAGATGTGCGGTTGCATTGCTTGAATACCTGCTTCACCGGTCAGACCCGACCGAGGCTGTCAGAAACAAACCACCTGGAGTACCTTAGCAGTGTAGCAAATACCCGTTGGCTGGTAAACTGCCCGAGAAAAAAGCTGTTACTCTACTGCGTAAGGCAAAAGAGTCGCGCTTCTGGGCTTTCCATGCGCTTCTGTTGCTCTCGCCAAGTGCAAGTGTCATTGCCATTGACCGTTGCCGCACCACGCAGACAAAGGAAAGTGTAAACTTTTTTGGCGGCAGCGGCCTGGCGTGGCTCCATTCCGGCTTCGACCCCTCGAGACCCACTCGAAGCTGTCCAAAAGTCCGTCTGTCCCACCTGAGTGGTCCAATCAGCGCCTGACTAAGCCGTCGGACTGGGGACGGACCGGCGGAGGCGTGGACAGAGCGAAGGCAGGGGTGGGCAGAACGGATGACTGTCTGATACGTACCGCACCTTCTCGCAGGTGGCAGCGATGGTGAGGAAGGAAAGTAGAAGCTGAAGACAGTCCGCTGCGGGAAATTAGCGTACCGCGCGTGGGACGCAAGCCACCGTGGCCATGGAAGTGGTCACTGAACGTCTGGAGTAGGCATGGAGTCTGGAGTCTGGAGTCTGGGTTGAATACCGCGCGCCCTCGTCAGAATAGACGCAACGTTCGGAACGCTGGCGGTGCATTTCCATTCCGAATCAGCCCAGTTCCAGCTTCCAATCTGCCAGACACCCCGTACGCTGCGACTACTTGGCACAATACGGCGTACTCGGTTCCATTGCCAGGCCCCAAGATCCCAAGTCCCGGCCAGACCCTTATCTCACTTTCCAACTGCTCCCGATCTGCAGTCCGTCCCGTCCTCCCAGTCAGTCCCGTCGCATCAGTCCAATACGCCCATCCATCCATCCATCCTCGCTGTCTTCTTCGGCCGGCGCACAAACAAGCTCTTTAAACTTTTTCTATTCCTCTGCAGCCTTTCTTCCAAATCTTTTTCTTTCTCATTCCTCTCTTCAACCAAACCCCCATCCAACGGTTGTTGCTTTTCTTCTCTGACCAAGACACGCCTCTGTGTTCTTCATCTGCTACATCATCGACCACCCACCCTCCCACCTACACTAAGAAAAGGTACAACACCCACCTACCTATCTAGGTAACGGGAACAAGTACACACGTCCCCTTCCTGACCGTACGACACTGAGTTCGCGTAGAGCACTAAAAGCGTAAGTACCTCATCCTGCTCCTCCTGGTCCCCCCAGCCCAAGCCAAAAGAAAAAGTACCCGCCCGTCCACCGTAAGTTCAGCACTGCTGTTTGCTGTTGCGCTGGCGCTGGACCCGTCATCCACCGCACCTCGACCTGGAACCCACCCGACTGCCTCAGGCGGCGCCGTCCAGTGTCCGAAACTCGGCATCTCTTTTTGGGGGTTGGGGGGGAAGGCTTCAGTGTGCTGGAGACCACCACACGGGCGATTGTCGAATCACCCCCGCTGATCCCATGTGAACACGATTGCAGTATTCCCTTCCCCGAACGAGGTTTGGGCTTGTTTTCCCCAACTCCCTCCAACAACCGCCACTGCCCGCGGCTACCTAAATTCGACCCGACTCCAAACCGCCCAGAGAGGTCAATTTTCGTCCACGGCTGCCAACTCGGCAATTGTTGCGCTCTGGTGATCCTCTGCCTGGCGCACGTCCGCTGAGGTTTTTGTTGTTGCTGCCTCGCTTCTCTCACCTCTCTGTCCACTACACACCTCTCTCAACAACCCCGCCGAACCACTCTCGGTCTACGACGATCCTCCCCACGAGAGGAAAAAAAAACCAAAAAAAAACCACGTTCCCCTCGGACTTGTTGTCGGTCTTCACGACCTGCCTCACCTGAGTCCGACGGCTCAACATGGCGGAACTCGATACGCTGGACATCGTTGTCCTGGCCGTCATCCTCCTCGGAACGGCCGCCTACTTCACAAAGGGCAAGTATTGGGGTGTCGTCAAGGACCCTTACGCCAACGCCTTCGCCAACGCCAATGGAGCAAAGGCCGGCAAGACGAGAAACATCTTGGAGAAGATGGATGAGTCTGGAAAGAACTGCATCGTCTTCTATGGTTCGCAGACTGGTACCGCCGAGGACTACGCCTCGAGACTCGCAAAGGAGGGCAAGAGCCGCTTCGGCCTCGAGACCATGGTCGCCGACCTCGAGGACTACGACTACGACAACCTCGACTCCATCCCCTCTGACAAGGTCGTCATGTTCGTGCTCGCCACCTACGGCGAGGGCGAGCCTACCGACAACGCTGTTGACTTCTACGAGTTCATCACCGGCGAGGACGTCTCCTTCTCCGAGGGCAACGATCCCGCTCTGAGCAACCTCAACTTCGTCGCTTTCGGTCTCGGCAACAACACCTACGAACACTACAACTCCATGGTCCGCAACGTCACCAAGGCTCTCGAGAAGCTCGGTGCCAACAGAATCGGCGAGGCTGGCGAGGGTGACGACGGCGCTGGCACC
Organism: Colletotrichum sp. SAR11_240; assembly: GCA_025328625.1. Lineage (NCBI taxonomy): Eukaryota > Fungi > Ascomycota > Sordariomycetes > Glomerellales > Glomerellaceae > Colletotrichum > Colletotrichum sp. SAR11_240. The sequence continues at coordinate 151,901 of JAKMXA010000007.1, read as the reverse complement.
ATGGAAGAGGACTTCCTCGCCTGGAAGGACCCCATGTGGGCTGCCCTGGCCGAGAAGATGGGTCTGGAGGAGCGCGAGGCTGTCTACGAGCCCACCTTCAGCATTCTTGAGCGCGAGGGCCTCGACCCCTCCTCGCCCGAGGTCTACGTCGGAGAGCCCAACAAGATGCACCTCGAGGGTACCGCCAAGGGTCCCTTCAACGCCCACAACCCCTACATTGCCCCCATCGCCGAGTCCAAGGAGCTGTTCAGCGTCAAGGACCGCAACTGCCTGCACCTGGAAGTCGACATCAGCGGATCCAACCTGTCCTACCAGACTGGTGACCACATTGCTATTTGGCCCACGAACCCCGGTGAGGAGGTCGACAGCTTCCTCGAGCTCGTCGGACTTACGGAGAAGAGAAACTCGGTCATCAGCGTCAAGGCTCTCGAGCCCACCGCCAAGGTTCCTTTCCCCACGCCCACCACCTACGATGCCATCATCCGCTACCACCTCGAGATCTGCGCCCCTGTTTCCCGTCAGTTCGTGTCTACGCTTGCTGCCTTTGCTCCCTCCGAGGAGATCAAGGCCGAGATGATCAAGCTCGGAGGCGACAAGGACTACTTCCACGAGAAGACCGGCACCCACTTCTACAACATCACCCGATTCCTCGACTCCGTCAGCGGCGGCCAGAAGTGGACCAACATCCCCTTCTCCGCCTGGATTGAAGGCCTCACCAAGCTCCAGCCCCGCTACTACTCCATCTCCTCTTCCTCTTTGGTCCAGCCTAAGAAGATCTCCATCACCGCCGTCGTCGAGAACCAGATGGTCCCTGGCCGCGAGACCCCCTTCCGCGGTGTCGCCACCAACTACCTCCTGGCCCTCAAGCAGAAGCAGAACAACGACCCCGAGCCCACCGCCTTCGGCCTCACCTACGAGATCACCGGTCCCCGCAACAAGTACGACGGCATCCACGTCCCCGTCCACGTTCGCCACTCCAACTTCAAGCTGCCCTCGGATCCCTCCAAGCCCATCGTCTGCATCGGTCCCGGAACCGGTGTCGCCCCCTTCCGCGGCTTCATCCAGGAGCGCGCCAAGCTCGCTCAGGACGGTGCCGATGTTGGCAAGACCATTCTCTTCTTTGGATGCAGGAAACAGTCCGAGGACTTTATGTACAAGGACGAGTGGGAGGTAAGACACACAAGACAGGCCCCATACGTAGTGCAAGGGACGACCAAGCTGACATACTCTCGCACAGCAATACAAGCAGGCTCTCGGCGACAAGTTCGAGCTCGTTACCGCCTTCTCCCGCGAGGGTCCCAAGAAGGTCTACGTCCAGCACCGCCTCAAGGAGCGCGCCGAGGAGATCAACCAGCTGCTCGAGAAGAAGGCCTACTTCTACGTGTGCGGTGACGCCGCCAACATGGCCCGCGAGGTTAACACCGTCCTTGGCCAGATCCTCTCGGAGCAGCGCGGCATTTCCGAGGCTAAGGCGGAGGAGATCGTCAAGAACATGAGGGCAGCCAACCAGTACCAGGTACGTTCATGCCCCACACACCCCTCGGTGACGAAAGATCTTCTAACGTTTTGCAACAGGAGGATGTCTGGTCATAGACTCGGTCGCGCACAGTACGCGGAGCGGTGTTGCGTTAGAAGAAAAGAAGATGTTTGCTTGCGTATGACTGGACGGCATAGGTCCTCTATTAGGATATATGGTGGTTGGTTCTGGTATGGGATGTGTGCGCACGTCTTCTTAGCATAGGGCGGCGTATGTTATTGCATGTTGGAACAGGGAAATGACGGGAGTAATGTTTTTTTTTCTCGGGATAAAGGGCTCTGCTCCCAGTCCTTTTTGTGTGTTGTCTGTCCCTCGTATCCTTCGGGATCGAAAGCGAGAAGAGAGCGGGTGCGGCTAATTGGTTCAATTTGGCATATAACTTTTTTTATTTCCTGAACTCTTTCCCGTTGGTCTCCCCCGCTGCTTTTGCTCATCTTCACCTGTAGGTACACCTTTTTTTTCCCCTCGTGGGCTGTGGAGTTTGTACCGAGAGATGATTTTTTTCAGAGTATAGACATTCATGAGTACACACATTTCCATTGGGATGAGGCAACTTTGCATGTGACGTGTGAACTTCTTCTCCCCAAGAACATGAAAAGAGAGAACATTTTCCTATTTTGGTATCGGCGAGCGGATAAGCTGGTTTGGTGAAGGGTGGGGGCAGTGGGTGCTTGCAGCTGCTCTTTTTTTCTTTTTAACGACGTTCAGACCTTGATTCGTGAGCAGGTCAGGTTGGGAAAACCATAAAATAGCTCCCAACCATGAGAATATGCTTCTCTTGCTATACCGGAGTACATCTCACTACGCCATTGGGACAGGAATGCGTCAGGGTTGACAAACACGCTTGTTCGAGTCGTCTCCCCCGCCTTGGGTTGCTTCTGGGTTGCATGCACAGGAGCTTTCTGGCAAACATCCTCTTATATCTTGGTCTTTTGATGTTTGGTCAGATATCAGTCGAGATGGGCGGTCCACAATGCAGCACACGGGTGACGCGATGGGATTCCTGTCGTTAACCGGTGTGAGTAGCGGGTTGAACGACCGGAGAGTGAGTGACTGGGACGAAATAAGCCAGACCCGGGCGCGGGACGGGACGGGGATCCGATCGCCCCCGCAACCTTAGCAGGGCCTCGATGCCAAGAGATGGGTGTCGGGGGGATTGTCCATTGCCGGGTCTCAATCCCGGTCTTCCTGGGAAGCAAACAGCCTCGAGTCTGCCTCCTCCCCTCCCTGCCCGATGTGAACATCGCACACAAGCGTGGCGGCCCCCTTCATGAAGCCTGCCCAACCGGGTCTGAAGGGATCAAGAAAGGCCCCCAGCATAGCAGGCTGCCGACAATGTGAGATCGCACCTCGATCCGATCAGATGCGTCTCCAGGGCCCCCGGGGCAACAACAAATAAGACACTGGGGGGGAACAAGAAGGAAAGCCGAAGGAGCGTTACCCCGACTTGGGCCTGGTTGGGTCGGAGACGGGCTTCCCTGCCGTCCCGTACGAGATGCCGCCCACTATCTCGCAGCAATTCTGTGCGACACTGTTCTGGTGTCTCTGGCGATGGTAGAGGCCCGGGACGGCCGGCCTATCTTGGCGGTGGAGCTTCGAGGAAATGCCCAAGACATGGCGGCTCGGGCGTCGCTGCAAGACGGCCGAGGCAGCATATTGTTCCATCACCCCCCTCATGCGGCCGACCAGTCCAACCACAATGGGCATCATCATTGTCCAATGAGCCCACACGTCTTGGCCCCTTGAGATAGAGGCAGCGGTACTGTCATCTTCTCTGGCAGCTGTTGTGATATGTCTGGACGACTTATTTGGCAGAGAGGCAAGGGGTACGAATGCCTGACATAATGCACAAACACCAAAACGACAACCTGCAGTAAACTGCATCACACAGGCCGACGACTGCCTTGACCACTGATTGCCGCTGCGAGATCGATCTCCGCCCCAGCCAATCTGCAATCTTTGCCTCTGACAGCCCGGATATTCCTTACCGCCACTTTGGACAAGTTCGGGGCACCCACCTGTCATCTTGTCTGTCTCTTTGCAGAAGGGTGGCTGCCCAACTATCCGGCCAACGACGCCGCTGAAGGTGACAGGTCTTTCGATAGTCAGTCCACACTGTCGCCTGAGCCAGAGTAACTAGTTGATGGACTTCTCTCAGTCTTGTGCCTAACATGGCCTGGACCGCAGGTTAGCGGGATGAGGAAAGGTGCCCTGGGGCAGCGGGAAGTGTGTAGATCGTGCTTTAACGTCGTTCTCGTCGGAATTCAGCCTCAAAAACTTTCTTGGGACTACACGAAAAGCTTGCCTCGCATCAGGTTGACGACGAGCAGCCGACAAAAGAAAACCGAGCAGGGTTCAATGAGAATCCTATAGCTGGGTTCGTCTCATGGAGTGCGTGAAAAAATGAGCGGCACGGCTTCCTCCATCCCACCCCACGTCGTTTCTTTTTCCTGGCGCCGGCTTAAGCAGGGAAGACGCATGTTTAGTCTTCAGGTCTCAGCCAAACACAGGGAATTCGCTGGGGTGGAGGGCTCGTCTGCTCTCTTCGGTTCGGTTGGTTTGAATTCGAAATTGGAATAGCCATACGGCAAGACTCGTGGCTCGACTGGGTTGTGCTCCGCAGAGTTATCCTGGAACCGCGTCGAGGTTCTGACGCACAACCACTTTGATCTGCTCAATGTCACTACCAACTCAAAGACCGGGGATTATTGCAATCCTGTTGTCCTCTCGAGACGCAGCATGACCGGAGAAGGCCATCTTGCAGGATTCGTCTAGCCATGTGCCTCGAGAAAGGTCTCAGGTACCCGCTTCGCCACGTCCGACAGCTCTGGCCTTCCTTCAGAACCAGTGCGCCAGATCACGCCAGCCCCAGACTATCGTGAAGTGCAAGCCGCATGCCTCCTATTCCAAAGGTGGCTAGGGCCTGTTTCGTCTCCGAGTGAAAGGTTCTCAACAAAAAATAAGAAAGCGCGGATTCGGCCAATCTCGACGAACCACCTTCCACCCATCTTCCGCACTGCAGATTGCCTCTACCTGGCACTCAACGTCTCGTTTGGCAAGTCGGTTCGGCTTCGGCTGCCTCGATGCAATGATGTGCACCCTTGATCCTGGTGTTCGAGACTGCCAGATGTCAGGTGGCCAGTCGTCTTCCAGCAGCCGTGTGGGCGTGGTGGGTAGAGAGGTGCTTTGCCTGCGAATGTAGATGCAGCGTGCCCAGTGATCTCTGCCAGCCATTGGCTTGCATCTGAACACTGATGTCAATGGGGATCAACTGCAGGTCGCAGACTTCAGGCTGGCCCTTTGCAGGAGAGACACCACAGGCAGCCCGAATTTCCTGAATCTCTGTGATCCGACAGCCACCTCTCTCTCTACTTCTTGACGCTAACCCTGTCTCAGAGCCAGTGATCAGAAAAGCAACGAGGCGGGTGGACCATCACTCTATGACAACCACGCTTGGCTGCAGGGCAAGGGCTCCGGTCCGCAAAGCAGCGTGACTTGGATGCGTAGCATCCCATATAGAAGGGCAGATATCCCTCCTGCCCGCCCAGGTGTCCCCTATTTATTCGGAAGATGGCACCCAGATAAACTTTTCTTCGCTTGCTTGACAAATCGTTCGTGGTTGAGCGGCTATTGGTATTCTTAGGACAAACGGACGGTGCATGGCGGTTGCTTTTTGATATCGGGATTTCCTTGTCGGTTTGGGTACTTGCAGCCTCGTCTTTGGGGACATTTCTTGGATATCGGACCGACGCAGGCCACCAGTTGCAGACACGCGTGTCGCCAACAGCATCACCGTGGCATTCGGACGACTTAAAGAAGACACTCGGCCGAGATCATAGGCCAAGGTTGGTTGCCTCTGACTTATGATTCCGGGGAGAAACTGACGGCGTCCGCAGACATCAACATTATTAGAAACTGGTCGACATCTTCTGTCATCAATTGACAAGATACTGGGAAGAGGGTTCAACTACCTTCACTGCTGCGAGGTTCTTGATCTGATCGAAGAACTCGCCGTGTTGATCCTCAGGACGACCATAAGCCAACCGCGGTAGCACCCATCCATTCTCTCCCGACTCTCTGGTTGCGCACCAGGAAGAGCTTCGGCACCGAGACGTCTTTCAAGAACGAGGAAGTCGAACTCCTGGCCCTGCTGGCTGTAGCCAACAAGGAGAGAAGTCGAGATTTCCGGAGTCGCGCCTTTCTTTCTCTTGCCTTCGATATTGTCAGTAAACATCTCGTCGAGACGGAATCAGCTAGTCTGGTCCTCCCGAGCCATCCTTATCACTGTCGCTTGCTTGTGTGAAAGTGGGAAGTCAGGAAGTATCTGAGTACATTCCCTTGAGGAAAGGAGGGCAGCCGGCGACATACTTCAAGGCAGGTAAGTCCATGCTCCTCAGGGGGTCCCGCCAACTTGGGAAAGCCTCAGACCCGCGGGGACATTGCTGATGGGAAGGTGACAGGCAGGAACAGCATCTGTGAAGGAAGTCAGGCCCCACAAGGAGCTCCCGCCCTGGTCATCTGGGAAAGAATCACCTTCCGGTGTCTCCGCTGACATCGTCACCCCCTTCTGTGTCTTCCTCCCAACAACATCATCTCCTTCCCAACCAAGCATCAAAATACGTTAGGTTGCCTTCCAGAAAGACCATTCTGGCAGCTTCCTCCTCTTCAAAGGGGCATTGACTGGAAAGGAAGCAAGTATCCTTAGGTATGGAGTCCAGCATCCGTGGCCCCTTTATTATCTCCTCGTCTCCCGTCATCCCCCCTCCCCCATCTCTTCTCCCGACCACAGCATCACCACCACTCTTGTTCCAACCATTCTCCCACAGTCTCTTTGACTCAGTTGCTCCCGATAGCTTGTTCCATCTTTTTTACTGATCACTCGCTTCTCCACAGAGTCTTTGGTAACAACATTTGCCATTGTCGGCGTCGATCGAGCTCGTCCTGGTTCCAAGGCCTTGATTCATCTCCAGACAACAAAGGTGAGTGGCGATGACATCCGACGTTGGTCCCCTTTACACTTCAAGGGCTTTCCCCCGTGTCCTGGACCTCATCTGCATCCATGTCTCCGTCAAGCTCCTCCAATGCCAGGTCCAGGAAATCGGGCGTCCATTTCCTGTCATCATGCCCCAAATTGGAGCCACACTGGTCCTCACCTTCGTTGACCTCCGCTGGTCAATGCATCGTTAATATTGACTGAGTTCCCCCTCCAGGTTCCCCCAATTAACCACTCTCCCCGCTTCTTGGAAGCATCTGGCATCGTTCGAAGTAAGTTGCTCTCGGAACACCTCCCTGTCACACCACCATCCACGGGCGTCGTCTCCTCGCAATCGTAGAGTCGCTGACAGCAGCCTTTCCAGACCTCGGACATGACTATGTCTTATCAGACTCACGCCATGGACTCCAAGCACTCCGTTGCCTTCGCCGGAGCCGGCAACCACCACGTCCCTCAGTATCCCGAGAACCAGCTTCCCGGCATGGTGTCCAACGTCGACTCCTTGACCGGTGCCATGAGCTCGTTCCAGGGCATGTCTCTGGGCCATAGCATGGGTCACAACGGCACTGGCATGGGCCAGATGAGCGCCCATACGTACATGGTTCCTCAGGATTACATCCTCGCTCCCCATCTGCCCGGTGCCGCCATGGGCATGGACCAGCTCTCTCAAGGTCCCTATGGGCCCGCCGCCGGCGGCTATCTGGCTGCCCCTGGACAGTTCAATCCTTACGTCCCCTATGGCATGATGCCGTTCACCCCTGGTCGTGCAGTCAGCGGCAACGCGGTCCTCCAGGATCGTACGAACCGCAACCACAATGACGTTCCTGGTCTTGAGAACCGCCGTCACAGTGGTGGCTCTTACAGCACCACAGAGTCAGCTCCCACGACTCCATTCTACAACGGTGCCAAGAATGACAAGGGTCCTCGCGTCGCTGCTCTCGACCGTTCTACTTACACCACCCCATCTCCCCAACAGATCGTTGGTCCCAACATGTTCGTTGAACCTGCTGCCAAGCACGGCGTCATCAGCATTCCGGTTGACCGCAACCTGGAGGAGATGCTCAAGCAAGAGCCTCCTATCCCCAAGGCTGTCCCCGCCGTCTTCACTCCTGCCGCTCAGATGAAGACTCTGGACCAGAGCCTGGAGAACCGCATCCCCGGCAACCGCAATGTCTACATTCGTGGTCTTCACCCCACCACTGATGACGAGCTCTTGTACCGCTTCGCATCTCGTTTCGGTGAGGTCGAGACTTCCAAGGCCATCATCGATACCGCCACTGGTGCTTGCAAGGGCTTTGGCTTCGCCAAGTTCTTCGACGTTCGCGACTCGGAGATGTGCATCCGGGGCTTCCATCGTCTGGGATACGAGGTCGGCTTCGCTCGTGTAAGTCATTCATCACTCCTCAATGCAAGCACATCGTCTGACATGCCGTCTAGGAGTCTTTCAACTCTCGTCTCAAGGCCGAGGGTGACGAGGGATCTACCAACTTGTACATCTCGAACCTCCCCAAGAGTCTCACCGAGAACGTGAGTGTCATCATTCAAACAGACAAGATTGACTTGGCTGACTTTCCCAGGACCTCGGTGACATCTTCAGGGGCTACCATATCATGTCCTCCAAAATCCTTCGTGACAGCATGGGCAACAGCCGTGGCGTTGGCTTCGCTCGGTATGCTTCCTCTCGTCTGTGATGCTTTGGGATCTGGCACTGACAACACCATCAGCTTCGAGTCTAGAGACGTCTGCGACGCTGTCATCAAGCAGTTCAACGGCATCCCCATCGGCGAAGAGGGAATGGTCATGAACATCCGCTATGCCGACACTCCTGGTCAGAAGGAGCTGAAGCGTGTCACTGCCGAACGTCGCCAGTTCCGAACCAACGAGTACAACATTGGTGCCTATGGCACTCCTCTTGTTGGCATCCAGCCCAACATGTACAACCAGCCAGCTTGGAAGCGTGCCTTGCATGCAACCGCCCACACGTGAGTGTTTCTCCGGTCTGCCTCCGAAGACACATACTGACCTTGCACAGCGCATATGCGCCTCGCTCTTTGACTGGCGGTTTGGATCGCATGGGCAAGGGCGTCAAGTCTGAGGGCTACCAGGCGGGCAACACTGTTCAGGGAAAACCCCAGTACTGTGACCACCCTCGCCATTGGAGCGTTCTTCTTGACTAACTTGCTTCTGCAGATCGGCCGTTGAGGTCTCCGTCGAGGCCAGCAATGCCGACGATAGCGACGAGGGCGTGACAATCCATGCTGACGCGACCACACCGGTCATTGTCAGCACCCAGTCTTCGCCCGTTGTCAAGAAGGAGAGAAAGGAGCAAAAGGAGCAAAAGGAGCAGAAGTGAGAGAATTGTCAGGAGCATTTGCATTTTCGGGGTACATCATTCACGTTTTGCCGCACAGTCTTCGGGTATTCTGGGCGCCGCAACAAATGGCAGTATCGGTTTTTGATCAGGGAACATGTTATGCTCTGAGGTAGCTGATACTCTTGCCGCATTCAGCCCGGTTGGGCCAGCTCTAATTCTTCTTGTACTTTAGCTTTTTTGGGGGCAATTCAATTGGGACGGAGCTTTGTCCTTTGCCGTACTTATTTGTTTGATGTTTTGTTGTGACGTGCCTCCAACACCGAATCGAAGTTTTAACCATGTGATGCTTGACGGCGACGCGAAGAGGAATGGACGAATTTCAGTCGTGTTTATTTTCAAGTGATGTGTCATGTCTACGTTACCGTCAACTTCGAAAACTTTTGGGTATCTATTTGTTCCTGTCCCTCGCCAGCCTTGTCTTCATGGCCACCGACAATAGGCTCTGCGTCCTCCGCCTCGTCCTCCTCCTCCTCCTCCTCATCATCATCATCATCCTCCTCCTCATCATCGTACTCCTCTCCAGCCTCGCCGTCCAGGTCATGGTCTTTGGATGAGGCCTGCTCTTGAATGGCCTTCTCCAGATCCTTGGCCATCTTCTTGGTGAAGCCAGATGCTTCGACGGTTGCGTCGAGGCGGGTCGCACCATCCTTTCCAACCGTCTTCTTCGCATCCTTGTAAAAGGGGCCCGGGGTTGTGGGTGTGAAGTGGAATCTCTTTTGGAAGAATCGCTTGATGCAGTTGACATCTCGGTCAAAGTACATTTCAGCGTTAGTGTGCTCCATTGAAACCATTTGTGGGAAGTCGATGACAATGGGAACTAGCTTGATGGATTCCTCCTCGCCTTCCTCTGTCTTCGTGGTGGTCGTCTCTTCCTTGATCAGGATGTTGAACTCGTTGAAATCACCGTGGATCAGTCCATGCTTGGCCAAACGTAGGATCAGATCAATCAGCTCGGCGAACAACGGAGCCGGGTCCGGAACTGCAGATATCTGGCGAAGAGGAAAGGAATCGATGAAGGACATGACGATGGTGTGTCGGTTCTGGGCAATGGGGTCGGGTACGGGGAAGCCTTCTGCCTTGAGCGCCTTCATGAACGCAAACTCCTTCATGGCAGCTAAGCGCGAGAGGTACATCCATGATCCCGACTGGTTCTTCTTGAGATAGTCTCGGTTGGACTTGACGGTACGGAAAGAAATGCGACCCAATCTGTGGATCTTGAGGATGAGCTGCTTGCCCTTGTCGTCGGCAACCATCATGATGTCACTCTCCTTTCCAACGCCGACTCTGCTTCCCACGCTGTAGACCTCCTTTCGCGTGGAGTAGGTGTGCATGGCAAGGTAGTCGAGACCTCCATAGGACAATCGGTAACCGTCATACTTGGCCTCCTTGACGCGGGCAATGAGGCCGACCTTGGCGAGGTTGGAGATGGACTTGTGCACGCCATTTGCGCCACCACGGAGTCGCGACAGCTTCTCGATCAACACGGTCGGAACCAGCTCGTGGTTTTTGCTGCCTTGCTCAACCTGGGGCACCTGTAAGTGGGCTGCGAGGGGTCATGGAGGGGTAGAATCCGTACAGCTGCGAGGACTTTCCAGTCCTCAGACGCCAGATGGCGCAGCGCCTTGGTATCCAAATGCATCTTTCAGAGTCTGCGATTGTCCGAGTCGGGTTTGACGGGGTTTCTCTGCCTAGAAATAGACGCTTGCACGGGGAACCGAGATATCACACCTCGTTTCGCGGCCCAAGTCAAACGAAAAGTTCGATATTTTGCCCACCATCAAGGTGGGATGGCTTATCGATAAGACCCGGCCCCGGGATACTTGCGACGGAACCGGCAGGACGATTGATGACAAGTCCCGGGTCACGTGCCTCGAAGGTCTGTGCACAGCAAGCAGGCTGCAAGGCTGCTCGCGTAACCAGGGACGGGAGCTTCGATGTTGCTTAGCTTTACAACAAAGCTCTCCCACCTTCCATCCCTCTCGATTTCAACCACTCACGACCTCAACCTCTCCCGACAGCAATCATCGACCGGTGTATTATTTCCTATCGATACTTCCATCTCCGCGCCCATTCTTGACAAAAATCCCGAGGACGCATCCCGCCCGCCCAGAGTCCACAACACTACGTCAAGATGGCGCAGGACAGCGAGAAGCCCACCGCCGCCGACAAGGGCAAGGGCAAGGCCGTGGAGGACGGCAAGAAGGACAAGGCCCAGGTCAACGGCAAGAAGGAGGATGAGAAAATCATTGATTGTGAGAGCATCCCAGGACGAGCTAGAAGGTGCAGGTGGCTAACCGTTTGCAGCCGCGGAGGAGCTCAGCGAGGAGGACCAACAGCTCAAGAACGAGCTGGACATGCTCGTCGAGCGTCTGACGGTGCGTGCAGTCTCACCGTGAAGGGTCTCATTGAAATATATGCTGACAATTGAACCCAGGAATCCGACTCCTCCCTCTACAAGCCGGCCTTGGAGGCCATGAAGAACTTCATCAAGACGTCGACCTCGTCAATGACGGCCGTGCCGAAGCCCCTCAAGTTCCTCAGACCACACTACGAGACGATGACAAAACTGTACGAGGACTGGCCAGAGGGCGACAACAAGGTCTCACTCGCGGATGTTCTGTCGGTGATTGGCATGACGTATTCAGACGAAGACCGACAAGATACCCTCAAGTACCGCCTGCTGGCACCGTCATCCGATATTGGCTCCTGGGGTCACGAATACACCAGGCATCTGGCCCTTGAGATTGGTGAGGTTTACGGAAAGAGGATAAACGCCGACGAGCCCACGAAGGACCTGGTCGATCTCGCCCTGATCCTCATTCCTCTGTTCCTCCAGAGCAACGCCGAGGCCGATGCCGTAGATCTGATGAGCGAACTCGAGATCATGGACCAGATCCCCAACTACCTCGACAAGGACACCTACGGACGCGTGTGCCTGTACATGGTCAGCATGGTCAACCTCCTCACCTACCCCGACAACGAGCTCTTCCTCAGGACCGCCCACGACATCTACCTCAAGTACAAGGAGTACACTCTGGCAATGACCCTGGCTATCCGTCTGAACGACATCGACCTGATCAAGGATGATTTCGAGAAGGCCGGTGACCCCGCCCTCAAGAAGCAGCTTGCATTCTTGATTGCGCGCCAACGGATCGTGCTGGACTTGCCCACTGATGAGGGCGACAATGCGATCGTCGAGTGCTTGTCTAACCTCAAGCTCTCTGACCACTTCAAGTCTCTGGGTAAGGAGCTCAACATCCTTGACCCCAAGACGACCGAGGACATCTACAAGAGCCATCTCGAGAGCAGCCGTGTTGCTGGAATGACCAATTTGGATTCCGCCAGGCACAACTTGGCCGCTGCCTTTGTGAACGCCTTTGTTAATGCCGGCTTTGGCAACGACAAGATGATGCTGGTGGAGCAGGACAAGGAAAGCTGGGTGTGGAAGACGAAGGGCGACGGCATGATGTCGACGGTGGCTTCCTTGGGTACTTTGCTCCTGTGGGATGTCGAGGCTGGCTTGGACAAGATCGACAAGTACACGTACGCTGCAGAGCCCGAGATTCTGGCTGGTTCCATGCTTGCTATTGGTATCATGAACTCCGGAGCCCGTGTTGACTCTGAGCCCGCATTGGCTCTGCTGGGTGACGAGGACAAGCTGCACCACAAGAACCCCCTCGTCCGGACGGCCTCCATCATGGGCCTGGGTCTCTCCTACGCGGGTTCCAACAATGAGATGCTGCTGGAGCTCTTGCTGCCCATCATCACCGACTCTTCCCAAGAGATGCAGATCTCCGCCATGGCTGCGTTGTCCTGCGGTCTCATCTTCACGGGGTCTTCTAACCCCGAAGTCAGCGAGGCGATCGTCACCACACTGCTGGACGACGAGCGCAAGAACCAGCTCACCGACAAGTGGACCCGATTCCTTGCCCTTGGTCTTGGTCTGCTCTTCTTCGGCCGCCAAGAGGAGGTGGATGTCATTCTTGAGACGCTTAAGGCTGTTGATCACCCGATGGCTAAGCCCACAGCCGTTCTGGCGGAGATTTGCGCCTGGGCAGGCACTGGTGCCGTCCTGAAGATTCAGGAGCTCCTGCACATCTGCAACGAGCACATTGAGGACTCTGACGAGAAGAAGGGCGACGAGCTCCTCCAGTCGTATGCCGTCCTCGGTATTGCCCTCGTTGCGATGGGCGAGGATGTCGGCCAGGAGATGGTTCTGCGTCAGTTCGGTCACCTCATGCACTACGGCGAGCCCAATATCAGGAGGGCAGTTCCCCTGGCCATGGGTCTCATTAGCCCCAGCAACCCCCAGATGAAGGTCTACGACACGCTCTCAAGATACAGTCACGACAACGACAACGATGTTGCCATCAACGCCATCTTCGCCATGGGTCTGTTGGGTGCTGGCACCAACAACGCCAGATTGGCTCAGCTACTCCGCCAACTGGCCAGCTTCTACCACCGCGACCAGGAGTCCCTCTTCATGGTGCGCATCGCGCAGGGTCTTCTGCACATGGGCAAGGGAACCATGTCTGTCAACCCCTTCCACACGGACCGCAACGTCCTCTCCCGTGTTGCCGCGTCCGGTCTGCTCTCAGTGCTGGTTGCCATGATCGACGCGAAGCAGTTCATTACATCAAACTCGCACTACCTGCTTTACTTCCTGGTCACAGCGATGCACCCCCGTTTCCTGGTGACGCTGGACGAGGACCTCAAGCCCCTCAAGGTCAATGTCCGCGTTGGTCAGGCGGTGGATGTTGTCGGCCAGGCCGGTCGCCCCAAGACGATCACGGGCTGGCAAACACAGAGCACGCCGGTCGTCCTGGCGTACGGAGAGCGTGCCGAGCTCGAGGATGAGCAGTACATCAGCTTGAACAGCACACTAGAGGGACTGGTCATTCTGAAGAAGGTGAGCTAATCTCTACTTCCATGGCTGTGTTTGAGGATTGATGCTAACGAACGACAGAACCCCGACTGGGAGGCGGACAAATAGAGCGTTATGAATGATTTGGGGTCTTGGGATCGTTGGTTCAGGCTCGGGGCTGGGACACGATACACTGTATAGTAATTCTACATCTGCGAGTGGCATGCGGAACAGCATCAGACAGATGGGGTCCCACGAATAGACGGATCGATATTGCAATGACACGGCGTTGTTTTACCCTTTCTAAAGGAAGTTTTTTCATTGTCAGGCCATGAACTGAGGTATGGTGGTTGGAGGGTGCAGAGGCTACTCTCTGAGCGCAGCGAGTTGCCATGATGACCAAAGTGATGTCTTGCACGATATGCTGCCCACTGCTCAAGTTTTGACAAAGTTGGTACAGAAGCAGGCGAACTAGCCAGCCCAGAATGCTCAGGTCACGCCGAAAATTGCCCATTGAGTCACAGAACGAGAGAGAAAGAGGGAGATAATGGCGGCCACGATGAATTGTCGTCCGTCTTCCTTGTACGTAATACACGTCACAATGGTTGGTGGTGGGATATTGCCTGTTCACGATACGGGGAACGGGGAAGACGGGATAGATAGGCATAGGGGGGACCCTTGACGGGGGACGGAGAGGCATGCAGGCCCTCCACAGTAAACTGCACCACCAAGCTGAGAGAGTGATTGGGGACGGGACGGCGTAGGACGCCGATTTGCGGGTTGCGACAGTGGTGTTCGCCCCTCCTGGGTGTCGCTCGGCTTCGCTAGTGCGTGTTGGTGGGAGGGTCGGCCATCCAGATGTGGGCAACGACAAGCATCGGGTGCGTGGCGGGGGGACCGGGGGTCGGGGTTAGGAGGGAGGGGCGATGGGCAAGCAGGCATCGCATCGGATAGTGTACTTTTTTTTTGGTGGTGGCCAGGTGAGAGAAGGAGGAAAAGGCGATGGGCTGGTCGGGCCGTTGGGCGGTGCTTGAATCCGGGGTCCCGGTCGGTTTGCGCGGCGGAGTCGGAGGATGGCCGTGTTCGTGTTATCTCTGGGGTGTGTTTGGACGGTGGATGTTTTCCTGGTGATGGGTGATGGTGCATGATTGGTATGCACGGGAAAGCGAAGAGCTGAACGTGAGGTTGGGGGAGATGGTGAGAGACATGCTTAATGCAGCATTTCAGCGGCCTTTCCCTGTTATGTCATTGGCTGGTGAGTCAGGCGATTCCAAGATTGATTGCATGGCAGATCAGTTGCGGAGAGCGTGCGTGCGCCCTGTGTGTGCGCCCTGCAAGCGACACGCTTGTATCCGTACTCTGTGAGGTAAGGTAGGCAGGTTCTCACAATGGCGACTACACTAAGGCAGGCCGAGGAGGATGACAGGACAACCCGTGGACGGGATGGCTTGGCGAGGTGGTGGGCACTGGGCAGCCAAGTAGCGCAATTGCAGGCGGGCAGACAGGCTGGTCCGAGTGGGTATGGCGACATGGAAAGCACCAACCGCCATGGTCTAGCCGCACTTTCCCATGACAGATCAGAGCGACACGGCGGGCAGTCGGATGGAGGGGGGGACCCTGGGAAACGCAGCTCCCGTCCTTGTCGGCCGGCGCGATCTTGCTCACAATTATTACGGGCGCGTCTTAAGATGGTCAGATTCCCCAGCTTTTGCCTCGGGAACCACTCATACTGCATCGTCCAATATCAACCAACCTTGCTGGAGGTGTGCCACGCCGTGGGCAGCGAGCCGCGCTTACTTGCCTATCTATCTATCTAGTCTGCCCGGTACCCTCCTCCGACTCCTTTTCTCCCCGAGTTTTCTCCTATCGTTGCTTGCTTCCTGGCATTGTCGTCGCCGTTGTTGACCTGCTGAGAGACGAAAAAAAAGAAACGAATCATACGACGAGGTTTCACGGGCCATTGGTACGCCTGCGACGTTGTGCCCGTCTCTGCTGGCGCATAAGAGTAATACATCGGGAGCGCAACCGGCCCTTTTGGAGAAGTGAGCACACCGGTCTCGGCACACCACGCTGCTCATCGCCTTGCTTATATCGCCGCCGTCTCATAAGACATTCAAGACACGAGCTTCCGGCCGGATTGGATTTGGCTTTGCGATCACTTACATCATTGCGCCTGCCTTTCGACCGTTGAAAAACAAAAGATTTAGAGAAAAACAATCGGCCGGCTGAATAGGGAAAAGAAGGGAATCTTCAGCGATCAACGTCAACCACCGATAACATGGGCGACGACCGCTCAATTCCAATCAAGGCGGCATCCTCAAGCCGCGACTTCGTCTCGCAGCTCAGCTCTTCTTTCCGCTCAGGAACACCAACCGCCCAAGAACTCCTGGCCAGGGATCTGGCAGAGTGCTCAGACGAAGAATATGTCGACGAGAACGAGGATGCTGTCGGCTCCGCCTCAGAGTCCGACGAGCAGGAAGGACCTCTGTTCTACCGCCGGCCCAGCGGTGTCGCCTTTGGCACATCGCGCCCGGTCATGAACCCGCAGACTGTCGACTTGGAGGAGCCGCCATTCCTGACCCGCGTCGAGAAGAAGCAGTCACGCGACGCCGAGCGGAGTCTACTCCGCGACAACCACGTCCTCCCGCCAAAACACCCCCGACCACCACACGAGCCTTTCTACCGCCGCGCATACCGTCGTCTCTTCAGCACAAAGGTCCCGCTTGAGCCTCATGATGAGGAAGCCCCGCAGATTGTCGTCCGTCGTCCGACCGAGTCAACTCCCCTGTTGGCCGGTGCCACCCCCGCGCCCGGGGCCCCGGAGGACGGCCACGAGCACCTCAACGAGCAATGGGAAGCTGCCGTCGCGACGGGCCACCTCCGCACGACATGGCAGCGCGAGTCCAAGACTATAGTTCAGTATGCGGCTCCCCTGGTTGTTACGTTCATGTTGCAGTACTCTATCAATGTCGTGTCCATCTTCACCGTCGGCCGCATCGGCAAGATGGAGCTCGGCGCCGTCAGTCTGGCGTCCATGACCGCGACCATTACCTGCTACGCTCCTTTCCAGGGTCTCGCAACCAGCCTCGACACTCTCTGCGCCCAGGCATACGGCTCTGGGCACCGTCACTTGGTCGGTCTGCAGCTGCAGCGTATGACGTACTTCCTGCTCATGTGCTTCCTGCCGTTGGCCGTGTTGTGGTTCTTCGGAGACGCGGTTCTGGGCGCCATCATCCCGGAGCCCGAATCCGCGCGGCTCGCGGGCATTTACCTGCGCGTGCTGATTCTGGGCGGTCCAGCTTTCGTTTGCTTCGAAGGCGGGAAGCGGTTCGTGCAGGCGCAGGGTCTGTTTCAGGCAACGACGTGGGTGCTCCTGATTGCGGCGCCCATCAATGTCTTTGTCAACTGGTTTCTGGTCTGGCATCTCAACTGGGGCTACATTGGTGCGCCCGTCGCCGTCGTCTTCACCCAGAACCTGCTCCCGCTGCTGCTGTTCCTCTACGTGCGCTTCGTCAACGGCTCTCAATGTTGGGGCGGTTTCAGCAGTCGCGCCCTGTCCAACTGGGGACCCATGCTGCGCCTGGCGCTGCCGGGTATGATCATGATCGAGGCCGAGTACATGGCGTTCGAGGTCCTGACGCTGTTCTCGAGCCACTTTGGAGCGGAGTACCTGGCGGCGCAGAGCATCGTGCTCACGCTGACGGCCATCACGTACCAGATCCCATTCCCCGTCAGCATCGCTGCGTCCACCAGAATCGCCAACCTCATCGGTGCAGGGTTGGTGGATGCGGCAAAGACTACCGCCAGAGTGGTAAGTTTTCACTAGCCTTCCCGCTTGAATCATCTGAATTTCTGCCACTTGTTTCGGGATTTAAAGTAGGACATGCTAACGTGTCGTGCCAGGCATTCGCCGCAGCTCTCATCGTGGGCTTATTCAACTTCACGGTGTTCAGCAGCCTGCGTTTCCAGGTGCCCAAGCTCTTCACGAGCGACGAGGAGGTCATCGCCATCGTAGCGGACGTGCTGCCGCTGTGCGCGCTGATGCAGGTCTTTGACGGCCTCACCGCGGGTGCCCACGGGCTGTTGCGCGGCATCGGGCGGCCCGCTATTGGCGGGTACACCAACCTGGTTGTGTACTACATCATTGCGCTGCCGGTGTCTTTCGGGACCGGGTTCGGGCTCGACTGGAAGCTCAAGGGGTTGTGGACCGGCGTCACGGGCGGTCTTGCGCTGTAAGTGTTTTCGCTACCTTTCTCTCCTCCCGTTGGACAGTGAAACGAGTCTCTTCTCTCTCTGATGAAACGAATGCTGACGGGGCATTTTGAATGCAGTGTCTCTGTGATTGAGTACGCTTTCGTCGTCCTCTTTGACTGGAACCAGGCGGCGAGGGAAGCAGAGTCGAGGAACAGCGCCCAGTGAAACGAATGGGGCTCCTTGGCCGTTGGGGGAAATGTTGCTTTATGACAAAAAGTCCTGCGGGATGGCATATACGATAACTTTGCTGTTGCGTTTTCTTTTCAGCGATCGGATCGTTTCAGGCAAGAAAAGTTCTGCTTTAGCATATACATACACACATGAAGGTGGAAAGTTGCCTAGGAAAAGATGAGGTCTTGTTTTAATCATAATGCGCGACGATGATGTCCATGATGCATTCTATAGCGTCTCAAATTTGTAGTTGTTTTTTTGCTCCTTAATGGGTAGCACAGCAAGCAAGTTTTTGTTCCATTGGGTTAATAGTTACCTTGATGCAATTTTACGCGGGGATCAAGTCGCAGCAGGAGAAGAGGTTCGCGAACGAAGGATTCGTTTCAAGTCTGTTCTTCTAGCACTTCAGCGGTGCCTTTGGAGGCGTGCTGCTTGGTTTAAGGAAGTTTCCTGCGACTGCGACATGGGAAAGCTCAGACGATGACGGACGTCCGTGGTTTTTCCTTTCGCCCTCGTTTTGGTAGGTTCGTTCAAGGTGGTGGGAGGGTTCCTAAAGGGCTTGGCCGGTGCGAGAGCGATGCGGAGGTCGGGCTTGGAGAGTTTTGGAAATCCGAGGACCCGGGCCGAGGGACTGGTTTCTGTCTTGATAGGGGGGTTGGAAGTAGATGAGAGATTTTGGTGTAGCTTGGTAAAAGTGTTATTCCCAAGCCCAAGAAAATACTTATGGCGAAGATAGGTTGAGGCTCTGTGAGTTGAGAGCACGGAAACATTCACAATGTTTCCGTGAGCCTTTTTGTGTCCGAATACCCGCAATACGCTCGCTGCAGAAAAAGTATCCGTGTTGGGCTTGGTCTTGCAAGGGTCGATTAGCACCTTATGACATGACAGCAGCCCCCAAGAGTGAAGGTTGGTTGGCTCGGTGGGGAGGGAGGGCGCCGGGGGGCCTCGACCAACCCCTCCGTCCAGCAGCTTGCACCACCCCGTGGCCGAAGCGAGGCGGTGATTTCCCCAAACAGCTTGCCCAAATGCTTGCTGCTTACATCCATGTGGCCGCCGTCGTGTAAAGTGGGTGTTGGAAGGGAAAGCAAACAGTGAACGACAGCTCCAGCTCCAGCTCCAGTGCCTATTTTGCCGCTTACCGCGCTACCGCCGCGGGTCATTTAATCAGTGCAGGGGCAGGGAGTGAGGGGCACTTTTTTTTTCTTGGGTGCTGTCGAGTAGCCAGACCAACCAGGAACACCAATCAGTGTCCCAACGAAGCTTGAACCCCTCCTTTTTTTTCTCTGCTCGCCGCCATTTTTAAACTTGAGAGGGGCGTGTGTGGGAAAACTGTCCGATCTTCAAACACACCCACCCTAGGTATCCTCGCACTCTCGCACTTTTGGGGGGAAGCTCCGACCGCGGCTGCTTGTGTGTTCGATTCTATATATTACACGGCAATCTCCCGGGACCGTTCACTTACTCCCTGACTCTTGCTCGATTCCTGTTGTTACGGTAAATTTGTACCTTTGTGTATAGCATCAAGCACAGCTTTGCGCGCGCGGAAACCACCCACCATACAACGAAACGAAACGGAAAAGTGTTAGAGAAAGAAAAGTAGCAAAGATGTCGACCACGACGACAACGACCGGTACCGAGGCCATCACGGCCGAGTCGATCCTCCGCCTGTTCCCCGACATCGACACGAGCACCGAGGCGCTGAGCGGTCACGATGCCGAGCAGATTCGCCTGATGGACGAGGTCTGCATTGTCCTCGACGAGAACGACAAGCCCATTGGCAACGCGAGCAAGAAGGCTTGTAAGTTTGGAGCTTCCCCCTCTTCCCCCTTCCTAGCTTGCCTTTCTCTGGGGGGCATTTAGCGTACTCGTCAGAAAAGAACAAAGTGCTAATCTTGCCTGGAACAGGCCACCTCATGACCAACATCGACAAGGGCCTCCTGCACCGCGCCTTCTCTGTCTTCCTCTTCGACGCGGACAACAAGCTGCTGCTGCAGCAGCGCGCGACGGAGAAGATCACGTTCCCGGACATGTGGACCAACACGTGCTGTTCGCACCCGCTGGGCATCCCCGGCGAGACGGGCAGCAACCTGGAGGACTCGGTGGCGGGCGTCAAGAACGCGGCGCGGCGCAAGCTCGAGCACGAGCTCGGCATCGACCCCAAGCAGGTGCCGTTCGACGACTTCCACTTCCTGACGCGCATTCACTACAAGGCGCCTAGTGACGGCAAGTGGGGGGAGCACGAGAGTGAGTTTGAGAGTCTGGGTGTATGAATAGATAACGCTAACGTGGACGGTGCTATAGTCGACTACATCCTCTTCATCAAGGCCAAGGTCGACCTCAACCCCAACAAGAACGAGGTGCAGGCGACGCAGTACGTCAGCGCCGACGAGCTCAAGAACCTGTTCAAGCAGCCCGACCTCAAGTTCACGCCGTGGTTCAAGCTCATCTGCGAGAGCATGCTGTTCGAGTGGTGGGGCAGCCTCGAGTCCGGGCTGGACAAGTACACCAACGAGCAGGAGATTCGCCGCATGTAAATGGTGGAAGAGAAAACAAAAAGCTCAGTTAAAAACAGGATATGAGCATTTAGTCGCGGGAGTTTCTTGTCATGTCCAGGTGTGGCTGCGGTTTCACGTTGTTTTTTCCTTGATTTATGATAACCTAGATATCCAAACACGCCGCCTTTTTCTTGTTATACGTTATGAATATGGATCTCAGCCTTGTTAGAGACGAGCCAAAAGAAGTATGGAAGTAAAGGAGGCTGGTATCATTGTGGAATACGCAGTGATATTTTGCCACACCGCCAGGTACATAGATCCAGGCCGTAGAGAAGTCTACATCGTGGATCCTTCCGGAACCAAGTTTAGAGACAGGCTGTGATTCAACCGAGTTGTCGAAAGGC
Organism: Colletotrichum sp. SAR11_240; assembly: GCA_025328625.1. Classification (NCBI taxonomy): domain Eukaryota; kingdom Fungi; phylum Ascomycota; class Sordariomycetes; order Glomerellales; family Glomerellaceae; genus Colletotrichum; species Colletotrichum sp. SAR11_240. The sequence continues at coordinate 130,809 of JAKMXA010000007.1, read as the reverse complement.
GCAACAGTATGGAGTACTTTGAAATTTGGACGCTAGGAAAAACGCAAAGAAGTATCCCAAGGCAGAAGATTCCAAGACGTATGACCATCACTATCACTGCATTGCATGGTCAGTTACCCTATGCTAGAATTGAAAAGGTAGGAAAGAACAAGTTAACTAGGATGGTGAATGAACCTGGGCTATGGGGCCAGAAACTTGCCTTCTGTCAGCGGCTTGCCACGCCATCATTCAATGTTGCCCAGCTTTCGGAAGCAGCTCCGGAGCACACCCTTCCCAGCAAACGGGCAGCGACGAAGTAAGCACACCCGCAGGCCGCCTCGGTTCCTTTCGAAGGTTGCTACAACATTTCCCACTCTATTCTTCATTCTCAAGCCAACCGCAAAAGCGCAGCCAACGTGCGTCTGCGTCAGTCCGACTTGGTGATTCTTGTTCGTCATCCATCAGATATCATTCGTCTTCTTGGCAGCGGTCGTCGCTGTATGCCCCACGAAAAGCCATGATCTTCACGCAGCCCAATCCCGCATCCGATGCCCAACACCACGTACCTCGACGTCGTGCAGTCCCACGTCGTACAGCTGCTTCACGGGAGCGCCAAGGCACCCTGTGCCACCAAGGAGCCACGCATCACTGCTCGCCCAAAGCCGACCCGACTCGGTGTTTTCAACGATCAGCCTAGTTACCAGAAGAAGCTCATCTACGGTGATTACAGTCTAAAAGATGGAATTCCGGTTGACTAGGCTAACTTCGTGTTTGCTGCAGATAGCTTACATACGGCTGCGAGCCCCTTTTCAAGGGCCAACATGTTTACACAACACTGCCAACGTCCATGCCTTCCGTCCCACCATTCCTCTCCGCCGGCGTAAGACAAGATCGATCCGCCACCCGCAAAAGACCACGACAAAGTCAGAGAGTATTGCGTCTGACACGGCAACGGTAAGGCGATCCTCGTCTATGGGCTTGGCGTATGCACCCCACGTGTGAAGCTGCGATGTCAACGACTCGTCACATCGCATACCTTGTTGGTGCAGCGCTGCCTTATCTGAGCATTCCTCGGGACAATCGGGCGCTTCGGCGAGCCTATGCCGTACAGAGCCTCTGGCATGCCAAGACCCCTCACCTGACAAAGCTGCAGACCGTCCTCAGCGGAAGCTTCGTTGGGCCCGGCCTGGATTTCGCCCTGCTTCGATTCGCCCGCTCAGCGCTGGGGGCGGAACGGAGCACACGGTGCGGTACGCCCGGACACCGCCCGGGACGGCCGTGGCTCCACGTCGGAGCTGATAGGCACAGTGGAACGCCTTGGCCGCGTCAGGTTTCACAGCGAACTATGCCGTTGTTGGCATGTGCATCCGCATCGATTGGGCGGGCTCCTGGACTGCAGGGTGTTTGGTTCAAGATACGGGCCACAGAGAGCAGTCCGACTGATGAACCCTGGGATTTGCGTCCCTATCTCTGGGTCCAGCTGGCCAACCTTTCCCCGCACACCCCACTCCATCCTCCCGTCACCAAGACACAAACAAGCAAGACTCAGGATTCATCCGTTGTGCGCCGTTCACTCCTCAACCACTTGACTTCTGCATATACTAGTTGAGCAACACCGCGGTCATCCCTTCGCGCTAGAGGGGCAAACGGCGTTGGCTGGACTTGCATACCCGTCCACGCCGGTTTGCTCAGTAGACCACCAGTGCTGATACGGCACACGAACACATGCTCTATTCCGACACAGCTAGCAATCTTCTCCTGAGCTCTAAACCCAGGTCATCCTGGTCTGCCTACCCCCCATGAGCTTATACGGCGCTGTCCTCGTGCCTTTCATTACGGCATATCTGGATGGTATCGAATCCCATCAGCATGGTTTTGGCTAGTGTTGAGGCAAGCCAAGGCGGATACCAAAGGCAAAGCTGCCCGCATACTGTCGGTGCAACCGGCATAACCTCCCCACGACTCAGTGTGTCGTCGGTGTCCATCACCCGTTCTCGTCTTATTCGGCCTCCGTTCTACAGCAGATAGCAGCATACCTACGAGCATTCCTCTGCGGACGGGTTGTACCGTGTAGACGCACAGCAACGGCCGATCCAGCTGTTCGACACTTCCTCTCAACATCCCGCTACCCACGGCCGCCACTGTCTGAGTCCTCGCCCCAATCCCAGCTCCATCCCGCGCAGGGCTCCTTGTCCCTCCACTTCCTCCACCCTCCTCCTAGCCTGCTGTCTTACTCTCCCTTCGTCTCATCCCTACCCTGTCCGGTTGGTCTAGTGACACCCCGAACTACATAATCCTCTTTCTTCTCCGCTCTTCAATCGAGTTGCCTTTCTGACACTCTCTTCTTCATACCATTACACTTTGGATAGGTTCGCTCTCGTACAGTTTTCACCTAGGTTTCTACCTGGTCAAGGACAAGGATCAAGTCCTATCTGTATCGAGAGTTCCTCGTCTCAAGGCCCCAAGTTTCTGGGGGCAGATCTCTGGACAAGAACACAGCTACGGGCTGTGCTTTGTTGCTAGACTGCTGCTCACTCGACTTCAATCGAACACAGCACTTACTCAAGATCTCTCAAACTATCTCTCTTTCTCGCCCATACGTCTTCATCTGAATCTCTGCTTGACAACGCACCGCCAGTCCCATATCTTATCGTTCATCGCACCTCGTGAAGGCGTCGTTTACAGCATCACGCTAACGACCCTCTATCGTTGCTTCGATCCAACACCCATCCAAAGGATCTGACCCGTCAAATCATTATTGATGTCGGTTGACCTTCGCACCAGCCTCAATTGCCTTCGCCATCCATCCAGGTTTATGCCCGTCTCGAGAACACAACTCTCGAGAGTACACACGGGCGACAGTATACAGAATTTAAGTACGTCTCACAGTACAGAGACGACGACGCATCGCAGTGACTGTGGCTGACCACGTTCAGATTCGTGAACAAGATAGGCTCTCTGGAAAGAAGCCCGTCATGGAGCACGTAAGCAAAAGCGTCACCCTCGTCGAGCTCAAACGCTCTCTCGTTCCCCCGAAATGGGAGGATACCGTGCGCGTTATTGGCATGTCGGAGTGCAAGGAGGCCGGCCTCTCGCTGGCCCATGCCTTTGCTGCTGATGAACTTAGCCAGTACCTCCTCGACGCCGATGACATGGCCAGCTACTCGGCGGAACACAAGTGGAAGCTGCATGTCGACATCATGACTTATATCACAGCTTCTCACTGTTACGATGGACTTGTAACCACCATAGGTCCCGACCACGACGGCGTCGCTCTCTGGTGAGTAATCTTGATGCTTCATCATACTGGGCCCTACCATCTGTGGAACCACGCGTCCTCCTGATGGGTGATGCTCCGACATTGACATCGCGGTAACTCTGAGCTAACATCAGACGGATACATACAGGATGCCTCCCGGATCGGTCGACAATGGTTGGCTGACTATCCTCCGAAGTGGTATGTGGCGGCTATACTACCAGCTCACCGCGGAAGGCAGGAGTCGGTATTATGACGAGTTAATGCCCCTGCTACACGACACGAAGCATGAGATCATGGGCGAGCGCGACAATGACTGTTACTATCTGGTCTATTTAGGGACCAAGCCCAGTGCCCGAGGCAGGGGGTATGCACGGAAGTTGCTTAACGACATGATTGAGAGGGTACGTCTCGGCCATATCTTCTTTCTGACACCATTACTCTGCGTCAGTCATGAGGGTGGCCTCTCTACTTCGTCCATGCAAATCCCACTAACAAGCACAGGCCGACGCGGAAAACCGCGCCGTGTACCTTGAGTCGAGCTCCCTCTCGAACAACGTCTACTACAGCAAATTCGGCTTCGAGTACAAGCGTGAGATCCGCTTGACCCGTGGGAACACCCCCGTCAGTCTGTTTGTCATGGTCCGCGAACCGATCCCCCGCAAAACGGGGGTCTACTCGGCCGTCGTGGCTAGCAACATCAAGATGCAAGTCAACACGGCCATGAAGGAAGTGGCACTGGTGTGATTGCGCGGTGCAAGGCCTGTCAGTCACCTTTCCCCTGAAATGGAACAAGTGATGTGATGATGTCAGATGATGTGGTTGTTTTCTTCTTCTTGACAAATTAGGGAATTGTTCTCGGGTGTTTTTCTCGGTCCTTTCGGGCTTGCGCCTGCGTCCAGTCTGCTACTGACCTACGCTCGAGTGTTCAACCTCCCCTGAGGGGCGTGCCCGATCCAACATCGGCGCAGATTTGATTGACCCGCACACAGTCTCTGCCGCAGCGGGCGATGAACATGTGACCCGGTTTTGCGAATGTTTTTTATTTGGTTTCTTGCTTCGCTTGTATCTACCAACTAGCTGTAGCCATTCATTAGAACACCGACTAATTCACTCATTTCATTCATACAACTGGGGAATGGACGCGTTCTTGTGTTTCCGCCCACCTTGCCAACTCTTTTTTTCTCATGCTGGGATATCAGCCCTCCGCCGAGGCGTTTTGCGTTCTTCACAAACCACACCCACACACTCGTCTGCTCCGTTCGGTTTCCAACCACCATTCGTTTGATATAGGTAAGCCACCAGATCAGTAATCGAGAATGGCCCACGTCTCGTCGTCGATGGTGGTGTAGATCAGACCCTGGCCCAACAGCTCGTCCGCGGCACCCATGACGTCGCGTATGCTCAGGCCCGCACCCGTCGAGATCTGGTTGATATGCACGCCCTCGTTGCCGCCGGGCGCGTTGTTGATGAAGTTGAACATCTTCTGCGCGGCGACGGAGCACCCCCTCAGCTTGCCCGCGTGCGCAGACCCGCCACCGGCACCAGCACCGCCGGCGCCACCGTCGTTCCCGTAGTTGTCGTTGCCGTCGACGAACATGCCATCGCCGCCGCCAGCGCCGTTGGCAGTGCCGTTAGCACCGAGGGGACCCTTGGTGAAGTAGAGGTGGACGTAGGTGGACTCGAGGAGGTGGTAGTTGACCTCGTTGAAGTCGGTGACGGGGCGGATGAAGTGGGCGCCGACGTGGCGCTTGCCGTTGAAGGACTTGATGCGGCCCCAGACGCGGACGTGGCCCTCGAGGTCGAGGCCGGCGGCGTCGTCGTCCTTCTTGTCCGTGTCGACCCACTTCTTGGCCTCGATGAGGCCGGTGCCGTCGTCGAGCTTGAGGGTGATGTTTGTTGGTTGCGGGGAGATTTGGCGGATCTGGGCGACGAAGGTTACCTGTGCAGAGAGAGATTCAAAGTTAGCAGAATGATTTTTTGGGAGGGGAGAAAAGGGGAAAGTAAGGCGGAAGAGAAGGGGCAAACACGGACTTGTGTGACGGTTGCTCCGTCGATTTTGAAGTCGGCGCCGGGGTAGGCTTCCTCTGCGTCGATGATCTGCTTGATTGTGACGGGGCGGAGGGATTCTTCGCTGTACGCCTTGCCGCCGCCGCCGCCCTGGCTGTTCTGCTGCGAGCCGCCGTAGACGAAGCCGCCGGCGTCGTCGCCTCCCTGGGCGCCGTATGATGTTTTTTGGTATCCGCCGTACGCAGCTGTTTTCAGTCAGTAAGACAGGGTCTTTTTTTCCCTTCTTTTGATTGAAGATAATAGAGGCAGTCGGTTGGACGTACCCATCGTATCTGTAACTGTGGTATAAAGGATTGGTGACGTGGGAGATAGGGGAGGCGGTCGATGAGGAGGGGTGATTTTTTGTCGAGATGCGTGAAAGGGCGGTTTGGTGCCGGGGACGCGTCTTTACGCGTTAATTGATGACTGGACTTTGGACGGCGGACCCGGCGGCGGGCGGTGGGTGCCTGTGCCATTGCATGGTTGCCCCGCGTTGGGAATGCTGCTGGCCTGCGACTGGATGGAATGCTGAGGTGGGTGGATGTGGGGTGGTGATTATGTAAGATGGACGGGATGTGGTCTGTGCTGCCGAGTGCTGGGATCCAATTGATATCACCCTCGTTGGAGTGAGAAGAAGTACTTGATTGATGAAGGTCCAGGATACAGTGAGTTGAACAGCAAGTTGTACTGTTTCATGGCTGGAATTACGCAGACGTTGATTCAATTCTAATCACAAAATGAGTCCTGGATTTGTACTTTTTCGCGTTGTTTACCCCCGTAAATGTCTGTCAAACATAAGTACATAGTTGAGTGAGCGGACGCTACTCATGATATGTGCAGCGACTCTTTACATCAAGATACAATAATGAATGGAGGTGATATGTTTCCGAGAGTCTACGCGTTATTCTGTGCTTTTTTCTAATTCATATGTCGCGTTCAACTTCAAGTGTTTACTACAAAAGTTTACTATGAGACGGAATGCGAGTTACCCGATTCAAGGTCTTGGACTGCCAGGTAGAGGTTCAAAGTCCGCTCGGTGTCATGTAATGGAAGAACAATTGAGTCTTCTATGACAACCAGGACATTAAATATTGGACCTAGTCTCTGAGTCGAATCCAACATTGATGTGAGTGAAAGCTGACTGAAGTCCAAGCAGCTCAAACACCACCCTTGCTTTCATCCGAATATTGAGGCGGGATCGCGGTGACAGCCACGGCTGATGGATCTTGAAGGACTCCATCAGACAAGGGATGCATTGGACGAACAGATTGACCTCAGAGAACAGTACTGTGCAGGCTGAACATAGCATCAAATTGGCAGAATCATTCGCAACACTCATGGACAAGCACGGACAAATTGGGCAATGTTCCACGAGTTTCTCCCCATGTTCGGCGGTCGGTGTGGCGGCAGGGTCCCGAGCCAAAGATTAGCCTCGGCTGATGGCGCTGTGGAGGCTCCCGCACCCCGGCTTTGACAACGACTGGCCCGCTGCAGTGACGCTGCACCGCTATCACTGGGCAGTGGGCGTGGACGCTTCGCGGGCAGTCTGGAGACATTGGACCACCTGCCGCGACCGGGGAGCTCTCTCCTCTCTCTCCGCCGCCGGCTCCCCCATGCCGATGCTTCTGACATCAACCATCCCAGCACCATCAAACCCAAACTCCCTTTTCCTTCCGCCACTGCCACCCGACCGGCGCTGCTCGATTGCGACATCCTCACCCTCACGTTCTTCTTCCGCCCAGCAAGCCACTTCGATTGCATTCTACGTACACTTTTGGCGCAACGTTAATACAAACAACACTGCCAACGCCTTTACCGATCTCTCAATCGCCCCATCGTCACCACTCCTGGTGTACGTGAACCGATAGACAACAACAGCCCATCCACGATATCCGAACCCCCCCTTTTACGGCTTCCACATGGCGCGATCACAAACCAAGACCCTCCCCGTCATCCCCCTCGCCCGCGGCACCATCCTGCTGCCCGGTGTCACCCAGCGCATTCCCGTCACCGCCGCCCGACCCGATATCCCCGCCCTCCTCGCAAACGTCTACGAGCGCGCAGCCTCCGCCGCCCCCAACGAGCGCATCGACTCCGTCCCCATCGCCTGCGTTCCCGTCTCCTCCCCCTTTGTCGGCCCCAACGGCCAGCTTCTCATTCAGGATGCCGACCAGGTAGACGAGGCTCTGATCAAGGAGGTCGATCCCGGTACCGCCCGCAAGGCCGACCTCTTTAACTACGGCGTCGCCGCTCGCATCACCGGCATCGAGGGTAGAGGAACTGCCGAGTTTGCGTTGCGCGTGGAGGGCGTCGCGAGAGTCCGCGTCGAGAAGGTCACACAGGAGAGGCCGCACTTCGAGGCCAAGGTTAAGTACTTCCACGATGAAGGTCAGTACTCGTGCCCCAACATCACCAATGGCGTCACATGCTGACAAGCCCGGCCGCAGTCTCTGCAGATGCCCAGATGCAGGAGCTCTTCTCCCTCCTGAAGTTGCGATCAAGAGAGCTTGTCACCATTCTCCGCATATCCGCCCTCCTCCCCAGAAGCCCCGACAGCCCCGGCGGCCTGTCGCCCCTGCTGACTCGACGTCTCGAACTGTTCATCAATAAGAAGGAGCTCAAGGACGCCGGAAACCTGGCAGACTTCATGGCCAACATCGTTGAGGCTTCGTACGAGGAGAAGCTGGAGGTGCTTGCGGCCCTGGATGTTAAGGTCCGCCTGGCCAAGGTCATTGAGCTGCTGGATCGTCAGGTCGGGGGTATTAAGAACAACTTCAAGATCACAACGTTTACCAGCGTGCCCGTCCAATTCCTGGACAAGATCAACGACCGCTCATCGCGCCGCGTTGGTCCCAATGGCATCCCGATGCCGCCGAACACCATGTTCCCTCCTGGTCCCAACGGCGTCATGGGCCCCAACCAAGACGAGGATCAGGAGCCCAATGAGTTGGAGGAGCTCAAGAAGAAGCTGGATAAGGCGCAGCTGCCGCCGGAGGCTGCCAAGATGGCCGACAGGGAGTTGAGGAGATTGAAGAAGATGATGCCCGGGAACCAGGAGTACCAGGTCACCCGCACATGGCTCGACGTGCTCGCCGAGATCCCCTGGACCGTGACAACAGACGACAGACTGGGGCCCGACACCCTGGCGAGAGCGCGTAAGCAGCTTGACGAAGATCACTACGGCTTGGACAAGGTCAAGAAGCGCCTCGTCGAGTACCTGGCCGTCCTGAGACTCAAGCAGTCCATCAACGATGATGTCGAGGAGCAGATCAAGAAGGCCGAGCAGGAGCTGGTCCCGCCAGAGTCGGACAAGGACAAGGAGGGCGAGACCAAGGAAGAGGAGAAGGTCGATGCGGAGCAGGAAGAGCGAACGAAGCTGGCCAACACAAAGCTCGAGGTTCTCCGGTCAAGGCGCATGGTTGATAGGTCACCCATCATGCTTCTGGCTGGGCCTCCGGGTGTCGGCAAGACCAGCTTGGCGAGATCTGTAGCCACAGCGTTGGGCAGAAAGTTTCACCGAATCTCACTGGGTGGTGTCAGAGATGAAGCCGAGATTCGTGGTCACCGACGGACATATGTCGCGGCCATGCCCGGCTTGATCGTGCAAGGCTTGAGGAAGGTTGGAGTGGCGAACCCTGTGTTCTTGTTGGACGAGATTGACAAACTGGGCATGTCCAACTTCCACGGCGACCCTTCCGCAGCGATGCTTGAGGTCCTCGATCCGGAGCAGAACAACTCATTCACGGATCACTACGTCGGACTGCCCATTGACTTGAGCAAGGTACTGTTCATCGCCACCGCCAACGACCTGAACACCATCCCGGCGCCCCTTTTGGATCGTATGGAAACCATTTACCTGCCTGGCTACACGACGCTTGAGAAACGGCACATTGCAATGCAGCACCTTGTGCCCAAGCAGATCCGGGTCAACGGTCTGTCGGAAGACCAGGTCCACTTCGACAAGGACGTGGTATCCAAGATTATCGAGTCGTACACCCGTGAGTCAGGGGTTCGCAACCTGGAGCGCGAGATTGGCTCCGTCTGCCGTCACAAGGCGGTCGAGTTCGCTGAGGCCAAGGATGGTGGACAGCTTGAGACATACAAAGCACAGCTGACGGTTGAGGACATTGAGGACATCCTGGGTAGCGAACGGTTCGAGGAGGAAATTGCCGAGAAGACGAGTCGACCCGGCATCGTGACCGGCCTGGTGGCGTACAGCTCGGGCGGCAACGGCAGTATCCTATTCATCGAGGTTGCCGACATGCCTGGAAACGGCAGCGTGCAGCTTACCGGCAAGCTGGGAGATGTGCTCAAGGAGAGTGTCGAGGTTGCCCTCTCTTGGGTCAAGGCACACGCTTATGAACTGGGCCTGACGGCGGAGCCGACGACCAACATCATGAAGGAGCGCAGCATCCATGTCCACTGCCCCTCTGGCGCCATTCCCAAGGACGGACCTAGCAGTGGCATTGGCCAAGCCATCGCCCTCATCTCTCTGTTCTCTGGAAAGACAGTTCCCCCAACCATGGCCATGACCGTAAGTCTTCGTCTACCAACATCATCCCTGATAAGCTGTGTACTGACACAACATGCTCGTGCGACAGGGTGAAATATCCTTGCGAGGCCGTGTGACTGCCGTCGGAGGCATCAAGGAGAAGCTCATCGGCGCTCTCCGGGCGGGTGTCAAGACGGTGCTACTCCCCGCGCAGAATCGGAAGGACGTGAAAGATCTCCCGCAGGAGGTCAAGGACGGTCTCGAAATTCTCCACGTCAGGTAAGTCCGACCTCAAACACTCCCACCCCCTTACATTGTACTCTCTGCCCCCTCGCTTCCTGAAGTCGTCCCATTCCACCAACAAGCCCTCCCGTCCGTCCCATGGCGTCGTGTCTCCCCGACGCGGTGCGACTCGAGGCAACCTCGCAACCCACTCTTCACCCCCTGGTCCTGGAACCGTTCCCTTTGATCACGCAGTGTAACTGACGTTTGTCCTACTTCAGCCACATCTGGGAGGCCATCCGGCTCGTCTGGCCCGATTCCCAGTGGCCCGGCGCTGAGCCGTTCCCTCCCATTGAGAGCCGTTTGTAAATCAAGAGAGTGGGAAAACGTACCATTTTCCAGGATAAGGAGACGCAGCAGCCGCGATTTTGTACTACCCAACTCAACACCACCATCATCATCGGAACCGAGGCCTCGCCGCTTTTTCCTCCCACGCAAACCAGAGTGTATCTATCGACAAGTGGAAGCGGCATAGCACGGCAGACGCGGACAAGAGGTCTCGGTTGCATTCGGCGTTTTATCGAAAGTATGGCTTTTGTTTCTTGCATCTTATTTTATTTGGGTCTCGGGGCATGTGAGAGGGAGGACGAGGGGCGCCCCGTCAGTGTGAAGCGGTGGCCTTCACAGCCATGAGACGGGACCCGCGAGGTCTGTATGTAACCCTTTTTGATAGCTTCGCCGACACGGAAGACTTTGTATTCTACTCTCAGACGACTTTGCGACATGGCCCTGAGTGATTATGCTTACTCAGAAACTTGAGATGTCATGTATCGTGTACACAATGCCCCACCCAGGGGAGTTCATCCTCCCCGAGAGTTTTCAGCGCAAGGTCACTGACCCGATGTTCACGCACCTCGGATGGATGTTTCGTCAGGTCAAGCTGAGTATGTAGCAGATTGAGTGCATCCGCTCAAAGCTCGCGGATTTATTTCTCCATGGCCATGTTGTGTGACAACGGCTTGATACGGCGACCCGTACGTAGGCTGCCAAGGTGCCCGGGGTAGGAGGGTACCGTTGCCGAGTATATTCGTTTCTTGAATTTTTTCTTTGCTGTAGGCAGAGGGACGTGGAATAGTGAAGGAGAGGCGGGATTCCCAAATGCAAATTCATACCGACAGATTCAGCAGACAGATGTTCTCCTTTTTCTTTCTCCTTTTTCTTTTTTCTTTTTTTTCTTGAGACGTTACATGTGTAAATTCATCATGTGTCTCCTATGCCTGGAAGACACGTCATCCAGGGGCTAGGAGTCTGGATCGATTATGGATTATAAAAGAGGAATTATTGTATGATTTCACGTAGGTATCGATGTCAAAGTCGTTGTTTTATATTGTGCTAAGATGTAGATTCGTTGCAGAAGGTACGCGTAAAAGAGACACAGAAGCTGGTGAAGAAGACGGGCCAAGCTCTCAGCTTTAAGCGGTCAAGAGATGGGATTGGAATAGTGGGCTTTGCCATTTGGAGCGCTTTGAATTTCATCCGTTCTTTTCTTACACGGGGCTGATTCACGAATGAATATGGCGAAGATCGGGTACATTGTTATTAGCTACGTTCTTAGCATCAGTATGAAACAAGGAAGATCTCACACAGGATAATACCCGTAGAACGGCTTTTTGTTTTTTTCTTTTGCGCGGTTGAAATTCAATGTGGATATCTGAATGTTCAGCCCTCAATATCGAGAGTCGAAAAGGACGTCCCTTCCCCGCCCGTTCTGAACTCGCAACGGAATCTAAGAATGTTACTTGCAATACCAGCTCAACGCGTCGTTATTGTATATCTGCGGGAAGGTACCACGTCCATGTCATTGCCAGAGTGTACTCGCTTTCGCATCCCAACAATCCCTCGTCTCCCGTCGGTGACTTGTGCCTCACTCGAAATCAAAGCACGCGCAACACGCCCGTACGTTTTCTCTTAATCTGGTTATCTCAAATGCTCTGCCGGTATGCTTCCGCTCTTCAAACGGCTGCCCGCAGCCAGAGCAGGCCGCGGCAATTCTCGGGAACCCAATCATTATCGTCCCAAGTTTCCTGTCCAATGGGTCGTGGCTCCATCCCTCCAGCCCTTCGCTTCCAAGCGTGCGGTAAGGGGAAGTAGTAGGCTCAGTAGTTGGCTTGAAACGAAGTAAATCGGGTCATGTGAGGGTTGACGATGTTTTCCGGTGTCGGCTGCCTCCGCCCCTCAACTTATTGGCCTCTCTGGGGGACTCACGAGACTACCGGGTGAAAGCATTGTCCCTTGCAAGAACTTCATGCCCCGATTCTGCTGACGTATGAGGAGGGCGTAGATTGAAGCAAATCTAACCCTGTGGATGAGAAAGAGAGGCAAGGTTGTATCTGTGGCGGTCCTTTCCGCTGCCATTGTTGAGGAAGTACCTGGAGTATCCGCGAGCACCAGATAGATAGTCACCTCCGGCCAACATAGCACAGGGGCTCTCGTTCTTCTTCTTCAGCTGGCATGAACACATACGCCGTGGCCGCCGTCGTCATCCGAGCCCTTCACACACCAGCCGGATGCACACGCCCCCCTTCCCTTTTGTCGATATCCCCGTGCTACAGCATGAACCAGAAATCTACTGGGACTCGATAAGCGAAATCTCTTCCGGTAGGTCTGGTGTAGCACGGAAGAGGGGGGAGGACCGTGGTGTCACGGGAACTTTTTCATCTCCCTCTGTCTTTCTCCTATGCATGATGTCTTCTGTGTCACGGTCCCTCTCGACCTCCGCGGGAAGGCCGTAGTGCGGGTCAGAGGAGGGGCTGAAGTGTAGATTCTCACGGGGAAGAAACGCAGATGGATATCTCGGCGGGCATTGCTGAAGGGCACGCCGGACCGGTGATAGTCTGCAGGGCGGAGATTCCAATGTTCCCCACGCTATTGTCTCTGGCGTTCACGTCGTCAATGATGGCAGGAGGCGGCGGCAGCTCGACGGCGAAATAAAGAGGCTCTTATTTAGTCATCGCCTCGCGAGCCCGTCCGTTCGTCGCTGCCTAGCTCTGTAGATCGAAAATCCCCCCGTTCGGAGAGAAGATCCGGAAGAGAAAATCTCCTGGAAAAAGTTCCGGCTCCTCCTCCCCCCGCCGGAGCCTCTGCGATCTCCAGCCACAAATTTCCTTGATTGGGAGTTGGCTCCTCTCACTTTTGAGAAGATCCGGGAGGCTATTGGCAGAATCCCAGCAACGGGAATGATGGGACCGGGAGCAGCCTTCTCTCGCGCCGGCGCGGGCGGAACATATCTTCCCACTTCCCCCTCCATCTCTCCGAAATTACGGAATACGGGGGGTTCCTTTTTCATGAACGGGCTGTGCCGGCTCCAAAGGCAAAGGGAAAAGAGAGAATTTGGGGCGTTCTAGAGCTAGTGAATGCAAGGGCAATCTCGTGTTTGGAGATGAGTTTTCCGAACTCTTTGACACCAGGCAGCCGGGAGAGGCTCAATAGTCATCTTTTGGACTAGAACCTTGACAGCATCAAGCCCACCGTGGCTTGAAATCGCAATTTTGACATCGGATGAATGTCCTTAGCTTGGCGTCTTGTTTGTGCGTGCCAGTTTGAAGTTGTGTCGTTACACACTACACGCCCCATCCGCCATTGCGCCTCTGCTCAGACGCTAAGAGTAACGGCGTCGACGCTCACGAGCCGTAAAAGTTGCTGACGGGCGTCTAGCGGCAGATCTAGGAGCGCCTTCGTACAGAGTGCCGGGGGCCATGTGGCTGTAGATATCCAGTAGTGTGGTCTCTCGGGCTATTTTCCCACAGATGCTAGCATGAACGAGGCGGTTTGTCTTTGAGGAGACTTTTTGGCGCTCGTAGTCAAATCAACGGCATCAAGGACCCGACGATGTTATGGAAGCTTCAGTCTCCTTGTCAAGGGTTTACCGCCTAACGCTACTGCGATGACGTCGAAGCTAAGCAGCTTCACTCCGCAAGTCTTTGTAGGAACTCTGATGAATCTCGGAGCAAACTTGCGAACTCACCAGCCTGCTCAAGAGTGAATCAACGCGACCTCGAGGCTCCAGTCATTTAGCATCCTATTTCCACATCGTGAGAAAATGGCCTCGGTCTGTCGAGTCGTTGAAGCTTATCGTTGATTGACAATTCGCCCAACTTCATTTGCCGCGTACGCATTGCAGCTGCCCAACAAGATCAACATCAAAAGTTGCCCAGTCTGCGCCTGGTCCATTAACCAAGTGGGCTCCTCGGGGACGTGGTTCAGCGTTGTTGACAAGTGACAAACAAAAGGGAAATGATCAGGGTCGCCATGAACGCCATTGTCGGCCCCCCTCAAGTGTCACAAAGAGGCTTTGTTGGAGGCATATTGACCTGATGGCTCGCGAGCTTCCCTTGTGTTGCATTGACCTCCGAGTAACTTATGACACCAAATCGTTGGAAACACTCAATGATACCAATGTTGGCGAACATGTGTTCCAGCTGTCGTGCAGCCGCGGCGACCCACGGTCGTTCGTATATCCGTGGCAACACAAGATCCTTTGACAATGCGCAAATTGCCCTGCTCCATCTAATCCGATATGGTATCGTTCTGAACGATCATGAGGGGGATTGCTTGACCGGACGGGGCGCGTCATTTTGTGATGCCGGGGCTTGGGATGAACTCGAAGAGGGGTAAGCATGGCCATTCACGACCGAGCAAGGCGCCAATCTTCGCCAGCCGGACATGCTGTCATGTCTGGAGTGTGCGTGACCAAGCAAGCTTTGTGCGGGTACAGTTGAGAGGTACGTGAGGCTTAGGAAGCAAGAGAGTATGTACAGGTACAGTCTATGTACACAGAACACAATACCAAGTGCCAGGGGTCGGTAGGTGGTTTGCCGTCCCTGTCATCCATCTGCGAGCCCTTCACAGCGGCTCGGGTGAATCTGCGGCCTGGGACAGGGGCCTGAAAGTTCGTCTGATGTCTGTCAGAACTCCACGCTGAACATGCAGGCGGCCACACGGGCACATGCAGCGCAGGCCGTCAGAATCGGATGTGCTCGTCAGGTTGGTGGAGCCGTCACAGGCCTTCGTAACGACTCCACCGCCAATGCGCGCGGGATGATAATCACCGAGTGGCCCAGAGACCCTTGGCCGATGCGATGGATGATGGTATGGATGGAATCGTCCAAGGCAAAGCCGTGGCCTGTCTCCTTTGGCTGGCCGGTGAGGACATGGCAGTTGCATCCGTTGTCGTGCCGCAACCTATCATGGTTTTCCGAGTGAGTCTATCTGTAGACGTTGGTGAAGTCGGCTGTGCGTCATGTCTCCAGATCTGGAGCCGTCGTGCCGTCTGTCAAGACACCCCCAACTTCCAAGTGGCCTCTGCCCTGGCCATTTTTGTGAGAATTGTCACTGCCTGTCTCTTCCTGTTAAGCTTGGTGGCCTTGTCCTTGCTGCTGATTTGTCGCCACATTGTATCCCGTACCGCGAACCTACGACGTGCTAACGCAGCCAAAGCCCGCGGGAGTCCTTGCATTTCGGCACAACCGCTTTGCTCCAGTGCAACAGCAGGCGACTGACACATGCGAGTCGAAACGGCGCCTGATATGCGCGCGTTTCTTAGGTAGCCCCGCGAATTGATTTATCTGAAGAATCAATGAGTCCATTGTGACCGGCTGTTGGCGCGCTCGCAAACCAGCGGTGACGCCGAGCATCCACGGCGGGGGGGCCCGTTCCGGATGCACCACCTCTGGGTACGTAGTGGATGGAAATAGTAACGGGCTTTCAGACTCGATCACGAATCTTCAGAGTGATCTCTAGATTATACAGTCAACAGCGTCTCGTCGACGCCGAATTTTTCCGGATATTCATCATTGTTGACACTCATATCTGGGTGAGTATTTCTGGTGTTCCTCTGCTGCCCGTACCATGTGGCAGGCAACCGAATCTGGCACACCCAGCTATATTATGATCAGGGTGAGATCAGATATAGGGCTCCGGGACTCAGGATTCCGCTGCAGGACAGCAGGCATGACGATCGGCCCAAACCACCCTGGAGCCAGACACGGGGCCATATTCGGTACCAGTCCGTCCCATGGTCCCTTGTCGCCCAATTTTAAATTCGTCCCATCTTGTGAGCCAATCAACCTTGCAAGGATGGTTGCGAATGCCCAAGGTTGAGGCTCATCCACGCCTTCCGCGGCCCAGACGCTGACCAGTGGGAATCGCTGCCATCATTGATTTAGCCCATGTTGACCTGCGTTTATTCTCATTACGAAGATTGACTGCTGCCGACCAGCTATCGCAACATGGTCTCGGACTGATTCTGGCATGTATCTTTTTGCACTGAATAATGAGGGGCTGGGTCAACCTCCTGGCGATCTGCAGGATGATACACCAGACAGGCAGGGCCTTGTAAGACTGACCATATTCCCAACTGGCTGGTACTGTTGAGGACTAGGCGAACGCCCTTTTCGGTAGCTCGCCCGTACGGTGGTATCGCCGCTTATGATCTGACATCACGGTAGCTAATGCTGGGGATGTCGCAAGGCCCTAGCGCCTCGCATCAACGGGTTTGCGACAATGTTGGCACGACTTGACCGCTGAAGGTTCATGCAGCGCAGCCCAGAAGTGTCATGCGTACGCAGTTTTTGCGTGGCCCCCCGTCCCGTCCGCGCCTGGAACAAGTCTTGGACTTACTGCGCTAAGAGCAATAACCGATCCGACGAACGGCGTTGGGACGTCGTGTCCCAGGTTGAAAGGCTCCTGGGACAAGGAAAATTCTCCGGGTTGACTCAATTGGGCAATACATGAGGTTGGTTAAGACAGCGCTTGTCTGGATCGCGTGCGCTGATTGAGAACTTTGCGGGATCGCAAAGAGGTCCGTGAGAAACGAAGATATTCCCGAGCGCATCTGTCAAGTCCCGACCAGATCAGGGTCCTCTACCCTGTCATACCCTTTTTCGTGGTGCAATAGCAGCATCGTGACAGGCGGGGCCTTTTCTTGAATGCAGTTGACGACATGGTTGGCCAAAGGAAGCGCAGGCCTCGTGACGTTGATACTTTTCGGCAGACGTGGACAATAAGGCCGACGTAAATGCCCCGGTTTCGTGCTTGAGTCAGTACGTACGAATGGCGGTCAAGCAAAATGACAATCTGACGGTGAGCATGTTACCATTCCGACCCAGTCGCAGGCTCGGGCTTGGAGCTTGTCGTTAAAGTCGACGCATGTCTTAAGTGCCGCTCACTGACATCAACTAGTGTCATGCCGTTGAGAGTGGCTGCAGGAATGAATCGACAGGTAGGCCGACTCGTCAAGCTCAAGAACTGAACGTGCTTCCTCCATGTGCCTCCTTAATGCGTCAGAAGCCAACAGAAAGGTACCCTGTAAACAAAACTGATAAGTGAGATGCGTGTAGAAGTCTCTTGGCCCCAGCGGGGATGTCATGCCGATTTGGGAAGACGTTGAATCAAGACAGTATCCGTATTTGCTGGTGCGCAATGTTGCGTTCTCGGAAAGTTGGCGAGTGCAACTTTGGCCCCGAATAATCGCGTTGCAACAAATGGCCGTGCTTGGAAAACCACTATATCAGTACATTGCCATTACTCCAATGAGCGAATGGGGAGTTTCATCGAGTTCCTGTGCGATGGAGGTGGGGTGGAAAGTCGTCAAGTCGGGGGAGATGGAGGCGAGGTGTTCATCTGAATGGAGCCATTCGTCTGTAGTCTTTGCATCTGAATCCCCATCTTGTCTCCTCCCGCCATTTCAGCATTGATAGCTGCTTCAGCAGAGTTGCACTCGGAGTTCTTTTGCGGTTGACATGGATGCTGGGGTCGGCGTACGGATGCATATAGAAAGAATTGGAGACCCGTTGCGTCGTTGTCGGTTAGCGCAGAGTGGGTAAGGTGAGGAGGTATCATTCATGTGGTCCTGAGTACTATCTGTCGGTGAAGGTGCTCGGTCGGAACTCAAAAGCCATGTGAAAGGCCGCCAAAGTCCTGTGCAATTTGGACCTGGAGAGTGGTAGAGCAGCAGCCAGCGGGGAAGAGAGATGGTGAACGCAGACGCAGATGGAACGGATGAATTTGGGTCGAACTTGGTAGGCAAAGAGGCTTGGCGACGATCGTCACAGGCTGCGACTCGTTATGCCGCGGGTCGGGGAAATCGTCAGCCGGAGAAAAGATGGGATGACAAGTTTGACATGCTCGCATCGGGTGCGGTACGGAAGCAGGGCTCGGAGTTTGTGAGCCTGAACCCAGCGATGGAACGCACTTGTGCGAGGGCCTTGACCTTGTGCCGTTGTTGGGTCATTGTCGTTCCCTGGCCTCGTCACCAACCAGTTTGAATTGATGCCGAGGGTGTGGCAGTATGGCAGATGACGCTCGAGGTGGAATCTGTGGTTGAAGGACACATTGAGAGCGAGGCGAGAGAGAGATTGGTCTCAATCAATCTACTTGGGCCTGCCCTGCTTGCCGTCGGGCTCGGTGACGGTTGACAGATGTTTCGGCGGGCAGACAAGAGGAGGTAATTAGGTAGGTACTCTGTGTTCGCAAAGGTGTTCGTCTTTTTGGGGGTTGCCGGTTGATAATTTGATTGATTGCAGGATGTGAGCCGGGCGCATCCCTTGTCGTGCAGATAATTCAGTACTCGGCCGAGTGATGAGGTCTGTTAGGAATTCAGGTGAAGTGGAGCAGATTTGGGGGTGAAGCTGTTGGCGCGCGATTCAGAGAGCGTTCTGAGAGGGACTTGAAATTGCACAAATTGGTCCTTCCCAGCAGGCCGCCTTAGGCTGCCTTAGTCCCTCGTAGGGATATTGGCGTGTGCCAGGGAGGTGCCTGCGTGGAAGGGATGCGGCTTGACTTTGGGCGCTCTTGGGGGTCCTGTCCTGTTATTTTTACAGGCAAGTGACATTGGCGGAGGAGACTGGAAAGCCCTTCCAGGCGTCATCGAAATGCACCTCAGCGACAAGCTTGGAAGGCTCAAGGCGCAACCCTCAAGGCTCGAGACGGCGGTTGCGGGCTTCGGACAGCGGGCAACGCAACGCAACGCGACGGGGGAGCAGGGGCAGGGGATGGGCTTTTGCAGCTCCCCTCCCCTCCCCTCCCCTCCGCCCCTCCACCATTCTCGTTTAACATATCCAAGGCTGGGAATGCGCGCCGGGGAGTTTTTGTCTGATGTTTGCCCCTGTCGACCGCAGATTGTGCCCGAGATACCCTGGGTCTGGGGTGTTTCTGTCGGAGCATTTCATTAAGTTGGATGATGATGTCCGACTTGCGAAAGGAAAGACCTGGCCTGCTTTGAGCCCTTCAGACTCTGTACCCGTCCTTCTTCGTCGTTTCGTTAGCCGTTGGTTGGTGGCTGGTATCCATCGGCCATGTATTCTGTACTCTGTGTACCTAGACACCAACAAGTAAGTACGAATCTTCCAGTGAACACGGGGACAGAAGAAAAACAGGCCCCTCAAACCAGTCCACATGCGGCTGGCATGCCGCTGTGGAGATATCGGTAACACACCGTCATCTTGCCTGCCGCGTGGTGCGCGTGACAACTGACGAGAGCGAAGTGAGGCTGGAGTATCTGTATGTAGCGATTGGGTTCACTGTTGGTGGCAGAGAACGGCAGGAAAAGAAGAGGGCAAAATCACAGGTACCAAAAAAAAAAAAAAAAAAAGTTCCGAGCGCCGTTACAGCTTCCCGCCCGCCTTCACGCAGTGGGGTCTTTCCGGGAGTGGGGATATCTGTGAGCAAATTGTCATGATTGGCCAAGATCATTCAAACTGCCAGATCTGGCAGGCACAGTCGTTGAGAGAAGGAGCCACACCTCTGTGTGTACCTTACCTCAGTACCTACCTTAGGTAGAGTAGGTATACGGTACCTCATCTCATCACCAGCAGGTGACCTCCTAAGCCAAGGTAGTCACGGCAGATACGGTAGCTATCGCCAACGGAAAGAGCGAACCACTTCCTTCCAGAATACTGCTTTGGAACATTAGAAGTTACTGATAGAGTTGGTGTTGATATTCAGGACCACCAGATGACGTTGTGAGGTGGGTTGTTGTCGGCCACCACCTGACCTGACCTGACCTTACCTTCCCGCAGTCGAGTGACGCCTTCCTTACCAGCACTATCCGTCCGCAGTATCCGTACGTCGTAGTCGTAGAATGGAAGGCGTGGAAGGTGCTACGGATACCTTACCTACCCACTGCTTGCTTCCTTATTCGGCCCCAGCTGTGAGATCGTATTCTTGATTGCCTCATCTGCTCCATCTGGCGTGGCTTCTTCCTTCTGCAAGCTTGGCACGATGCATGCCCCCATCCCATCCCATCCCGTCCCACGTTCGTCCGATGTCCATGGATGGTCATGATGCTGGCAACGCACCACCACCACAACCCACCCCGCCTCTCTCACCGAACGCAACTGGGGCCGGGCCATCGTCAACCTTGCCCACGTCGACGGGACTGGGCTTCTTCTCTTCTCGGCGCTCGCGTCCACCTTCACCGCTGCCCACCGCAACCCAGCCACTGCCACCGACCTCTTTGAATATGGCATCTCCGAATAACCTCGTCTTCTACGCAACCCCCGTCCAATATTGCTGCGCATCTTGCCACCCACCCTGGCCTTCCGCTCTGGCCCCATGCCCGTCATCCTCCTGGTCTACGCTAGCTCTGGGTCCAGACCTGACCTGCTGCTTTTTTTTCTCCTCCCACGCGCAGATACGATGGAGTTCAGTCCTTCAAGTCTTCCGTCCATGCCCTTGGTCCAACACGACACAAATTGCGGCTCGCTACGGCAGACGGCACACGGCACTCCATACCTACACCATCAAACCACAATGGAACCCCTCGGAGCTCCATCATCTATCTCCTATCTGCCCGGCAATCAGCCTTACACTTGCCTACACGGATACCGTCCTGCCAGAATCGGCACTGTCACAAATGACCTCGACAATACTCGCTGTCACTCACAACCATCACCTGCTCTGTATCCGTATTCGTACAGTACCACCGCTTGCCCTTGCAACCATTGGCCCCTGCCATGCCGTCTCTCACACCCGCCGCTCTTTTCATACGGCCCCCGCGCCTAGCGAGCCTCATCACGAATCGCTTCGTCCGCCTCTTTCTTCAGTTACTTGAGCGCCCAAAAGCTTCAAGCTTGGCACTGTTGACAGCATCTCGTTGTTTAACCCAGACACTGCGTCACCCAAATATCAAAAGGCCCTCGGTCGGCACCAATTCATCATGGATAGACAAGGTGCATGCCTGGACCTAGCCGCTGCTGTGGGCACTGGCGGCACTTCCGACCGATGACTGCGCCTCCTCTCGATGCCGCACATGGGCCTTTCGGAACGAGAGGACAAAAAAAAAAGTCAAAAAAAACCTCCGGGCGGAATCAAACAAGCGACCAAGCATCAACGCAGGGAGTCGGGGCTCCCGGCATGTTTTGCGCCTTTCCTCCGCAACGCATCGCGGCCGCCGACCCTGAGCTTAACCCGCCGTCAGGATGTTGACTCATTCACTGTTGCTTCGATGCTTGAGCGACGTTTCCAGCGCATTGCGAAGCTGGCTTTCCCCTGACTTATATTAACCCAAATTACACGTAACACTTCGACTTGCGCTGTGGCAGTTGGCCAGGTTGCGACCCGGCTTTGGCACAACCTTTCTCTTCCACAGCGTTGCAACGACCCGCGCCCAAACCTCCCGCAACTTGACGAACGTGCCAGGGCATGCCCCGTTCTACCCCTGCCCCCTCCTTCTCTCCACCCCGAGCTTCGTGGGAGGGGTTGCTCTTAGACACAAGCAGAGGGGTGTGTGTGTGTGGCCTGGCCTCCAAGATCCGCCCGAATTCATGGTCAATCCATACAACCGTCCCCAGAACACGAGGGGCTCCGAGCCGTAGCACGACGACGTATTGCATGCGCCTTCTCTAGTGGCTGTAGAGCCCCCGTCCCTGTAGTTCGGCGACTACTAGCTACCACCAACCTCGGAAACTCGATTAACGACTTCAATTCTACAAGCAAACCTTCGTTGAGAAAGCGCCAAAGTTCTACAAAGGCGTCAAGAACGGAAGGAGATGACTCAAGGATTTCAGTGGCCCGGTTATTCCCTCTGAGTATGATCCCAGGCTCATGTGGATGGCGACGTTGACGTGCTGAGGTCAGACGAAATATGCGTCAGAATGTCTGGGAAGAAACCTGGCCGCATTGACCAGAGGCAATGGATTATCGCAGTGACAGCTGTCGCGGGGAGTATTCTGAGACATACATCGACACGAACTTGATACGATGCGGCAACTTCGCCCAATGTGCGAGCCAAACCGTCTACCGTCTATCCTTCAACCTGTCCGTGGGCATCTCATAGCCCCTTAGTTCGCAAACCCAGCACGGAGGGGCTGTTTGAGAGTGATGCAGACGAGTACCAAGCTCTCGGGAACCTGCGACAAGTCAAAACTGATGTGCCACGTCAAATTCGAAGCATTGCCGAGAGTCCTGCGTGCCATGAGAACACATCGAATAAGGTTCTCCCTCCTCGGACGATTTTGACTACATGCGTAAGGGCACGGGGGAACCGCAGCAGATCAAACATTACATGGGGACTTCAGACGAGCAGGTGCAGCAGATCTTTCGGGCGATTGAGCAATCACAGGTCCCGGTAGAAGGCAAACCGTCAGAAGCCTCGATTCCTAGCAAGCGAAGAATAAAGAAAAAAGCGCGACGTCGTTGGCTTTCATCGCTTGAAGTCATCTGGTCGTGCCTGTCGTAACGGCACAAGCCGAGCGACGCAATTTATCGTTCCTGGAAAGCTGGACCTGATGATCTACTACGTGGCTGCAGGTGGATGGAACCAGGGATCTGGACAGGGCATGATCAGACGAAAGTCCAGCAGTGTCCACATTGAGCTTTGGAGAGACCACCTCTGCCGGGGCCAGGGTGGAAAAGACCTTCTGTGGCGCTGCCTACTTGTTGACGGCGCGGACGACTGGGTCCAGGCCAGCGGTCGAAAACCAGCGCGGAGCCCAGAAGTCAGCCGAGCAGTTGCAGATCGATACTGGGCCGGCTGGTGTCTGCTTAACTCTAGCACCTCTCCAGTGCATAATCTACTTGGAGAGTAGACCGAGAACACCATCAATGCAGACACGCACTCTTGTGGCTGGGACACGACCCTTCGAAATGGGTTCCAGAGCCGCGCATGGGCGTGCAAAACCAGGGACAGAGAGAGACTCACCAAGGTGACGTGACGACCGCTGGCATCTGCATCTTGTCACGGCGAAGCTAATCCCACACGGGCAACTTCATAGTCTGGCTCGATACCGAGTGGCTTTGGTGTGCCCCACATCGGCATGGTCGTCAGCGTGGCACCAAGCAAAGAACCCTGTCGTTAGGCTTCCCGGCTTCCGACCATGTCGACAGGACGGACAGGACGTTGACGAAGACAATCTTAACGGGCTACCTGGAGCTCATTTCGCAGCGAGACAACAGCCACGATCGTTTGTGGGACGCGTTATAATCACGTCTACAATCAAGGGTGAACCTTGCAAATACTGAGTACATGCCAACGGCCTAAGTGGACAGAACAACAAGATGGCGCCGTACATGCCTAGAGGCGTGGGCGGGCATGTGGCTTTCGGATGAACGACGAAGTCTATGAAGACAGACGAACAGCTTTCCAGGCATGTGGCATAGCAGAATCTCGGGGTAATAGTGCTGCATGACGGTCATGGACTCTCAGACGACTTGCACGACAGCTGCGGGGTGCGCGACGAGCTTGAAGAGGGAATTAAGTCGATCATATTATTGACAATCAAGCCCTACGGAATGGAACTCTAAACCCGACAGGACCAAAAAAAAAAAAAAGCGGTTGGTTCTTATCGGTATTCGTACCTCGAAAGGCTTAATATTCTCGATGATCTGGAACCCACGGAAAGGCCCTCCGCTTCGCGTCATTTCGATGAACCATGGCTTGAGCGGTGTATCCAATGGCCATGGTAACGTCACGCCTCCAAAGCACTCGGCATGCCGCGAATTTGATCGCAGCGTCCCACTGCATGCTCATAAGCTTCTCATACGGAGGCAGACCTGGAGATATCGGCTGTCATTTTGCTGGCGGGGTATTCAACCCTGGGCCTAGACACGAGCGCTTGCAAGTTAGAGAGAGGGGCTGTGACGGCGAACGAAGAATCATGCTCAGTTCGCTGATATGACTGTCAATGGTGCCTGAGCTCACCGAATCCTGGGCATACACGCAGATGCTACAGAGCGGGCGTTGGTGGGATCCAATGATCCAATGGCGGTTGTAAAAACGGGACGAACGAGAAGACAGGTGCGGCCATGACGTGAACAACCTGCATGCTGCCGCCGCATGGACGCTTCGTCTCACCCCAAAGATGGTGGTGAGGTCTCTTGCATGAGGAGAGCCGGGACTCGATTAACTAACCCCTGTCGCCATCATCCTTCCAATTCAAGACTTCACGCGGTCGAGTGTATCATGCAGACGGACAACTTTAGCTGGGCAGCTCCATCGCAATGCTTTCGCGATGCCGGCACTTTTTAATTACATACTCCGCAGCATGGCACAGTTGCGTAGACAACGGTCCTCAGACATCTATGACTGGTCAAATCCTGCATCGCCTTCTGCCGACAACCAAAGGAATGATTTGACAAACAAGATGGTTCCCCCCTAGAAGAAAACAGTCTGCGAAGAAGCGAACAATGGAGACCGGAAGATGATGGGGCGAGTACTGCGGGAGCATCATCAAAAGCAGAAGCAATAACAGCAAAGCCACGAAGGGTCACCGAGCAAAGCCACCTGAAGGTCGCAGCTGGCCCGGGCCCTGCCATTCGTGAATTGGGGGAACAAATTAGTGGTGAGGGGAATGCGTGAGGAGGAGACCACACCACACACACCCCTCTGTACGCACTGCAGCGCTACAGGCACCGGACACCCAGGCCCAATTTCAACCATCCAAGTGTATGCGTATCTGTCGAAAGCACTGGCTGGCGATGGCATCGACCTCGGTGCCTAGTACGTATCTGGCCTCCCAGCCCAAGCTGTGCCAGCCCGAGTTGGGCCGTTCCCGCATGACGTGGGGCGCGGCGCAATACTTGGGCCAGCACTAAGGCAAATGGATGGATGGCTGGAGATTGGAGTTGCATATTCAGCACCTTGCCGTCAGGTCGCTGGTACTGGAAGATATTGGAGACGACCGGGGTGGAGACAACTTTTTTCTTCTCCCATCTGCTCTTTTCATTCCGCCTTCACGGCGGTTTGATGACCGCGGTTGGCGAGTCCAAACCCTCGACGTAAAAAAATCTCGGAACGGTTCTACTGTGTTGGCGGATGAATAGCCGGGGCCAGCCTACCTATTCTGATGCGGACGGCTCAACTGAGAGCGAAATGGTGCGATTCATGACCGTTGAGCGCTGGCGGGGTTTGACGTCTTAGCTACCGCGCAAGTACCTATGCGAGGGTGCTCTTGATTGGAGACGACAAATGGACCTCGCAAGGAAAGAGACTGCGGCAGCCATTTGAATTTTCATGCGCACCAGAAGAGGAGCGACGGAATTGTTGGGCAGGTCTTGCTGTGGTCAGCATATTGCTTGCAAGTTGCAACAGGCATACAACGAAGAGAAACGCCGACACTGATGCAGGTGGTTAAGCCCGAATCGACCAAGGCCCAAAGCCAGTATTTTGGGTGCAACAGGTTCAATAACAGCCGCAACAGCTCTGCTCTCTCGACCGAGACCTCGAGCCAGACTCTTCCGGTTTCAGTCAACCCAACCAAACGTCACAAAATCTCGTTCAGACTGTAGCTCAGCCTCGATTGCGGCCGTTGAACTTCAGAGACGAACACAAAGACCAAACATGGAGACCGTTGTTGAGAATTGCTTCAAGCCGACGGTACGTTGGTGAAAGATCCAGAGTCAAGCGCCACGCCAGCACTACGGCAGGAAGGAAGCCTGTCACGTCTTTGTTGGGCGAGATGCTTTAGTGAATGATCCAAGTAACGAAAGCCGGTGTCTTGCGGATACCTGACGCCGGAGAGAAA
Source organism: Colletotrichum sp. SAR11_240 (assembly GCA_025328625.1). Classification (NCBI taxonomy): domain Eukaryota; kingdom Fungi; phylum Ascomycota; class Sordariomycetes; order Glomerellales; family Glomerellaceae; genus Colletotrichum; species Colletotrichum sp. SAR11_240. Next base: position 104,792 of record JAKMXA010000007.1, on the reverse strand, counting down.
AGGCGGTAGTGATGGTGATGGCCTGGGGCCATGATGAAGGTGCCCGGGGACTTACCAGAAGGAGACTGGGCTACCCCATCGCTGCAGCAAGGAAGCCAATCGGCCGTTGAGGCGGATCCTTTGTCGAACCGGAGTCTTTACTAATACTGGCATCCATGGACGGGAAAGCACCCCATCTGAACGGATGAGACCCTGTTTGAACCGCCAACGCACGCACGGAAACGGCCAGAACCTGGCGAAGGAGGCAAGCCTAGGAGAGCCAAGGAAGGACAATGTCAAGAGGGCGAGACAAAAGACTGCAGATACCTCGAGACTGGACGACTACGCCGGTAGCTCCCAGGACTGATTGAACACCTTACCTTGGTCATCCCATCTTCCCCGACGGAGAACATTGAGATGACGGGTACGTACCGCATCACGCGTCACGCTTCTTTTCTTTCCCTTGCAGCTGGAACACGGGTGTCCTTGACATGCCTGCTTGCACTGCATTTTGGACGGAAAATGGCACTCGTCTGGCCAGGTGCCAACTGCAAAGTGGTGGCGCCTTGGGTTAGGGGAGGTCATGTCAAGGAATCGTGGATAACCTTCACATTTCAAGTCCACCTCACCCACCGCCGCCGCCACCACCAATCTCTGACCGGCTTGGTGGAAGAACCGGCATCAGGATCTGCGTTTCCTCCTCCGCCGTGTCCTTGGCTTCAATCTCAATGAACCGACACGGATGCCACAATTCCCGCCAAAAAATACGGATAGTACCAGAATGACCAGCCGAGGCTTGACGATCCCTTACCTAAGCTTGATTGGTTTGTATCGCCTACATTACGTCCTCTCGGAACATTCTCCGGGACTCGGCCCTTGGAAGATGGCAGATGGGGATGCGGATCTCAGTCTCGGAGTCTAAGAGTCTTGGTGCGAATATTCGTACGCGGAAAGAAAAGAAAAAGGCAAGAAAAAGCACGGGTGTCCCTGTGTACTTTTTTTTTTGTCTCACAGCTGCAAAATGTCCTACCTACGAGCGGCGTACTTCACCTACCTAAAGAAGTAATTCTCTGTTTCTCAACCGCCTGGCTACGCCTCCGCCCACTTAGTGCCTGGTCGACAAAGGCAAGGAAGTGGTTGTCTCTTCCGCCCGCGCCCTAGTCATTAAGCTAGGCGTTGGTATTCAACGGCCCTATCTTACAACGAGAAGAAGCTTCGACACGACTAATAGCCGCCGGCGCCTCTGTCAATCTCCGTCTCAAGTGCACGTCCTTCACCCGCAATTCTCCATGACCGAGGCCACGGATAGCCACAGCCATCCTCAAGCCCACAATACCACTCACGCTCGCACACAGAGCCTGCAAGTCGTCAAGTCAAAGTCAGCCACAGCCAGGTTGCTGGAGACGTCAGCGTGATGGCGGCAACAGCCATGGAGCGACGGGGACAGCGACGGCGGACTCTTCAGGGCCTTCGCCAACGGCCGCTGACCCTGGTCCATGCTGTCCTCTCGTCTCCTCCTTCCTTCCGTCCCTCGTCTCTACGGAGTGCGCTATGTAGGTACTCTCCCCATCTCCAGGTCTGGGTTCAGGCCCAGATCCTGTTCCAGGGCGACAAGCTCCATTTCCAGCTCCAGCTACAGCCCTAGCTCCATTTCCGTGTCCGTGTCCGTCTCCATTTTCTCATCCCATCTCAACCCCCCTCTTCCCGTTCGTTTGCTCGCCTTGCCCGCCCGGCCAGCCCGTCAGCCACGGGTTGGTTAGTGGCTACCGCTCGTTAGCTAAACTTCATCTTGGCCGATGACCAGGCACAGGACGGGCCATCCATGGATAGCGGCTGAAGCATGCCAGGGCAGCCAGGCACATGCTGGTTTTCTTCAGTGTCTTCATCTGCGCCTTCGTCAACCGCCCAGTCAGAGTCGTGATCCAGGACCGACACAATGGCACAGCACATTACGACGCAGAGGGACTTCTCCTTTTCGGGATGGGTTCATACCGAGAACGAGGAGCCCGAGTTCGCTTTGGGTTGCAACCACTCAATCTCCATCGCCATGACAGGCTTTCCTCGCTTTACAGGAGCAACACAGCAGCGCTGCTGCATGTGTCTCTCGCCCAGGTGTGGCACATTGCACTTTGTACTGCGGACAGTTCAGCGCAACTCGACGCAGGCACGAATGCTGGCAGGCCCAACCAACTATGCGTCAAGTTGAGCTGCAACTGGCTCCTATCGTCGTGAAGCAAGACAGGCGAGATAGGACGATATCAAGACATCTCGCACCCGCCCGTACCGACGACGCCCGGCCTCGGCCTGGCATGCTCGTCGGCATGTCATCCATATCGGCGCCCACAATTACATGTCCCGGCCACGCGCTAGGGCGCAACGTGCCGCTTGCCTTTCTCGAGGAGGTCCCGTACCACCATTTCCCTCCCTAAGACACCCCCTCTCTTCCCGGTCTACCTTAATCGTGCATCACTGTCTCGTGGTGCATCGAAATCTCAGAAGACATCCGAGACAAATACACGCATGTCCGCACAGAGCCACCGAACCCTACAGAGCCAGGCACGTCAGTCCAAGACAAGGCATGGGAGAATTGCAAAACGGCAGCGGCGGACGGCGTGGGCGGCGGATCTCTGCGGCTCCAGACCAGGCAAGCCTGCACCGAGCATGCTGCGAATACCTACTCTTCCGTAGGGACTTGGCCAATGCCCAGCATCGCTTCCCTTACCTATCTTACAGAGCAGCTAGGTACGGCAGTGTAAGCCTCCTTGCCCTGCAACGTTGGGCAGGGTCTCCGGAGATGGAAACCAATGAGCGGATAGCGCCCATGGATACCGACCTTGCCTGCCTCACCTCGACGAGTGTTGCAGTACGGATACTGGATGTACAGATGTACACACAACACACTGGACGCTTCCTTACCTGCGCGCGGCTGCCTTGCCTGCCCAAAGAAAGCTATCCGTACCTATCTGGCCCTATTCGTACCCACCTTGCCTACCCTCGAGCATCCGTCGAAGGTACGTACGCATACGGGCCCCTTGCCTCATGTTCCATTCTATTCTGATCCCATTTCCATCTTTCATCCTACCTTACCTGGCCTCATCCCATCTCCATCTCCATCTGCATTCCAAGACTCGGGCGGCGAAAGGCCCTCGACTCCCGCCTCCTGCGTATTCGCAGACCGCAGACCGGCTTGGTGATTAATAACAGGTGTCGGTTCCTTTTCATCCAATGCCACCATCTCAAACCCGTCATCTCATCTCTCTGTTGCGCTCGCAGGTCGATCCCTCCGCTCGCCTCTCCACACATCCCACAACCTTCTTTCGACCCCAATCAGTCATGATTCATTCACGCCCCCCTTCTTTGCTTCCCTTGTCCTTTCTTCCCCCCCATGTCCCCCGTGGCCCCTCGTTCCACGCACCCACGTCCGCTCATCTGCTTCTCTCCCCCCCCTCCTCCCTGGACCCTGGACGACCACGGCCACGGCCAGGAGTCCCCACCACCCATAATTACCACGGGCAGCAACAAGAGCGACACCCGTGGCAGGCATACGGTGCTGCGGCGGCGGCACACCATCATTTCTGCGTGCCCTCCCTGTTGGCTGGAGCTTGGCCGCCACGCTTGCCATGCTTTGTGCAGCTACGTACCGCTTTCTGGCTGTCTTACCTCGCCTGCTAAGACGCCCTGAGCTCCAGGAACACCTCGATGACAGCTGCCAACCGATTCTGACTTGTTCGAGCCTATCGAGTCTGGCACTGTCATCCATCACCAAATTCAAATTGGAAGACAAGATGCCGCGGCTGCCACCTTTGAACAAGACATCTTGGTCGATTTTCGAGCACAACTTTCCCGTCTCCTTTCGTGTCCAGGAGAGGAAGCCAGGAAGGAGAAGAGGGGGAAAAATCAAACCCCCACCCAAGCCCCCAATTTAACACACTCTTCGTACCGTGGACTCTCTGCCACGATTCCATCATATCAATTTCGCAGGCCCTCCACTCACTCCGGCGGCTTGTATCGATCCTGGCCTGGCCTCTCTCTCTGGCCTTTTCTAGCGCATGGGTAACTGTATCTACCTTAGCTGCCTTCCACTCAACGGGCAACTCAACTCCTCACCGTACAGCGAGCGTGCGGCGATGCAGAGTAGCACCCCTAGGTGTTGGCCAGTCATCCATTCACTCATCATTCATCCATCCTTCTATCCATCCTATCCCATCCCACTGCATCCCATCCCATCCATCCCATTTCACCCCAGGCGCCGTGCAGGAGTACTCTGCAGTGTGCGATGTCCTTTTCGCATCCATCCACCAGTCAGTCTGGCTTTCCCTCTTCCTGGCTCCCGGCTACATGTATACTCACTACGCACTACTCAGACGCAGTACATACACACATACCCATACAGCCATCTGCCATCTGCTACCGGCTCCGACATGCGAGACAACGTGCACCCCTCCCTGCCCACTCCCACCTGAACCATCCCTCCTTCGCCTCCCCAATCAAATTTGGAGCGCTGCACGCTGCACATTGCTGCTGCTGCTGCTGAGAGCTCTCTCGCTCGCTCGCAAGTCGCAACCACTCACTGTACACGCAGGCACAGGTACAGACAGACAGGCACATACACACACACACACACACACACACACACGCGCACACGCACATACACCCTCACCACCAAAGCCAAAGGGGGAGACGGGGAGGAAGCTGTCTTTATGATTTCCTTATTTTATTTTTCTGCCCGCTGTTGTCTTTGGCGATTGGCTTCTTGGCCACCACGGCCGCGGTTCCGTCCCGTCCACCTACCTAACCCAACCTAACCTACCTACCTATGTACCGTACCTTACCTACTTTACCTTACTTATTCCATCAAGCCCGTACCTTGCCCGTTGATGATGTACTTCCCTCCCGTTCACTGACTCTTGTCTCCCCCACTGTCTTATTACGTTGTGGCTTCATACGTGTCTGGTTAATCTCACCCAGGAACACTCAGACCCAGCGCTACCATCGCTACCGCCTACCACGACCGCGTTGAACACGCCTCTCTGTCTGTCGCTCCGCGCCTCTCCCTCGTCCTCCCACCAGACAGATATCTGCAGATTGACCATCGTCCATCGGGCTGCAGGCTATTGCGACTACGCCTGCTGCTCTCCATCTAACTACACAGGCACGGGCTGGTCAGCTTGAGCTCCCACTCACACTACCACCCGCTGTCTCTCCGCCCACAGACCGCGGGCTAGTCCTGGTCCTGTCGAGCCGACCAGACCAGGCCACGGTTCACAAACCACACACCCTTACTTACACCTTACACCACTCCTCGCTGTTCTCTGGCTCTCACACACACAGACGCGCGGAGAATTGTCGTCAGGCAGGGGATCGTGATGGCATAGCCCTCTACCCTTGATTAGCAGCCACTCTAAAGACGTGGACCAGGGTGTTCCCTGAGCTACCTGTCCCTCGTCCAGATCAACCCTGAACCACCCTAGCTTCATCTCAATTGCCCCCCTTCCCAGGCCCAGCACGCCTGTCTCCAGTCGCACAAAAACCGACCGGGAGCCACCGATCGACTGCTCCCAAAAAAAAAAGTCTACGGGGCCCCTTCTCCAACATCCAGCCCTCGACAAATAACGCTCACTCTTCACTCCGGCCACCGAGAAAAGAGAGACAAATTCAGATCTCGGAGCGGGACAGACTTAATTTGTCTCTTCCCTCTCCCTTTTCTACACCTGCTTTCCTCTCTCTCTCTCTCTCTCTCTCACGTTCTCTTTCTCTCTCATCAACCAATCCATCCAACTTCCCACCATCGACGACTGAACTGACTGACACTTGGCCGCCGGTCCCAAGTATATTCACCTACCACCGCCTCCGCATCCCGTGCCTGAGGTTCCGCCGTGGTACATCCTGCAGCCGCCCGCAACACCCATCTTTCTCGACGAACCACCATCACCACCGCATGGTAGCTTCATTGGAGCCCGAAGCATCGTTGTGCGAGTATCACTCTGCAGCATCGTCGTCGTCGTCGTCTCACCGCAGTAGCTAGCAGCTACATCCCTTCATCGCTCGCCTGTCGTTCTCTGGACCCGTCGATTCGGCATCCTCTCGGTGGCCTAGCCTTCTCGCGCCTCGCACACACGGGTCTCATCAGCACCCTTTTTAAGCCCTCTTGAGCTTGCCACCTTCGATTGTGAGAATCACGAACCGACCTCGGGGCCGTCGATCTTTTTTGGAAAGGCAGAGACTTCTTGGAAAATCTACCCGCAGACAGATCGCTTCTCCCAAGCCACCGGCCATCTGTGCATCTTCGTTCCCGAGCTGAACCGAACACAACGGGGCCAACCACACCGAACGCCAAAGCGCGTAACAGCAGCAGCTACACTGTCTTCTGACGGATTGAAGGGCAAGCAGTAGCATCTGGACTAATCAGCAATTCTCGCGGATTACCTGTTTGGAGATATCGACTTCACGGGAGGCAAAAGATTGGAAACGTTGGGCAAGATAACCGGTCTTGTCTTGAAAGAGTCTGGGGAAACGGGCCGCCGTCTGGAATAAGACGCGGAGAGCCTCTCGACCTGGACGCTCGCTCAAGCCGGCATCACAACATCCATGCAAGCCACCAGCAGCGATTGCGACACGTCGTCTAACTCGCTCGGCCAGCGCCGAGGCATATCCGATCTGGCGCGATTCGCCCTCGACCTGACTTGGGCAACTCCTCCAAGAGCAGAGTTCGAAACTCCTGCTCAACCCAGAGACTACCCTTCTCCGCCCATGTCAGGGTCTCCTCCACTCCCGCCCAAAGCAAACCAAGAGGTTGGTGACCGAGGGCAACAACCGCATGGCAGCTATCCGTCCGTCAACCCGCAAGATGCCTACAGGGGAGGACCGCCACCACCACCGACTACACAGCAGGGCGACATCCGAGGACATCCCCCGCCGCAGACTCTCCCGCCGCCTCCAGCACGACCTTATCATACCGAGCAGCCAGACAGAATGGCTTACTCCTACCCCCGCCCTGACGACCACTTGCGAAATCCGCCATCCGGATACGCCCACATGGCAAGCCAGGCATTGCAACAACGGCCGCCGCCGTATATGCAAATGCCCGGCCCTCCGCCGCCTCCATCCCAACACCAACACTACCCGGCACCGATGCCGCAGCAGCCTCCCCAGGAGAACGCCCCTTACACGTCTCCCAAGACGCAACGAAAGACCAAGGGTCATGTGGCATCAGCCTGCGTGCCATGTAAGAGAGCCCATCTTCGGTAAGGCGATCCTGTTCCTCCCCTCTTCACAACGGCGCTGAAACGGGCCGGTGTTGTCTTGTCACGGTGACGCTAACATTTCTTAGATGTGACGGTATGTACGGCCCGCGGGCACTAATTTTTCCTTCGTTCTCGTTTTGCTATTTTCGCATCTTCATTCTCTGCTTGTTTTGGGATAGATATGCGATACCAATAGGAACCGCTGCAAGGGCACGGCACCGCGACCCGCGTGTGTGGGTGCGTGCATGCGGCTAGGAGGGGACTCAGTGTCTTCTTGGGTCCTCCGGGGGAAGGATAATTGACATCATTACCGGTCGTTGAGATTGCAGGTGTCATTTTAGACGCGGCATTAACCTAGCAGCTGGCCGGAGCGTGCGACACTCGACGCGGGGCAGGGATCAACCCCCGGACCTGAGACTGATCCTGAGGGGAAGACGATCCCGTTCGGGCGGATCATTCGCAGAAACTCGGACGGAAGTTGAGATGGTGGTTGCATGGCAATGGGATGGCGCCGCCGTCAACGTGAAGGTTGTCTGGTCTGGTCTGGTCCACGGCATGTCCGTGGTTTTGGGTTTCTAGGACGAACGAGGAACGTTTGTCGTCGGCGTCATACCTACCAGCATCAGCGCCTTGACCGGTTATCTTCAGCTCCCATCCCAAGCAAGCAGCACTATCAGCAACGAACAGCCGGGGAATCTCGCACCCGACTGTCTGGCCACGGTGGCTTGGCTTTTGGTTCCTGATGCGCCGCCCGACCGGCAGTTCGGCCCGGCTAGCTGGGAGACTGGCGGGTCACAAACCGGGCCCCCCGGGAGCGACCCTCGAACCCTCGAATCTTGATTACGGTTGGGATCTGGGTGAACTCGCCAATCGCAAGGCGGCAAGTTTTTGGTGTGGTTGCTATCGAACGCTATCGCATGCGCCATGTCTGAAACAGAAGCGGAGGAGATTCCCCTTGAGCAGGAGTTCTTTTGGGTGGATTCCGCCAGCCGATCGCTGCTGTGTCTGCTGTGGTTCGCGGGATGATCCAAGTGGGTTGAGCTAGCGTGTCATTGACGTGTCGGATGCGACGCAGCAGGCGGATGGGGACAACGTCGTCCGCGCAAACGTCTAAGCCACGCGGGTCTACAGGCACGAGCAAGCGCTTCGCGTCTGGGACAGTTTGGAAGACGTCATGCGCGTCTTTCTGTCTTGCACTTGCAGCGATCATTCTTCATGGAGCGGTCGTCTTGCTTTTGAGTACTTACTCAGTTCAGTTTGCTGACTTGCGTGTTCGCGACAATTAGCTCAACGACCCTGCTCGCGATGCACGAGCAACGGCAAGGAAGACGCCTGCGTCGACGTGCAACACAAGAAGCGTGGCCGCCCACGCTTGAGGGATGACCGAGAGGGCCGGTACGGGCCCTCGACATATCCGCATCCGCAGGATGCAGCTGCAGCAAGGAGGCCGTTGAGTCTGTACTCTTCTGGCGGTCCCATCTCAGGGTACGATGACCCCATCCGACGTAGTCAATCCTATCGCGTTCTAAAGTCTCAACCAAGCGAACCCCTTGCGCCTCGATACCTCGAACGGGCCTCGCCGGCTGATGCGAACCTCTACGCACCCCCCCTCTCCGCAGCGCCGGGTGCGCCTGAGCCGGTCGTGTATTTGACAATGGAATTGGATATTGCACGAGTTTCGCAGACATTTTCGGATGCTGTCGGCATCGTCAGCGTTCGAGGTCGAAAGCTCTTCGACATCGTCGTGCCCTCGGATCGAGAAAAGGTCCAAAGCCACCAACGGCAGATGCAGGACGAGCGGGCCAGGAAAGACCCAGTGTACCTGCCACCCATTTTTGGCCAGCACGAACAAGAGCGCGTCTTCGAGTCGTTGCGGTTTGAGGCGGATGAGCTGTCGCGCTTCCAACTTGATCGTCAAGACTTCTTCGTCTTCGCATCGAGCGATGGCCAGCCCCGATCGTTCTCGGTCCGCATGGGTCTTGCGAAGCGGGAGTCGATATACTTTATCGTGCTCCTACTGAACGCTGCGCCCCGATATCCGTATCCCTCACCTTCACCTCACGCCAGAGACATTCCGTACTCGTACCAGCAACAGCCTCCGCCGCCACCACCACAGTCACAGACTTACGCCCAACATACGCCGATATCTGCGACGTTTGAGCCTTCTCGGCCTCGGTTCGGGGAGAGCACACTTGCGCCCCGGCCGTCTCCGGGACAGCCTCCGCACATGGCATCTGGATTGAGTCCGGGCGTCAGCCCAGGCATGCCATCTTACGCGGCCTCACCTAGCCGTCCCGACTACGCTGTCGGACCATCCTCCTACCAGATTCCCCGCAGTGAGCTACCGCCGACCACTCGGCCGCCGCAACCTTCGTTCCAGCTCCCTCCGATCCGCGCTGGCCCGCATCAGCCTCCTCAACCGGAACCATCGTGGCAAAGAGACGAGCGTTCCTCTGGTCGTGTCGACATCGGCGGCTTGCTTGAACAACCGGACCCGCAGCAGCGCCGTCCGCAATGATTGATGACTTCTTCCTCCGCCCTAGCGGTTCGTTGTCGATAATGATTCGCTTCTTTCCGGCCCGGTGCCTCCCCTCCGTCGCAGTGTCGATCGAGTCTCGTCCGGGTCGAGTTCCCCCTTCGTTGGTCCCTCTTGGCCACCTTTAAAAGCATACGGGATGGGCGTCGTGCGTCCGTCTCTTGTATTTGTACCAAGCTTCGCTTCCTTCACCTTTCAAGACCATCGTTCCATTTTCCCCGGCGGTCACAAGCCGTCAAATGAGATACCACCTGTACAACCACTTTTTTCAGCCCGGCCGTCGTCATACATAACTGTCTGTTCTCTTGTTGTCTTTTTCCCAAATGTCCTTTGCGGAGGACAGTGTGGCATCCGTCGGTGGCGTTCGTTCTTGTTTTCAACCTCTCTGGGGGCTGTTTGGTTATCTGCATGAAAGATGTTGAAAGAGTTGTAGGAATATTCCGGCTGCTGTCCTGTTTTCCGGCAGTGTGTGATAAATGGTAGTGAATGATTTAGGGCGGTCATCATGCGTTGCTGTCTTGTTTCTCATGGGTTCTAGCCCCTTGTCGTTTGCCGTGTTGAAAACAGAGGAGATCACCGGGTGCGTTTTGCCGGCTGTCTTGCATGTTGCTCTCGTGTCCGATGTTTCGTGTTTGCTCCCGATCGAGGTCTCGCGTGTTCCTTGCTGTCCAAGAGAAGCCCCCTGTTCCGCCCTAGTCTTATTCGTCAGTATCGAGTGCCGGAACCCCATGGAGGGGTGGTCGAAGGCGAAAGGAAATCCGAATTAGGCGGTCGGGTCGCCTCCTGTTCGTGTCCCTGGTTTCGGCCCGCGTGGTCGATACTGCTCGGTGCCGCTCGCTGCAAGTTGCAATGGCTGAAAAGAAAATTCCTGGTGACGGCCCGTATCGATGTTGATGATGGGGCCTGAGAGGCGAACAAGTCCGTCCAATGGATGAACGACGCGCGGACGGGAGGCGTCATCATCATCTAAGCCCCGGAATGTGGCCACACTTGAGAGGCGACAGCCGGAATCCTCCTTGTCCGACAACCACGGACTTTCGTCGTTCCGGTTCGATTCTCGAAAGAGGGGTCTAATGCGGCCAGGCCGTGGGCGGGTGAGAGGAGGGGTGGGAGAGCGAGCGCTTTTTGAAGTTGGCTCTAATAATTGTCGAGTGTTCAGGGTCCGGGAAATGCGGAGCCCTGGGGACCGGAAGTGGGGGGTCAATGCGGCGAAACATCTACCGTCAAGGCCCGGTTGATGATCCCGAGGGCTTCGGACGGTGTCCACAGCTTGTTGCTGTACGTGGATGTTCCATGGTCCCGGGTGGAGGTCGATGTCCTTCTCGCCGTCGAAGTGTGTGACCGTAATGTAGCATACTGCCTCGAAAGGGGAGCCTCCATACGCACAGCACTGGGCTGGGCCAAGCCAGGACGGAGGAGTAATGCAGGCGAGGGTGGGAACAACGCTGCGTAGAGACAGAAAAAGTGAAGGGAAAAGTGAAAGTGAGGGAGAGGAATGAACGTAATAGAGCCAAGGGGGTGGAGGTACATAAGAGGGAAAAGCAGAGGAGAGAGACGAAAGGAGAAAGATTCTCCTGCGAGCAGGCCCGTAGATAATTTAACACCTGGTTCATAAGAGAGAGGGAAAAGGCTTTGGCCACTCACACGTAGTCCGCTGTCAAGTCTGTCAAAGCCCTTCATCCATCCAGTAGGCGCCCAGCCGGGCGGCCGGCGGATGCGGATGCGTGCGTCTAATGTACTCCATCGACGTGCGTGCCAGCCCAATGCAAGTGGTGCATGGCATGGCCAGCCCTCCTCCTCTGGCGTGGGTGGTGTGTGGTCATTTCGCGTGGCCCCTTGGACGAGCCCTTAGTGTAGAGTTGCATCCGAATTGGATGGTATAATCCGGGTCTGGTATTGGACTCATTGGAAGCGGGCTCACGCCTTGATATCCGCTCGCGTTTGCCGACGAACCAGTTTACGCAAGATCCATGATCTTAATAGAAGGAAGCGAGAGGAGAGGCAGATGGGGCGATCTGGGAGCGAAAGACGGTTGAGTGACGACGGCTGTCTGACTGGCTGCTCGGGAATGTCCCCTCGGAGACCCGTGAATGTTTCCTGTGAAGTTCGGGATGTGTTGGTCATGCCATTGGTTCCATATGTTGCCTGGCGGATTTCGTATTTCCCATGTTCTTTCTGTGTTCCCTCCGTCGTGGCTGATTCTCGAAGTTCCGCATCTCTGTACGGGCCAGAACGGTAGTATATTATGGCGCAAGCTCATGCGCACACTCTCCGTTTCTTTGGGCGAGAAGAGCGTCGTCTGCAGATCGTTCCTCTGCTTGGGTAGCCGTGAAGTGGGAGCCATGCCCAACAAAGCAAGAAGCCGTGAAATGAAGCGGGACTGCGAGATGAGATGAGATTGAATGTGAGAAAGATGCGATATTCAGGGGGACAGTGTGCGGGAGGTAGGGGGGAGCAACGTCGTCTTCTTGGGGAGTTGGGGCACCGTTAGTATTCGTAGGTAGGTAGGTCAAGCCGTTTCTCACCTCGGTCTCCTCTGTTTATTACCCCAGAGCCAACCGAGAGCAAGGAGCGGAAAACGAACGAGGAAACGAAACGAAACAAAACGGATTTTAGCGGCAGGCGTGGGGCATTCCAGAGGAGCCAGCCAGGGGGATGGGATGAAGACTGCAGGGGATGAGCCCTTTACGGTGGTGAAAAATCTCCGAGACGGAGCCGGACAGCCAGTTTGTGGCCCGAAGAGTTTTCGTTCGGTCATTGTGCATGCAGGGCGGGCGCTTGTCATTTCTGAATGCGGTAGTGCCCCCTTGACGTTGCAAAGATGAGGAATCAGGGAGCTGTAAATGAGGCCTGCAAACCACGGTTGTCTGTCTCATGATTGATGTCGATGGGCAGAGAACAGAAGACTGCAGCGCCTTGGAATGAGGAGGATAGGGGGAGGTCGGGAGGACGAGACACCGTAATGTTCGCATTCGTCCGAGCAACGGAGACAGAATGCCAGAGTTGAAACGCTGACAGACAGCTGGTGGATGCGAGACGCTGGAAATGGTAAGAGGCGACAGGGGTCTGTAATTGTCTATTTGCTATTCGGGCATGGGCCGACGGCAAACACGAAGTCTTGTCTTGATTGAGCGAGCATGAATGCGAAGCGGAAGAAGAAAATAAACGAAGACGAAGAGGAGGGGGAAAAGATTGAGAAAGAAAGAAAGAAAAGAATAAAAATACGGCTAGAAGAATGACCTGAAACAAAAGAGGCGCGGCCGAGAGATCTTCATGATGTTGGCTATTTCTGGGCTTCTGCCGTTTTGGTGTGTTCAACTCCAGCGCGCTAAGCTGCCCAGATGCCCTGAGGAGGAGGCGATGCTTGCTGAACTGGGCACCGTGGCACGTTATTCAGTTGGGGGTCGCACCTCCAACAGGAAAGGCGTCGAGCGTTAAGGTTGTTTCGAAACGGACCTCGCATGGCGAACACGTCCTGTGGCCGCCTGTTTGCCGGGGAAGGGAAATGAGGGAGGGGCGCCGGACGGTGGCGGTGCCGACCGCTGGACGTCGACCACGCACGTGGGTTTGCTGGTCTGCTGCAGCGAGCGACGTGCGCTATACACCTGCCCAAACAGCTTCATGTCGTCTTGCTCAGCGCCTGGCGAGTTCAACGAGATGAGGGAGGGTCTCTCTGGATGCTGCGTCGCTGGTGAGTCTTGTTGGGGAGTAGTGTGTGGCTTGCTGCGGACGGTGAAGCCCGCACCAGGAAGCCCAGGCCGCCAGACACGCGAGGGTGACGGCCCTGTTGGGGGCCAAGGTTGCCGTTAGACCACCTGTTAGTCGAGTCTGATAAGAGAGGGGCGATGTCGCGCTGCCGGTGGACGTTGGACGGTAGGTCGTCCTGCTACTGCAAGCATGGCATCATGAGATGGGGTGGGTGGGTGGATGGCAACTGAAATTTGCTTCTCAATCTCAACCCTTTTGCTGCTCTGGGTTCGAGCTTGACTGGTAGGGCCGTCTGCTCGACGTGCCGTTGCCGCCGCTGTCAGTCGTTTGAGCCGCGGATGTCGATGCTGCCTCGGGCGTAGGGTTGCTGCCACGAATAGGCAGTCTTCTCTGCCTCTTGCTGTGCTGGCCCTCGAAAACGACTTCTTCAGGTTTGGGGTCACGGTGTGGGACCGGGGTAGTAGGTCTGGCCCTCTTAGCCTCTTCATGCTGCTCATCTAGCTCGAGAAACATTTTGTCTGGCGATGGAGGCAAGCTGCCACTGACGACTTGGTCGATGCCCCGTTTCTTTCTAGGTCGAGGAGACGATGGGCTTGCTCGAGGTGGCAGACGCATGTCTATCAAGCTGTCGGCGAGAAAAGTGCGAGCAACACGGCGGCCGTCTGGGTCCTGGAGGAGAGATTCCGGCGTGGGCAGCCTTGAGCTCCGTCCGCTGCGTCCGCTAAGGCGGCTGTCAGACGTGACACCCAGCGGTGGACCCGATTGCATCAGGGACTCACCTTGTACTCGGCGGGTGGACGCGAGACGAGGTCGCCCCGGCCTCTGCTGTGGCTTCTGATTTGCCGTCTTCGCACATTGTCAGGAACGATTTGGTGGGGGTATTTTAGTTGACGACTGGTGATCAGAGTTGTAGCAATTTCGGTAGTGCAGGTTGCAAGTCGTGGTGTTGCAACGCGGGCGTCCCGTCAACTTTGAACAAGAGGGCCGTCCGTGGCAGATCAGATGGGCGGCAGCCCAGATTCAGAGGAAGCCTCGGGAGACCAGAGGCCGTGCTGCTGGCGTAGAGCTCCGTTGGCGAATTTCATGCGAAATGCGGATTACCGAGATGTCTCGCAAGGAGCTGCATCATAAGGCCAAGAGCATCTGGTTGTGTGAGGCGTAGTTCTGTGGCTGCAGCATTGTGAGGTGCACTTTGCGCCTGTCGAATGAATCGCGGAGGGGAGGCAGAGTCATGGATACGAGATGTCTTGGAAAAGCCTGACGTCGTCAAAGGTTCCAACGATGTGTCGGTCAACCGGTGGCTTGGAATAACCAAAGACAGAAGACTTGCAGGTATTCGTACGAACGAGCGCTGCATATGCCACGGCGAGGAAGACGTACAAAGTACGGATACGTACGGACGTCGAGCTGGGATGAAAGTAGCCTGGTTCTTGCCTGCATTGGCAGCATGGCCCCTGCAGTAGCAGGCAGGTGGAGGGAGCAAACCTTAAGTGGTTTTGCTGATTAAGGAAGTGCTCACGTGATGACGCATCTGAAGACGCGACGCAGGCCCCACCCGGGCACGCTCTCAGTACCTACCTTACCTGCCAGTGCTGTGGCCGAGGACGGCAAGACACGACACTGCACCGACCTACGACAGGCAGGCGGACCTGTGATTGCACTTATCCAAAGCAAGGAAACACAGTCAGGAGATTGTCCAATGCCCGCACCTTCAAGACCCAACCTCCCGCGCTAGATCGAGAGGAAATCTCCGACGTGATGGATACCGATTCCCCTGTCGGCACGAAACGAAAGGCGGAGGAAGATCCCGATGAGTCTCGTGCGCCCCGCCGCATTCGCGTGAGCTGCACTTTTGCGCCTCGTTTGATGTGTCATTTTCTAACCCCCGCTGCTAGGCCCTTGACCCCAATGTCGTCAACAAAATCGCTGCTGGGGAAATCATCGTCGCTCCCGTCAATGCCCTGAAGGAGCTGATTGAGAACGCCGTCGATGCAGGCGCCACCTCGGTAGAGGTCCTCGTGAAGGAGGGCGGCCTCAAACTTCTGCAGATCACCGACAACGGCTGTGGTATCCAAGTAAGCTCAGCTCTGTGCCTTTGACCCTCAAGCTTGCTCTGACCTCTGTCCAGAAAGATGACCTCGAGATTCTGTGCGAGCGTCACACCACTTCCAAAATTACCTCATTCGAGGACCTCACCTCCATCGCCACATATGGCTTTCGAGGCGAGGCATTAGCAAGTATTAGCCATATCGCACACCTCTCCGTCACCACCAAAACCAGTGATTCCAACTGCGCATGGCGTGCTCATTACCTCGATGGCAAGCTGGCGCCCGCAAAACCCGGTCAGCCCGCCGAACCAAAGCCAACCGCCGGTCGCCAGGGCACCCAGATCAGTGTCGAAGACCTGTTCTTCAACGTCCCGACCCGTAGAAGAGCTTTCAGATCCCCCGCCGAAGAGTACAACAAAATCATTGACGTCGTGGGCCGCTACGCCATCCACTGTAAGGGAGTGGGCTTCTCCTGCAAGAAGCATGGCGAGTCGGGCACAAGCATCTCCATACAAGCTCTTGCCACCGAGGTCGATCGCATTCGCCAGATCTATGGATCAAGCGTTGCCAACGAGTTGATGGAGTTTGACACCTCTGAAGACCGTTGGGGTTTCAAAGCGAACGGCTGGGCAACCAATGCCAACTACCACATCAAGAAGACTACTCTACTCCTCTTCATCAATCACCGGTCCGTGGACTCTAGCAACATCAAGAAGGCCCTTGAGCACTTATACGCCACATTTCTGCCAAAGGGAGGCCGCCCCTTCATCTACCTCAGCCTGGAGATTGACCCTTCCCGCGTCGATGTCAATGTGCATCCCACCAAAAGGGAAGTGCACTTCCTCAACGAGGATGACATCATCCAGTCCATCTGCGAACACATCCGGTCGAAACTCGCTGAGGTGGACACGAGCCGCACCTTCATGACACAGAGCCTGCTTCCAGGTAGCCAGCTGATGCACATGTCGAACCAGGAGGAAACTGAAGGCAGCCCAAGTACCCCGGACAAACAAACGCCAGGCTCCAAACGGCCGCGGAGGAACTCCAACAACCTCGTCCGTACTGATACAAGCTTGCGCAAAATTACCAGCATGCTTCCTGCTGCGGCAGTTGCTGCAACGCCATCCAAAGCACCGCCATCCGCCGGTGAGAATGCTTTGTCCGCCTCAGAGAATATTCAGTATGAGATTGTGGATAAGCCTTTCGCTCAGATGAAGCTTACTAGCGTCAAAGAGCTTCGTGCCGAGGTCAGAGAAGACATGCACAATGACCTCACCGAAATATTCGCCAATCACACTTTCGTCGGTGTCGTCGACGAGCGGCGGCGCCTAGCAGCTATCCAGGGCGGCGTGAAGCTGTACTTGATTGACTATGGCCGCGCCTGTTTCGAGTACTGCTATCAAGTCGGCCTCACCGATTTTGGCAACTTCGGCACAATTCGCTTCACTTCCCCGCTTGACCTACGAGAGGTCCTTCGTATTGCGGCCGAAATGGAGAAGAATAACGTTGAGTCAGAGGAGGAAGACTTTGACGTGGATGCGGTCGTTGAAAAGGTCGCCGCACAGCTTATTGAGCGGCGTGAGATGATTGGCGAGTACTTTTCCCTCGAAGTCAGCCCTGCGGGAGAGCTACTCAGCATTCCCCTTTTGATCAAGGGTTACACTCCGCCCATGGTCAAGCTGCCCCGCTTTCTGCTCCGCCTTGGGCCATGCGTCAACTGGAATGACGAGAAGCTGTGCTTTGAGCTCTTTTTGAAGGAGCTTGCGACATTTTACGTACCCGAGCAGCTGCCGCCAACCGTCGGAGGCGCCGAGGACAACGAGGAGACGGCGAACATGGACGAGGAGATCGCAATGCGGCGGAGAAACGTGCGTTGGGCCGTCGAGCATATCTTCTTTCCGGCCTTCAAGGCGAGGTTAGTTGCGACAACATCGATGATGAAGGCGGCTGTGTTGGAGGTTGCTGATCTAAAGGGGTTGTATCGCGTTTTTGAGCGATGTTGACGAGCATTCGGGATGAGCTTGACATTGATGAGTGTAACTACTGGCACCTACTAACGAATATAACCCGGAGCTTGGGAGCTGTGAATGATCATGCTTTCTGAAGCTCCCCAGCCACCCATGACACCGCCTTCCACTTCTACGCGTTGGAGCTGTAAATTTTCTCGTGATGGGAATCCCACTCGTAAGTGCCCTCGGTTATTATTGCATTGTCTTTAGCCTCTAGATCGTGCACATTTGCATCGCCACAGAAAGCCGCACGTAACGACCATGCAGAGTTACACACAGGCGGACACAGACTCCGTAGCTGGAGCGATACTGCTCCCAATGATCTTTAATCAACCCAGCTCAGCCGCGTTATTCCCTGTACCTCTCACGTTCACAGCCGACGCCTCATGCCGCGCGCCTTCCCCGCTTACACCACTGAAGTGCGACACTGGGGTGTACTGTGGGACAGGAGACATCGAGACGGGCCGCTGTTGGGCGTTTTGTTGGTTCCAGCCCTTGGCTTGGCTGTCGGGACTTGTAGGTTGCTGGGCCGGAGATGCGACGTATGGCTGGATCGCAGGCTGGCTGGTTTCGGGCGCGCTCGTCGGGGCAGGTGGTTCGTTTGTGCGGGATCCCCTTCTTCTACGCACGATGAGCCAGACGATGATGCATGCTGCGAGTGCGATTACGGCAACGCCGCCTACGACGCCGCCGACGATGGCGCCGGTGTTGCTGTGAGACTCACTCGAAGCGGGGGACGATGCGTCCGAAGTGGTTGAGGCAAGGGCTGAGGATGGCGAAGAGTCGGATGCAGGAGTTATTAGTGGAAATGAGGGTGTCGAAATAAATGCCGTCCCAGTACGGGTTGTAATAACACCCGTCACAGCACGGGTGGCACCTTGCGTCGATGAGGTGGTCGACGAGGTGGACGAGACCACATCTGCCATAACGAACGTAGTCCTCGACGTGCCGAGCACGTAGTCTTCATTGTAGCAACCTTTCAATGTCGCGTACGTGGGGGACACCCATTTGCTGTAAGTTACACATCTTGGCGAATAGCCACCATAGGTCACCGTGCTAAATAGAAATGTCCCTGCCGTATTAGCATCTGGCGTTTTCCAATCCATCTCAAGTCATATTCAAACCAGAGAGGGGCGCAGGAGACTTGGTGATACATACCAACACCGAGTTGCGATGCCTATCGAAGAGCCAGACCGACATTGAGTCGCCGTGCCATCGTAGCATGCGGTAACTGGGTTGGTGGAGGATCCGCATCCGAACCATGAACCGGAGGTCTGGCAGGGAGCCGACGATGGGCATACATAAGGGCTCGCGGCTGTGTGATAGTTAGTAGCTGATGTTTAGAATTTACTTTGGACGGGTACACTCTTACTCGAGTAAAGATCACGCACGACACCGCAAGTCAATGAAAGGTCTCTGGGAGCTAATGCGGCGTTTCTGAACCGCACTCGTGGTGCAGGTGTTGGGACTGGAGAGATGCCGTCGCCAGAGGGTGTGCCATGTGTAGTGGTGTGGTAACCACCAGATTCTTTTTCCATCGTGATGCAAGTGAGCTGGGGTTTCGAGGCGTTACATAGCCCCTTAACGCGACGTAGTTCTGCGCAGAGGCCAGAGTGGAACGAGACAGTGATGTAGACCTGGGTTCATGGGCCAGCAAAGATTGAGGGAAATCCAACTATCTAAATAGTTTCTCTCATCGCCAAGTTCACTGCGACTGATATTTTGTCTCGGAAATAGATCCCTCCATTCATGTTTGCATATCTTCAAAATTTCGAACAATATCGCTGTCATACGTGGCTTAGGCTCGGCGGGCAGCCTCCAAACCGAGCGGGCTCAACACTCAACCCAAAGGCAGCTCCAGTGCCATGCCCCAGCAATGTGTAATGCCCTGATCAAGAAGATAAGACAAACCCACCTAGGACGCAGGCAGACAGGCATCCGAGGGAGATACAAATCAAAGCCACTCCAATTTTTGGCGCGGAATCAAGCCGCAAGTCGTGCATGCGGCAAGCGGCCGCCAATAAGATAAGCCTTGAAGCCCGTTTCTCGAGAGCAATGATTGGGTCGAAGTCATGGTAAAACCAGCTGAGCCGCAAAACCTTCCCTGAATGCCTTCGAGACTCCTCGCAAGGCTGAGTCGAGTGGGCAACATTCCGGTCGCATGAGCTGTCTCGGTTGCCTTACGCCACCTCGCCCGTTGTGAACGTTGACTAGTTACTTCCCCTTGCGGAAGCCGCATTTGGTATCTAAAGGCGAGAAAATTGGCTAATACTGAGAGGAAGGACAGTTGGGAAACTTGACACCAGCTTATGTTGCTAAAGATTTCGAAACATCACTCTGTGGAAGCCTTGGGACAGATGAGTGGCAGACTGCATTGCTTTCCCATGTGTGCGTAATGGCTGCGTATAAGTTAGCCTTGTTGTGCCGTAGTACTCAGGTCGTTGAAGTTGACCAACCGACTCGGAGCTCCAGGCTTCGCGTCAATCTTGCAGGAGCAAGATAGGTAAGAGACATGCCGGCGCAGAAAACACTCCTAGGGTCAAGTCCTTGGGCCAATCTATCAAGACTAATATCTTCTGGGTAAGAATATCGAAGTACTTGAGTCGGGACTTTCCGAATCAGCGAGCAACCTTCTCAGTCTTGCCTGAAAGACCATCGCATGATCAAGTCAAGCTGTAAGAGACGCATCTTTGTTTTGTATGTAAGATCAGAGTGGAGTAAGCACCGATCTCAACTTCAACACCAACCATATCAGCCAAGAACCATCTGATTCATCGGAAAGTCCTGTCGTTCTCGAACGACACAGTCGCGTTCACACAGGAGTCGTCGGCACGATGAGGAGCCGAGGACTTCGGCCCCGGGACGCACCCCCTGCACCTGGGCCGTGTTGCAATTCGGAGAAGGAGATCCACTTGGGGTAAGGAGACTCACATCCCCGCATCCAAATGAGGCAGTTGGGGATTTAAAAGCCCGTATTAGCATCCCTGCGGGGGATTGGGGAAATTGCACCACGGTGGAGGACCGAGGCGGCGGGGAATCGTGCTGTTCTGCCAGATAGACGAACCGAGTTGGTCACGGGGGAAAGCCGTGTCGCGAAGAACCTCGTGACGTACTCCTGCGCCTTGTTGGTCAGATGGCGAGAGGTATGCATGAGGAGACCGTTGAAATACAGTAACTCGTCATAATGGATCGGACTTTGAGTCTCGGTGAGGGTATGTGGCCGCGATCGCTCAGATTCTGAAACCTTGCTAACTTGCTGCAGTGCAGATGCATCAGACTCCCGACGACTGCTGGATTGCATTGCACGGCAAGGTGTATGATGTGAGAGCATGAACTCAACAACACTTTCAAACTTTTGGCCGCCAGCGAGATCATTGACTTGGTTCTGGCAGATTACCGCGTTCCTCGCAGTCCACCCCGGCGGCAGGGCAATTCTCCTGAAGAACGCCGGCAAAGATGCGTCTGACGCTTTCGATTCATTCCACCCCGTTGAGATCATCGATGAGTATCTCAAAAAAGACCAGATTATTGGAAGTTTCACGGCGGAACAGACGGAGAGGACTTCAAATAGCGAAGGCTCTTCCAATGGATCGCCAGAGTCCACATCTCAGGGGCTCGACCCAGCAGTCCCCCCAGTATCACACATTCTCAGCATCTCCGAGATGGAGCATTACGCGATGAAAAAGCTGAGCCCAAAGGCCATCTCGTACTACGCGTCCGGCACCGACGACGAAGTGACGAAAGTCGGAAACGGCACCATCTTTAGGTCCATCCTCCTGAGGCCGCGCGTGTTCGTCGACTGCACACAGTGCTCGTTATCTACCACAATCCTCGGCAACAAAGTCGGCATGCCAATCTACGTGTCTCCCGCCGCCATGGCAAAACTTGCGCATCCGGCGGGCGAAGCAGGTATTGCAGCAGCCTGCTCAAAGTTCCAGGCGCTTCAGATCATCAGCAAGAACGCCTCAATGTCCCCCTCGGCAATCGTCAAAGCAGGCCCAGACGCGACTTTCGCCTGGCAGCTGTACGTTCTGAAAGACATCGAGGCAACCGAGAGGACGCTGGCTCAGATCCGCGCCATCCCGCAGATCAAGTTCATCGTGCTCACCCTCGACGCGCCCTTCCCCGGGAAACGAGAGGCCGACGAACGGTTCAAGATGACCGAGGTCGCTGGGGGAGCGCCGCCTCAGGTCTGGGGCACGGAGTCGGGGCTGACGTGGAAGAAGACCCTGGAGTGGCTCAGCAAGCACACGTCGCTCCCGATCGTTTTGAAAGGAATCCAGACGCACGAAGATGCGTATGCGGCTACCCTGTTCCCGAGTGTCAAGGGCATCATCATCTCCAACCACGGCGGACGTGCGCTGGACACCACGATGACGCCGGTTCAAGTACTGCTGGAAATTCGCATGTTTTGTCCGCAGGTGTTTGACAAGATTGATGTGTTGATCGACGGAGGTGTCAAGAGAGGGACGGACATTGTCAAGGCTCTGGCTCTGGGGGCTAAGGGTGTTGGAATTGGCCGAGCCGCGCTTTATAGCTTGGCTGTTGGAGGCCAGGCGGGAGTTGAGAGGGCATTGCAAAGTGAGTTCACTTCGTAAACAAGGACTTTCTTTATGAAAGATACTGACAAGGTGTTTTGCAGTCCTTGCGGATGAAACAGTCACTGCAATGAGGTTGCTCGGGGTAGAGCGTGTTGATCAACTTAATCCAAGACATGTGAGTTATGTTGCCATGAAGTTTGAAAGTAATACACTAACACTAGGGCTCTCAGATCAACACAGATGGACTACAGGCACAGTTATTCAGCGGAAGTTCTGGTCTCGAGGAGGTAGAAAGAGAATTGAGGCCTAAGCTGTGAAGGATGTTTGAAAAGAAGACTCTTAGACTTGTAGTCATAATTTGTATGTAGACACTACATCAGTTGACTGGCACCTGCAACATGAAGAAATCAAACAAATGATGCATGTCGCTTTATGGCAATAGTTGCAACATGAACATGAGCTGAAGGCCTGCACACAAGACCTCGGCAACAACAGGCCAAGTCCTCAGAAAATCATGCCAGATAACTCGCCACTTTGGATGCTCACGTTCCACATGCTCTCAATGGAGCTCAAGTGGATGGCAAAGGCCCATATCCACAGCTGCATGGTTGGCTCACCACTCAGAAAACGGCTAGTCTAGACTGAAACCAAGTGGTGCGATAGATCGTAGCCCCGTAGTTCCCCTCAAGCATTGCGAGGATTTATAAACCCGTGTGGGACTGAGTCGCACGCGCACCGGAGAGTCTCCCGGGATGGAAATCTGGGGCCCCAACTTCTTGCAGGGAGCCAGCTGGGGGCGGAATTGGCCGGAGATGGATCCAAACACCCGGGCCTATTTAGAGGAGTCGCGTCCCAATTTTTGAAGCACCCATGCGTCAGTGTCGAGGGCAAATGCGCTCGATTCCAACGTTCATTACCTGGCTTCACGTCTCTGGAAAGTGTCGCTCGTTCTTCCCTCGTCTGAGTCAATTGGCATATTGAAAAACGGCGGTCGATTTCGTAACTGGGCATGATGGACCGAGATCGGGCAAAGGACGACCCTGTCCTCAAGCACATTGACGATGCGGACACGGGCGCCGACACATACGCGGCCATCATGGCGACGCAAAAGCCTGATCCTCGGGGACCTGGGTACATGAAGCTGTATCTTCTCGCCTCAATGGTGTTTCTCTGTTCAACCATGAACGGTATGTGCAGCTGAATGGGATTTAGATCTACACCACTGACAATATCTGAAAGGTTTTGACAGTTCCCTCATGGGTTCCATCAACGCATTGCCCAACTACACCGCGTATTTCGGATTACCTTCCAATGGTAACACAAGCACTGGCATAGTGTTTGCTATTTTCCAAGTACGTGCAATTGGTGGTGTCTTCCAGCACGCAAGTAGTCTGACGTTGGATCACAGGTCGGCCAGATGTGCGGCGCCCTCTTCATCTGGATGGCAGACTGGTACGGCAGAACATGGCACATCTTCTTTGGCTGCTTAGGAGTCTGCATTGGAACCATCGTGACTTCCTTAGCCACCAGTCTTCCCATGTTCATCGGCGGACGGTTCATCTTGTCTTTCGCAGCAACCTGCGCGCATACCTCAGCGCCTCTGTATCTGGTCGAGATCTCCCCTGCCGCGTACCGAGGTACGATCGCCGGCATGTACAACACCTTCTACAACGTGGTACGTATACGCTTTACAAACGATGGTAGTCAAAAGACGGTTAGCCCTAATGTACGAAATGACAGGGCTCGATTCTGGCGACGTCAGCAGTCTACGCGTGCCACTTGCACCTTGGCGACAAGGGGGACTTGGATTGGAGAATCCCACTTTGGCTACAGATGGTCTGCCCCGGACTTGTCTGTCTCCTGATCAAATTCTTCCCAGAGTCTCCGCGTTGGTGAGTTGGACTATCTCAGCCGTCTTCTTTACCCCGACTTTCACAGCTGTTGTTCTAACATGGACAGGCTTGTTGCGAAGGATCGCCATGATGAAGCTAAGAACATCATCGCGACCTACCACACCAATGGCGATCTCGAACACCCTCTCGTCGACTTGCAAATGAAAGAGATGATCAACTCAGTTGACCCAGCGCACATTCCATCATGGAGGGATCTTTTCGATCTGAGGGTGCTTGTTGAGACTCGCTCCAGCCGGTACCGACTGATGCTCAACGTTGCGTTCTCATGGTTTGGACAGTTCAGCGGAAACAACATCAGTAATCCCATCAGCCTGACCCTTGAATATGATCATAGCTGATATCCGGCATCTTTTAGTCTCGTATTATCTCCCGATCATGCTTTCCGGCGTGGGTATCACCGATACCAACACAAAACTGATCTTGAACATTGTGTACTCCGTCATTGGATGGGTCTTCTCCACCGCCGGCTCTCGTTTGCATGACATTGTTGGCCGTCGCAAGATGCTTATCACCACCACGGCAGGTATGACCGTCTGTTTGGCCATTGTTGCTGGCTGCTCCGCCGGGTACACTGATTATGGCAACACAACTGCATCCACCGTCAGCATTGTCTTCATTTTCGTCTTCGGCGCCGTCTTCTCCGCGGGTTTCACGCCCATGCAGCCCATCTACCCGGCTGAAGTGGTCAGCAACAAGATGCGAGCCAAGGCAATGGGCACATTCAAGCTGACAGCTGGCGCTGCCGGGTTTCTCAACACTTTTGTTGGCCCGATTGCTCTCTCCAGTGTGAGTCTTCTTACCTCATACATGATTGAGGTATCGAGTGAGATGCTGACGTATCTGCATAGATTGGGTACTGGTTCTATGTGTTCTTTGTGGCGTGGGATAGTTTTGAAATCGCTTTCATGTACTTCTTCTTCGTCGAAACTAAAGGCTTCACGCTGGAAGAATTGGACGAGATATTTGAAGCTAAAAATCCAAGGGATGCATCTCTGCAGGCGAAGAAGCGGCAGACACAGATCATGAGGGAAGGTGCAGGGCCCGCTTAGGCTTTAGCATTGAAAGAACCCATGCGGAAAGTAATTGCACAAAAGTAATAGAAAGTCTTAGTGAAATAATTTGCTCCCAAGTGTTAATAAGAATACCAGAGTTGTATTCAAAGTAGCGATCGGAAGCCGTGGAGATACACTTTAATCATTCAGAGAACATATCTGAAGTCAGGATTCTCCAGATCGGTCTTGTCATGCATTCCGAGTCTGACTCCGTCCACACGCTGAGCTCCATCAACGCCTCCATACTTCTTGTCCCGCCGCCTGTTCTCCCAGGTCATGTAAAGCCTCAGAACAACAGCCGTTAAGAGCGCAGCACAGAAGCACACTAAAATGATGGCGATGGCCAGGACATACTTCGGTGCGTCCTGGCTGCGGAAGAAGAACGGTCCAGCAATGTTTCCGGCGGCGAACACCATGAGAAGTAGAGTGTTGGTGAAGGCACGCTTCGTGTGCCCCGCGATATTCTGTCCGACGATCGTGAGAATGAATGGCCACTGCAGACAAATTAGCACAGTCCTTCCGTCAACGCATGCTCCAAGCTGACTTACGGTCACTGCATAAGAGTTGATCAGCCAGTAAGCCACCACACGGCCATATTTATTCGCTCCCGTGTCCATAGTTCCATAGACCGCAGCAATACCAGCAATTGCGGGGAGAAGAGGAACGATCATGCCCCAAGTTCGCAAGTTTCCGTACTTGATGGAAATCGTGCCCCACACGATCATGCTACCAGCACTAACCACGGATGACGGAAGACCTATCAAGAGAGTCCTGAAAGAGTCGAAACCGAAGCCCGAAATGACGAGGCTTCCGAACGACGTCAGACCGCCGTTGGGAAGCTGGGTGAAGAGAACGAACGCCAAGATGAGCCATGTCTTGACGTCAATCAGGGCGTGCCACATCTGGTAGTACTTCCACTCATACCCCTTGATACCGGTCATATTCTGGGCCACGCGCTGGACGGCGATGACTTGCTCCTCGTGAGTAAGAAACCGTGCTTTGTTGGGCGTCTCGGGCATGAACAGAAGCCAGAGAACTCCGACGATAATGCTGAGGATTCCGAGGACGAGGAAGATGTACATCCACGGCTTGAGGGCCGTGTTTGTGATGTGACCCAGGCCGTAGGACAGCAAGCTGCAGACGATGGAGAAGGCGCCCTGCATGGCGGCCCACAGCATCGTTCTGAGAACTTGCTCCTTTCGGGTGTACCAGATGGAGGTGTACAAGACGAATCCAGGGGTGACCACACTTTCCGTGACGCCGAGGAGGAAGCGGACAACCATGAGTCCGGCGAAGTTTCGCAAACCCAGATGCCTGAGACTGTTATTAGATGATGTGCATGATGAGGTTAACTGCAGTGCAGAGAACGAGAATGATACGCAACAAAGTTCAGATCGTCACTTACGCAAGCATCAAAATTCCCCAAGCAATGACTGCGCCAGAAAGAATCTGGACAGTTTTGCAACGCTGCAGCAAGTAGTTGGCAGGGTACTGAGCAGCAAGATAGCCGCTGGAAAAGACGTCAGTTGCGGCTGCTCTAGCAACCTAGATTTTCGAGGAACTCACAAGTAGAACATGGAACTGGCCCACGAATATTCGTCACCAACAAGCTCCAGATCCTTTCTGAAATCGAAAAGAACTGCCCATCCCATGGCGACTTTGTCGACGTAGTTGAGGCCATAAAGGGCGCACATGAGCACCAGCAGATGCATGTCGATCTTGCGTCGTACTGCATCGGCAACATCCTGCGGAATTGACTGCGAAACGCCCTCTTCGAAGATTTCGTAACCCTCGTCGGCCTTCTGGTCCTTCAAAACACTCTTTTCCTCTAAAACGGAGTCTCGTGCCTCTGGGGCCGCCTCGATATTGTCCTTCATCGTCGCTGGTGGCCGGGCAAGGGGGTTGCTCTGGCCCAGAGTCGTGCGCTTTGCTTGCGCTGCTCGCGATCGAGAACTGGTTGACATATTCAACATTTTCCCTTTGTCTCCCGACAAGGATCCCGGCAGTAGATATGCGGCATCATTCGAGTCCCATTTGCACTCGGATCATAGGTGCCGAACTGCGTATCAATTGTGGTGCTGTGTGCGGAGATAAACTGCAGACTCCGTCAATTAGAGTCAGCATTTTGGCGGTGCTTATCTTGTGGCAACTGGGGATTTAATCCTTCTTCCGGGTTATCGGAGCCGGTCCGACGACGTCGGCAATTCGCATTCAGTCTCGCTTGATAAGACTGCACTCAGTAACAGTTAGACCGTCTTGACGGAAATCCACCCCGATCTACGTATAATTGAACAGCCTGTTACAGGATCAAAGCTAATAGTAGTTACGGCGTGGACCTTCCATCTGAATGTTTGAGTCCCACATCGACATCCGGGGGCCTAGGCTAGTTGACACCTTCATTGGACAGTAGAGAGGGATTGACTCTAAGATCCTACAGACTGTTTTTCCCTGATAAGAGCATCGCCAATAGAGTCGCGCTAGCCAACCCCAGGTCCGGGGTTGTTAGAGTTATCCTCGGGGAACCACAGCGATCTGCGGTGGATTCGGCGGTTACCGATATCCGGCTTATCGTGACGATTCGTAATGCGCAAACATCATCGAATTGTACAATCCGTACGAACAGAAAGAAAGCAGCTCGAAGCTCTTGACGAAAGTCTGTCGAAGACTAGTTGATGCTGGTTGATCAGTAAAAGTGCAAGCCGATACAACACCACGACACCTACGGCGACATCAAAAAACACGACGAACTACCAAGATGCAAGTACCGGAGATCGACCAAGAGCACTGTCTGGACTTTCTTTCCAGGCTCATCCAGATCAAGAGCTATTCTCAGACTGATGGAGAACTGGAGGCAACAAGATTTATGGCGGACCAGATGAAAAGCATCGGCCTGGAAGCAGATGTCTTTCCTTTTGACGAAGGTCGGAGGCAGAATGCTGTTGGGGTTTGGAAAGGAAAGGGGGTTGGAGGTTCACAAGCTCCCAAGACCTTACTTTTCAATGGCCATCTGGACACGAACCCTGTCTCTGAAGGATGGACGGTGGACCCTTGGGAAGGCAAAATTGACGGGGAATTCATTTATGGCATCGGAGTCAGCAACATGAAGTCAGGTTGTGCGGCATACTTTTGTGCTGTTGAGGCGCTATTCCAAAGCGGATGGCGACCAAAAGGCGATGTGGTCTTGACCTACGTTGTGGGAGAGCTCCAAGGAGGCGTCGGTACTATGGCTCTGATTGATCAGGGCCGGGTACAAGGGGCTGACTACTTCGTCAACTGTGAGCCTTCAGACATCAAAGCTGTGACCATGCATGCAGAAGCATTGGTCTTTGAGATCGAAATCATCGGGGTTACGCGACATATGTCCGCGAAAGAGGAGGCTTCCGACGCCATTCTGGCTGGATGCGAGCTGATCTTGCAAATGGACAAGATGAAGTTCCGCGGGGCAAAGAGCAGCGAGCATGAGAAATGCAACCGGTGTTCAGTTGGCGTTGTTCATGGCGCTCTTGGCAAGGACTTGGTTGAATGGCGGCCGGCTCAGGTTGCAGACGTTTGCAGGCTCGCCGGGAGCGCGAGATATGCTCCCGGTCAAACCCAAGACGGCGTAATGACTGATATCCGAGAGCTGGTCGACAAGATCATTGAGAAATATCCCGGGATGTCGGCGACGGTCAGCCAAAGATTTGAGCCGACGATGCCTGCGTTCGAGGTTTCACCCGAGTCGCGCATTGTGACGTCTTTGAATAAGGCTTACCGTGAAATTCGGAATCAAGAGCAACCAACCGGTGTTCTTGCGCCAACTTGTTTCTATGGGTCAGATGCCGGGCATCTCTTCAAAACTCTGGGTATGGAGGGAATAGTCTGCGGTCCCGGAGGGAAGTACAACACCCGGCCGGACGAAAAGGTCGACATTGTGGACTATATTGATTGTGTCAAAACGTTCATGCGTTTGATCGTAGATATATGTGGTTAAAACGTACAAATTGAACCAAAACAATTTCCGATCTTCATCTCATTATGTATACATTTTAAGCTGTCTCAAGTCACCGGAACACCTGTTTCTCTTATCTCTGACTGGGTCTCCGAGGTCCCCGCGTTTGGTGGGGCAGGAATTAGACTGCTGCAAGCAGGTCCCTTACATATATAGAGCTGACTCTGGACGACCTTTGAACGTCGCGTTTCCCCATGCGGGGATGTATCGTTTCTCATAACGTGAACACAAACCATGGAGATCAAGGTGACTCAACAAGAGGCAGAACAGCTAATGCTGGAGACACCTACAACAGCCAACCTGCGTCATTGGTCCAAAGAATACAGCGCGGAACCCCATCTCGCCGGCGATCTGGCCCACGCCACACGCATCCGAGATCTTTGGAGATCATACGGCATTCCCACGGAACTGGAACAATACGATGTGCTTCAAAACTTTCCCGTGTCACAAAGCCTGCAACTCCTCGACTCGGACGGACAAGTCGCATTCGAAGCTTCATTGACAGAAGACGAGGTTCCTGAAGATCCCACGTCATCACCCAAGAATGGTCTCCCGGCATTTCACGGCTTCAGTGCCAATGGCGAGGCGTGCGCCGAGTTAGTTTACGCAAATTTTGGCCAATTGAGAGACTTTGAGCTTCTTGAGTCAAAGGGGATCTCAGTCAAGGGGCAGATTGTCATCTGCAAGTACGCCAAAGTCTTCAGAGGCTTGAAGGTTCGGGCGGCAGAGCAGTACGGCGCTGCTGCTGTTATATTGTACAACGATCCACAAGAGGACGGCCAATACACCGAGGCCAATGGCTACAAGCCTTTTCCACATGGACCAGCTAGGCACCCCCAGTCTATTCAGAGAGGAAGCGTCGACTTTTTCTCGATAGCTGTTGGAGACCCTACGACCCCTGGGTACCCAAGCTTGCCTGGAACTGACGTCGAACGCCAAGATCCTGGATACGCAACCCCGAAGATACCATCTCTGCCGATATCCTATGCCGATGCTATTCCATTCTTGAAGGCCTTGAATGGACAGGGTCTGAGTCCCTTCTCCATGGGCGGCGAAGGGAGTGATTGGAAAGGGTGCCTCGCTGACATCGACTACTTTACGGGACCAAGCAACGTGCGAGTCTCATTAGCCAACCATGGTAAGGGTCCTTTCTGTCTGAGATGGTCAGCCTTACGTCCATTCCGCTTGACGCGCATTCGCGTTTAATCTGACCCTTCGCGATGCTTCTAGCAATTTGTCAATGCATAATCACTGGAGCCGCAAGGATCAATAATGCTGATCTATATTGGATAGGAACTTACAAATACGCTCCGATCTATAATGTCATAGGTACCATCCGAGGAATGACAGACGAAAGCATTGTTCTAGGGAATCACCACGATTCCTGGTGTTGCGGTGCCATTGACCCTGTGAGTGGGACAGCCGCTATGAACGAGGTTGCCCGCGCTTTGGGTGGGCTTTGTCAGAGTGGTTGGAAACCTTATCGCAAGATGTAAGTATTCAGAGAATGGAATAGCAGTTCACCATTTCTGCTGAATCTTGCAGCTAATACGGATGTAGAATACTGGCAAATTGGGATAATGAAGAGTACGGCTTGGTGGGTTCCACCGAATGGGGTGAGCATCATCAAGAAGAATTAAGCAAGAACTGCGTCGCTTGTAAGCCTAGGAACCCTTTACCACCCAGATACTTCCACTGAATCCTGTCCAGACCTCAACGTCGACGAGGCTACAAATGGCGGCCAAGTACTCGGAGTCATAGGTAGCCCACTGCTGGCTAGCGTCCTGAGGGATGTTACCCAATTGATCCGGTCGCCAATCCACGAAGGCAAGACTGTATACGATGACTGGCTTGGTGACCAACGTAGGACCGACCCTGGGCGTCCGACCCCAGTGCTTGACCTCATGGGAACTGGGAGTGACTACACAGTTTTCTTCAATCATCTTGGCATTCCCTCTGTTGATCTTCTGTTCAATCGCCAGGGCCAAGGAGTTTATCCTTATCACTCCAACTATGACAGCTTCTACTGGGTTGAGAAGTTTGGTGACGTGGGCTTCAAGAAGCATCGTGCCATGGCTCAGCTATGGGGACTTCTGACTGTTCGGCTCGCTGGTACTGGAAGCATATTATTTGAGGCTGCGGAGTATCCGAAGGTTCTTGCGCATCACTCAAAACAGCTGAAGACAAAATACGGCAGTTTCCTTGACCTCTCGGCCCTTGAAGGAGCGATCAGTCGATTTCATGCTGCTGCTCTCGAAGTGGACGCGAGATCGAACACCAAAGCTTCTCCAACGAAATTGCAACCCGATAGCGATGTAAATACAAAGTACCTCAACCTTGAGCGTCATTTCTTACTGCCGAAAGGCGAAGGTTTGCCAGGGAGAGATTGGTATCGACACATGGCAAGTATCATTCTTACTAGATCAATCAGTAGGTCGCTGACAATTTATCAGATCTTTGCTCCAGGACTTTGGTATGGATACGATGGAGTCATCTTCCCCGGGATCGTGGAATGTATGGAGGCGGAAGACATGAAAGGTGCGACCGAGTGGATCGCGAAGATTGTTGAAGCCATTGAGAAAGTGACAAGGCTTCTCCTGATTAACACTGGAGTATGAAAATGTTCATGATACTACGCATTCCAGTATGGCGTCATACTAGCCTAATCTGACTTTCATGACGGACATCAAACCATGATACCCTTTCCAGTGCAAACCAACCAATGCGTCGCCACTTCTCTCCCTGTTTGACTAACATCAAACCTTCCCTCTCTATGATATTCAGACACCAAACCTCCTTGGTTGCCTCTTCGGGCACATCAAACATACCGATGGCGATTACTTTTTCACTCAAGGTGCTATCATCTGCGCATGTCTCTTCAGCGTCGGCGAGCAGAACCCCGTAATGTTTAGCCTTGTTCTTCCACCAGTACTTCCACCAGTTTCGTTGTTTGCTTGAAACATAGTCAGCCGTCGATGTGTCCATAACCGATGCTTTGGCAACATGTCCAATTAGACTAAGCTCGCAGTGTGGCATGTGAAGAGTATCCGCATTGCAATAAGCATCGACTGTCCATTTATTGTTTTCCAAATGGGGCTTAATCTTGATGAACCCCGGCTTTTCAAAATCTTTGAATTTCCTGCCTGTGTGTTGGTGATGTATGGGACCTTCGACTGAGGCCCATGACCATGATGGTGCTCGTACGACCGGTGGAGGGGCCAGCCTCGTAGGCTGAGGGCGCACAGGAGGAATATGAAAGCCTTGGTGTACGTGATGACGCGGTTTCCAAAGAAGACCTCTGGCAATATCATCTTCCCACAGCCCAGCAACGTAGTGAGAGCCAAGAACGCCAACAGCGAGCTTGGCGATGGAGGCTATGGCGGCAAAAACGTCGTGGGGATTGGATAAAGTGCGCAGTGTGAACCTATCGATCTGTGCATACCACATGGTAAGCGTTTGCTCCCTCCGTATGTTCACATCTTTATCCGTGGATGGAAAGACTGGAGGGGACGGCATGCCGGGCGAGCCCCAGACTTTACTCGTACCGTCTTCCCATGAGCTCCAGGTCCGACAATTGTGTACGATCTGCTCCTCGGCAAATTGAATGGTGTATTTGGAGAGGAACTCTTCTTGATAACACCAGCCGCGGGTGGTCGTAGGACCAATTGATAAATTGGTAGGCCGATCGATGTAGAGAACATCGTCACTTGAAGGCGATAAGGGAATCGGACATGGCTGCCGCTTCATCCCAGCCAGAGGCTTTATGAAGCCTTCACGGGAGTCCGGAGAGCGTGCGGCCATCACTGTCAGAGCCGCGTTGCCGTAGACATGTTCCATACGCCTGGACTCAAAAGCCCAGTCCTCTTCGTCACCCTGGATAATACAGAGGGCATCAACCCACAAGTATTTAAATCCAAGGGCCCGAGTAAACTGAATGATTTCTTGGTGAGATTTCGTTAGGCTCTGCTCCGGGAGTTCGATAACGAAATCATCGTAAGTGTCGTGAGTCAATTTGATAGTATCTGTCGAGGGTCCCCAGCAATAAGATAGCGCCACATATGGTTCGCAAAGACCATTTGTAACCCGAAGCCTGGGTTGACGGTCCGTTCCCACTTCGATAACACGTGTGGGCATCTGTAGTGATTGTAGTCTTGCACAGCGAGCGTGTTTCTCGCGGCAACTTCTTAGCCGGGAAAGAGTGAACGAGATGTACAGGTCGGGGTCGGGGTCTACAGCGATGCATCGTTCGGGATATATCGAGGCAGCGGCAGATTTAGCGATA
Source organism: Colletotrichum sp. SAR11_240 (assembly GCA_025328625.1). Classification (NCBI taxonomy): domain Eukaryota; kingdom Fungi; phylum Ascomycota; class Sordariomycetes; order Glomerellales; family Glomerellaceae; genus Colletotrichum; species Colletotrichum sp. SAR11_240. Next base: position 71,492 of record JAKMXA010000007.1, on the reverse strand, counting down.
CTTGCATCTATCAGCCTGATGAAACTCTACGCAGTGTTTGTTGAATGGGGCTCAAGTCTTGCACACTCACGCGTAAGAAGATAGCTTGATGCTTAGTGGGGATCCGGGAGGGTTGGTCTCTGACAAACCCAAGTCGACCGATGTACGACTTCGTCCACAGGTGATCCAAACACCATCTGCACTATCCGATGCAAGAGGTACGATTTGACCATGAAGCCAGATGCTGGGATACCATGGCTGGTCTCCATCAAGTGAGCTTGGTCTTTCCCCGTTGAGGAGCTCAGTAAGATACTGAGGCATGCATTTGGCCTCAATACTGACCCAACAAAGACCACAGAAGTCACAGCCTGTTTCGGCGCTCTCCTTGAGGGATTTAAGATCGTGGTGGAATTTGATATCCTGGTAGACAAGGTGTTCAACAGTGAGCTTTGCACAAAAGTCGCAATACGGCATCATGAAAGAATTTGTGGCTGCGACGTAGAGTTTCTTCTATGATGTAGAGCCTCTTGGAGTTGTGCATAGTCTGGTAGCTTGGTAAGTTTATATTATCTATGAGATCCACACGTGGCAGAAGGGGGGATTCTAACCAAATATCGGTTGGGGCTAGAGCTTCAGGCATATAATCCAATGATAAGGCCATGTGTAAGCAGACAGATCACTAGTGCTTACCAAGCCGAGCGTACCTAAGTCAATTTTTGTGGTTGGCATTCGTTGATGACTGCATGGAACCAGACTCCGCCGAACTCTGTGCTGGTTGGTTAGCCCAGTCTTTTCCGCGAAATGAGCCAACGAGAAATCCAGACTACAGAGATGACAGAAAGCATTGGAAATCACATCGATGATTGGTAGAAGACGAAAGAGAGGAGAACATTTGCTGCTACCTATTTGGTGTAAGCTGTGCTTATCCTGAAATTACCTTGACTACATAGGTACATTCAAAACCAAGGGACACGCCTGTAGCTATGTACGAATTACTCTGTCCACCTGATTTTGGCAGCTGTGCTCGCTACTCAGCATTCGTTTTCATGTCACCAAGGATATCCACTTGAGTCCTCCCAATGAACATAATACCCACGAAATGCTTATAGTCCATTTGCATTCTAAGTGGAGCTTAGAAACCCTGCCCTGCTTTCATGTACAGCTGTGAAACTGGTACATCTCCGGAGAACATGGTGTCTAGACCTCGGTCATGTCTTTCGATTCCTTCCCAACACCTCTTTTCAAGCGGCTTGAATTTGGACTGAGAGTGGACAGTGGACTATAGTTGTGAGGTAGTCATCCAATTGGATTTATAGGCTGCACATTTTCATTCAAGAAAGCCCGACGTAAATATTAAGGGTCAGTGTATCTGTGTCGTCATATTCAGACTTAGGTACCAAGTCAAACTTGCCCTAATAAGCCCCTTCTTTCTAGACTTTTCGTTGCTAACAGGCGTTGTTGTCTTTCTAACTCAAGATCACTGTGAGCCGGTCTACAAAGTTGAAACTCAAAGTCAACATCTAGCAGCCGAGATTGGCTTCTGCTACTGAAATATGAGTCCAAATATGAACAAAGCGTCTTTAAACCTCTCCTTGGCCGAGGCGGAAGAAATTCCCAGCTCCGCGCAGCACGGCTTTGACAGATTTGGTGGAACTGTGTCGCCTCCGCCTAATCTGGTGGTTGGTAGGGTTGTAAACAACGACAAGAGCGTGCGGTAAAGATATCATATTCCCCTGGCGTCAATCGTGCATGTTGAAATTGCAGTAACATCTGATTTGTGCTGCAGATGTAGTGAAAGAACGACGGAATGGTTCTTGAATGCAAGACAAAAACTCGCCGGTAGCCGTGTTGTCGACTCGCCTTGGACTCGTATGGCGACTGCAAGAACCTCTTTAATTGTAACATCTTACTTTCCGAACAACAATCTCTAAGTGTCCATAAAGTCGCCAGCCATGGTACCCCGTTCATGTTTCTCAATCGATCTGCTTCTCGCAACCAATCCTGTTCAGGAAGTCCTTCCGGTCGCTGTGGCTGCTAAGTCTGACGCCACTCACCCTCGAGCCCGTATTCTTTTTGGCGTTGCGACACTCCCATGCTTTGAGATCGATGGAGTCAATACCCACTTCCTTCCCAACAGCCTCCATAACCTCGTACTCGATCTCCGTTTCCTCAGCCTCCTCCACGTCGCTCCTGACATCTTCAGCTGAGGCGCCCTTGAGAACGCGCACCGTGACGCGGATGATGAAGTAAGACCACGCGCAAATGACGACCTCGAGGGCCAGTAGAAACGTTAGGAAGCCGCGGCGGACGCCATCGGTGAAGCACACAGTTCCTGCAGGGTCTTTAAATGGCTCCAGAAGATGCGACCAGCCTTCTGTCGGCGCGGGAAATGGGCCCTCGATTTCGTCAGGTGCGCCCCGGAAACAAGGCATCTCCACGGCTTTTGGTAGGTCGTAATAGACACTCCAACATACCATGAGGTAGAAAACATGCCGGGTACAGACCCAGACAAACAAGAAAACCCCGAAGACCACGTCGCAGACCTTCTTGAAGCCGATGTACTTGAGGCACTTCGCCAGCTGTTGTATTGTTAGCAATGATCCTCTGCAGCGTTGTCGTTTCCATTCAACTCACAGGGAAGATCAACTCAATCACATCCATCAGTACCAAGATCAAATGGCCGACTCGTGTCTGATGATATGCGTAGCTTGCGGCGATGAGAGACAGCGTGATTGCGTGGTGGACCAGCATTTCCACGTAGTCCTTACGCTTTTCCTCAATATTGACTGAAATGACCTGCTGGGCCCAGTACGCCCATTGAGCCAGTATGTATATCTTCATGAGGCCATCGAGCTCTCTCTGAGGCCAGTTGGACCACAACTCCTTCATATTGAGGTAATAAGGTGATTTGAAGTAGAGGTACTAAGAGCCAGTTAGTTTCGTGGGTTTTGTGGTCGGTTGATGCTCGGTGTCAGAAATACCATTCCCAGAGGCCAGAAAACCACGTAGTAGGTCAGCATCCAACCTTGTTCCGCGAATCGCGTCTCATCTTTCTCCTTCTTAATACCCCAGTGCCTGCCAAGGGGTGAGAGGACATGGTTCATCAACGACGCGCGGATACCAGTGCAGAGCACCGCACAGAGAGCGACGAAGCAGAGATCGTTATGGCCGGCGCCATATTTGCCTGTGTTTGGGTTGTAGTATGAAAGCTCAAAGAACTTCGACGTCAATGGACGGGCCGCAGGGACAAAGGTGTACGCAAGAAGAAGGGGCCAGACGGTGTGAAACGCAAGGCCTGTTCATGGGACGGATGTCAGCATTGCATGGCTCAGGGTGCGGTATTGGGAGGTAACATCTGCAGCCAGAGACATAGTCAGCACTTTCTTACATACCGGTTTGATTTTCAAGCAGCCATTGAGCGATCTTGTCCAATCGCCCTCTGTCTTTCCTCTTCGCCTTTCCGGTCTTTTTCTTCTTAACTCTCAGCTCAACAGACGCGCGGTCCAGGTGCGCGACATCGTTCGAGTCGCCCATATTCCTTCGGCCACACAGATTCACTCATTCAAAGCAATAACAGGTTCTACGATGAGTTGGTGATGACCAGGTGAAAAGCAGCATGCGGGTGTGCACAGAAGAAAATGCGTATGGTAGCCGATCGGGTTGTCGAGGAAAGCTCTGCGCCACATGTCGCTTAAAAGGTAATGCGCTCCAGAAAGCCCCAAAAAGGAGCAGGGCCAGGCTCAGCTGAGCATTTTGACCCTTGAGACAAGGAGCGGGATGGATATGCAGGGGTGCGATATTGAAAAGAGAATATCTAAAATTGCCTGCCCGCTCATAACATATCAGTCTGTGGATTACTCAGGGGCAGCCTGAGTAACGCTGCAGACTTCAAATCAGACCAACGGGCTCGCCTCACGTTCTCGACGATACTCATCTGAAGAAAAGCACCGCCAGTCGATAAGCAACGGAATCTGGCGACACTAGCAGCACAGGTTTGCTCTGCGCCTACTAGCCGTAATTAGGCATGCAAGTCTCAGGGGTCATCAGCTGCAAGGATCATGTCATCCCCGCACCAAACTGTCAAGTTGCTAACAGATGGAGGATGCATTTCAACCGCCATTGCCAGTAAAGTCCCGAACTTACTGCCCAACTGTTCAAGGACCTTCCGAATGCCATATATATAGATATAAAGGCTGCAAAGAAGTCGTGTTTCTAGAGCTGGCTTACGTACACACCGTGTTTCCTTTGGCCGGAAACGGCTATTGATCTGCCGCATGAGATGGGTGGCTGAGGACTAGCGGGAGCCCAAATGCTTATGTCTAGAGTCTTAAAGGGACCTCATGCTTATAAAGAAGCTACGTTGGCCATTTAAAGCGCCCTTGAATGCGTGTCAGACACATCAGGCAACACACCCAAGATCATATCCCCGCCTAGCAGTCTCAACAGCGGCTGATTTTCATCGTCATGACCCGCCTCAAAGTTCTCATCTGCGGCGGTGGTTGCGCTGGGCCAGCATTGGCATTCTGGCTTGCACGGCTAGGCCATCGTGTTACCATCGTCGAGCGTTACCCGGCACTGAGAGCGACCGGAGCACAAATCGATTTCCGCGAGCAAGGTATCGAGGTCCTCAAGCGCATGGGACTTCTCGACACCGTTAGAGCGAACCGAGTCGACGAGGCCGGCATGGCTATAGTTGATTCCACTGGCAAAGCCGTCGGCACTCTCATGGCCAACACGTCCGGCAAAGGTGCTCAAAGTGGGACATCTGAGTATGAGATTATGCGAGGTGATCTTGTCCGCATTCTTTACGATGCGACAAAGGACAATGTCGAATATATTTTCGGGAAGACCGTCGAGAGTTTCGAGCAGGATGATAAAGAGGTTATCGCTCACTTCTCTGACGGTTCGTCCGATACTTTCGACATCCTCGTCGGGGCCGATGGTCAGGGTTCAAGGATTCGGAAAGCCACACAGCCAACGGACGCCCCGGACCCTTACCACCATCTGGGGTTGCATGCATCATACTGGTTCATTCCGCGCGAGGACGGCGACGACAATATTGGCAGAGTGTACCATCCAGCAGAAGGACGCATGGTCTTTCGTAGAACTCACAACCCGACGGAGACGCAAGTCTACTTCTTCATCAAAGACCATTCAAAGGAGGCATCACTCATTCACAGGGGATCAGTGGAGCAGCAGAAGGAGTTCTGGGCGCACAAGTTTCGAAACGCTGGCTGGCAGATGGATCGCTTCATGAAGGGCATGAAGACAACTGAGAACTTCTACAGCCAGGAAGTTGTCCAGGTCCAGACCAAGACATGGTCCAAGGGCCGCGTTGTTCTTCTTGGCGATGCGGCACATTGCCCCTCGCCCTTCAGTGCCATGGGCACAACTAGCAGCTTCGTGGGAGCATACGTCTTGGCAGGGGAGATAAGTCGGCATCCAGATGATCTTCCACTCGCCTTTAAGAACTACGACAAGGTTCTGCGTCCCTTCATCGATGAATGTCAGAAGCTCAGCCTGCCGATGATCAGGCTGACCATGCCAGACACGTATTGGGGCGTTCTCATCCTGCACTGGATTGTCTGGATTCTCTGCCTACTGCGCGTCCCTGAAATAGCAACAAAGTTCTCCAGCGAGGAGAAGGGAGGCTGGCCCTTGCCGAGCTATCCAGAGCTTGCGCTTAAGCAGTAAAGGCAACTGTTACTATCTGCGTGCAAACTACATAATCTGATAGTTAAGAAACTCCTTCAAATGCGTGCTACCAGGGCGACTGCCCAACTCATTCCGTCTGGGTAGTCAATTCCAGCTTCAAACGATGAAACGGCACTTGGTAATATATTGATTTATAAACTGCTCCTGGAGTTGAAGCACGTTTGATCCACGTCTTTTGCACCATGTGACGGTGATAGGTTACCTTGAGGCTCTGCATTCAGGACCTGTAGTGCAGGCAGCGCACATACTGTAGTTTCCAACGAAAGTCATGTTCAATTTATCCTTCTGTCTTAGACCTCTTTTGGGGTTGAAAACATTCGGCTTCAGCACCTCGCAAGAGAAGGAGTTTTTTCTCTATAAGCGACTTCATCGCCAGACCTAGATGAATCCAGAATCCTGCACATTATCACTGAAAATAGTCGTCTCAAATGTTGACCGGAAAGGTCCCCCCAACACACACACCAGAGAGGTCCTAGTACAGACAGGTACTGGTACATAAAGGTATCTACTTCAATCAGCCGACTCTGACACACTTTGTTTTGAAAACTTTATTTTCACCACAATTATATCTCAAGAGCCATTGAATAGGACAATACCGAGGGGCAAAATCAGAGCACAAACGAATCCCGTTCACACTCCACGAACCCGCCTCGCCTTGAATCACATCTTCGACTAATTCCAACTTACGAACAAATAAACATCGAGAGAACATGCTTCTCCTTACCAAAGCAGCGGGGCAAAACCTAACAGAGGGATCGACTAACCAGGTTCGAATGAGAGGTAATACTAGGTTCCAATGGCAGACGCTGCCCGCCGAGATCTGGCTCATCATTCTGGAATTCCTGGTTTCCCAAGCCGGCCACGGGACTGACCGACTTTCCGACTACGCCAGTGTCTGTCTAGACTGGAAAGCCTTTTTTGAGAAAATTACATTCCGAAGTATCAATCTCCCGTACTCTCCCTTCGAAATCATCACCTTTCAGTCCTATATGAGCGACAGCCGGGTAGCAGCGTGTAAAACTATCACATTCCACATTTCTTTGAGAAGCTACACCTGTGATGGGTGCGATAAGAAAGAAGACGAAGCCACTATCCTTAAAAACAACGCCAGGTTCACCGAAGGACTGGTATCTCTCTTCTCGGTGATGTCTTCTTGGACTTTACCGACCGGCCACGGCATCTGGCTTGAGATGTGTGCTAGCTCGCCCAGTGACACTCAGCATTCTTTTCGTAATGCGCAAATCGACGATCGGTCCAGTCGAAATGACCAGAGTCAAGGCGTTCTCGCCCACCGACAACAATCGAGAGTCTTTTCGCGTTTTGGCTCAAAACAACGCCTCATTGGAAGTTTACTCGACTTTTCTAGTCGGGACGGAGAGATCTCGCTACCGCATGTCCCAGGTATCTCAGGATTTTCAATGAATCGCCACATGTTTCGGTCTCTGTCATCTTCTGCGATACAGAAAATTATGCAGCGACTGGACGGCCTAAGGCATGTGAGATACATGCCGTGGCGAAGCATCGATGGCGATGGTCAAGCAGAGAGAAATCAAGCATGCGGAGCTCTATTGGCGAACTTACCGCCAAAGGTTTTCACAGTGTCCATATGGGAGGCTCAGGAATCTTGGTTGCATGGCCGAAAACCTAAGCCAAGGAGTGTGCAACTGGGGTGGTTTGCACTCACAGCCAGTTTTGATCTGCAAACACTTGTCATATCCCACGCGGTAGAAGCGAGTGACTTCTTTCGACCGTTCTATTCCGAAACCAGAATTTCTGCTTTGCCGGTCGGGATGAGGTTGTGGGGTAGGCTCAGAAGTCTCTCGCTTACTTCTCAAATTCCTACAAGACGGACGGGTTCCATGGAAACGAACGAATTACTGTTGGCGGCAAGTAGGGCAGCGTGGCGTATGCCACGCTTGCACACCATGGAGATTTGGCATGGCGCTGTGGGCAAGGGATTCTTGCTTCGTTATGAAGTCCTTCGTAACGAGACAAAACTCACAATTGAGTCTACTTGGCCTTTTGAGCCTTCACAGAAGACCTTACAGTCTTGGGGGCTTGTGGCAAGCGAGAGGACGCGACATCGGCTGAGCATTACGCGGAACATTCTTCAGTCTTCATCTTTGACGACGCGCACATCTATTTGCGCAAGATTGAAGCTCAAGGCCTTGTTGAAAGAATGGTAACCGGCATCTTGAACAGGAATATGCGATCAAAACGCAATAAATAATTATGGGTGCCATCGGCTGGAGTGGGAGGTGAAATTCTCGCGAGAATTTCGAGGGTGGCCAGCCAAGGACATCTGGGCACTTCCAAACTAGGCTCTTATGGCCTCATTGTCATCGGTTTTGACCTTGACGGTCTGAAGAACAGAGTATCTTCGCAAAATAGATCGCATTATACCCGAATCATGATTGCTACGGTTCTTTAGTTTCAGCTGGCACTGATTTTCGTACCTCGAAGTGCCTTCTAACTTTAGAAAAGGCCCATGTCTTGGCGGTGCGGATATCCTCTAAGGCCCACCTACATCGTGCGTTGCGCAGCGAGCTTAATACCGAGCAGGATAGCATCGCTCAGGACCTCTCTTGGCACTAAGGTACGAACAGTTCAACATAGATCCCAAAAGATGATGGTGCCATTGACAGAGTTATAAATTCGACATTCGAAGCTCTGTTAGTCGAAAAAGAGAGCATCATCCACTCATGCATCAAACAGAATTATCACACAACTTTACTTCTCGCCAAATCATCCAATAGAGCCCTCATCATGATTCTTCCCAACATTTTTACTTTGTTTTCGGCTGCGGTTCTCGTTAGCAGCGTTGTCTCAGCGCCCATAGAACCTCGCCAAGGCTGCTGTGGATTGGGAGGGAAGCCGAAATCAACGCTCCAAGGAGACCGCATCACAATTGGTTACAGGACCGTCCATCCGGTAGGTGTTCCATGAAGTGGTGATCTCAGTGAGTTGCAAGCTAACGAGTGAATCAGGACCAAGCAAAGATTTACAACCAGAATCACAGAATCGTTTACAAGCCGGCATTGACCACTGGCGGAGCCCAAATCGGCAAAGGTGTCTACATCACTCCTGGACCTGGGCAGTGGGAAGGAAACCCTGGTGACTGGTAAGCATTCGTTACATCGCCAATAAGGCTTCGCGGCTAATTAGTATCTCTTGTGTAGGCATTGTCTTATTACTGCCAACAGAATCGCCGTTGACAACACCATCAAAGCGTGGATTCCCCAGAACACCTGGTGGAAAATCGGTGCGCAGTATGATTGGGCGTCCACGCAGACTGTCAACAATAAGAAGGTCGATGACGAAGCATTCAACCGCGCTCTTCGAATGTCCAAGATTGACAAAACCAACGACGCCGTCAAGTTTGCTAAGGGGGCTAAGCAGCTGCTCATCCCGACAGACCTTGTCAACGACAGAGCTCTGGACTTTCAAGTCGATTGCAAGAAGGACTGGAAGCTCCTCTCGGACACCAAGATCGTCAACTACAACGGTTGGAAGAAGAACGTGATTGGAAAGCCGCAGTAAGAGGTCTCAAGCAAGGGTCCAGATCACAGGTTGTCAAACGCAAACTTGTAGCTCTTGCACAACACTGTTCTGTCACTGATCAGCTGATAATGGGTTTTGTAGTTTAGAATGTAGACTTAGAATATACTTAATAACAATGAAAATGAAGTTCGTGGTGCGCAAGAGGAGTTCTTCCTTCGATACGTTCACCGCTGTCGCAATTGCTTGTGGTTCATTTGAAAATTCTATGAATTAATATGTTTTCTTTTCCATATGTGGCCGGACTTATTATCAAGTGCTCTGAAGCTTAAATGATCCGAGATATCAGCAGCCGCATTAACCTCACGCGCTCAAGTTCACAGAGAGACTTGACAAGAACAATCGGCAAGGCTTCAAATCTAGGAACTGCTGTACTTTTCTCTCTGACTTATCTGAAAAGAAGGATGTTTTGAGATCAACCGAAGACATGTATTGATAAAAGTGAGACACTAGTGACATTGCGGCACAGGCTACACAGCCTCCCCAAGTGTGGTCAGAAATTCGTATTGGGGAAATGAGATGGCTGACTGCAGACTGAACACAGCCACAATCAAGCACACGTCGCAAACCCCTCTTCTCGCTATCGCTCTTCTCCAAATAACCTTCTCAGCGGCACATAGGAACGGAAAATTCAAACACAATTCATTCACAGAATTCCGGTGCTCTTCGCTTTTTCCATCTTATCGAGAGCCTTCGTCTACCCTTCGCGATGTCTAATCCCGAAAAGGGGGACCATGTCATCAACATCCCGGATGACGCTTATGATGGCCGCGACGCGAAACCATCCGATAACGCCGCTTCTGGTTTGCTTGCGAGCGACTCTAATGGCGCTTCAACCACGACCAGGCAAATCGAAAACAGCACTACCTTATCCATTGTTGCGTACTGTTTGTCCTCTATCAGCATGACAGTCGTCAACAAATATGTTGTGTCAGGGAGCTCGTGGAACCTGACATTCTTCTATCTCGCCGTCCAAGCTATCGTCTCGACTACTGCGATTATTTTCGCCAAAAGACTGCGACTGATTCGGAATCTGGCTCCCATTAACTACACAAAAGCCAAACAGTGTACGTCGTCATTCTTTATTCATTGCTCCCCCACATGCTGACTCCTGTGTCTCATGCAGGGTTTCCAATATCTCTGCTTCTCGTGAGCATGATTTACACCGGCAACAAAGCGCTACAATTTCTATCCGTCCCGGTTTACACCATTTTCAAGAATCTCACTACTATCGTCATTGCCTATGGCGAAGTGCTCTGGTTTGGAGGCAAGGTCACTCCACTGGCCTTTCTATCATTTTGCCTAATGGTCCTGAGTTCGATCGTTGCCGCATGGGCCGACATACAAAGCGCCGCCAGTGCGTCATTGAGTACCGGCGTCTCAACTTTATCATCCAATCTTAACGTTGGATATACCTGGATGGGCATCAATATTGTGTGCAGCGCTGCTTATCTCCTGTCAATGCGGAAGATCATCAAGAAGATGAACTTCAGCGATTGGGATAGTACGTCCATCTGGTTGGCTTCGTGAATTCTTTTTACTGACTCTAGCAGCCATGTTTTACAACAACTTATTGACAATCCCCGTCCTGCTTTCCTGCTCCCTCATGGTGGAAGACTGGTCTGCTGCCAACCTGGCAAAGAACTTTCCCGAGTCGTCGCGACGCAGTATCATAGCCGGCATGATTTACTCAGGCCTTGGTGCTATCACCATCTCGTATAGCTCCGCATGGTGCATCAGAGTCACCTCCTCGACAACATATTCGATGGTAGGCGCCCTGAACAAGCTACCAGTTGCGTTGAGTGGCTTGATCTTTTTTTCAGCCCCTGTGACGGTGGGCAGCGTTTCTGCGATAGCTATTGGATTCGTTAGCGGCATTGTTTACTCCTGGGCACGGATGAAATAGTTGATGAAGGTGGCTGTAGAGCGTATTATCTAGGCCTGTCGACCAGTATCACATGTCCACGGGGTCATGAAAACGACAGCGATATTGTAAATGATGCGTATTAGAGAGCGTGTTGCTTGCAATAGATAGAATCGATTAGAATTAGCGCAACTTGCAACCGACCTTTTCCCGGGAGATTTACAATTATTTCTTTTATCATTCATCTGAATTAAGCCACTTGGATAGCGCTTCCTCTACCTGTGGTCTTGAAGAGATGAGCTCATTACCAGTATGTTTGTTGGCGAGTTAGGGGAATGTCTTGAATGTAAAATCATGACCTTGTCGTCTCTATCATCGCAATTGTTGCCATCTCTCTTATCGTTGCCCCCGTTCTCGTCCTTGCCATCGTCCTTGCCATTGTCCGCCATCGTCATCCGTGTCCCGGCTCCGACCCCGGCCCCGGGGCGGAGATAGTGGGTACTGGCTTACATAACCTGTGCGTCCAGTGTCTGTGCTTCTCGATAAGATAAGAAAAGTCTCGACCCGCCCCTCCAGATTTTTTTTCTGGCTGAGGTGCAGCCGCCTCAACTCAATCGCCGTCTACATCGTCGCATCGACAACGCTGCTACCACTGCCGTCACCACTGCCACTCCCACAATGAAGAGAAAGCACACCGAGACCGACGACTCCGCGCCGAAGGAGGAGAAGCGCGCCAAGACTCAGGAGCCACAGCCTGCCGCGAAGGAACTCACTTTCAGCGATCTTGGCCTCGACACGCGACTGGTGCAGGGCGTCGCCGCGGAGAGCTTCAAGGACCCGACGCCAGTCCAACAGAAGGCCATCCCGCTCGCTCTTGACGGCAAGGATGTCGTCGCGAAGGCTCCCTGTGGCTCTGGAAAGACCGCCGCTTACGTTTTGCCCGTACTGTCTAGCATCCTGAAGCGCAAGACGGTAAGAGACTGCAGACCAACGCCCTCGCGACCGCTGCTAACCAGCCCTCCTCCAGACCGACTCCTCTCCTGCCACGACTGCCGTTATTCTCGTCCCGACACGCGAACTCGCCGACCAAGTTCTCAAAGCGATTGAGCAATTCTCGGCCTACTGCGCGAAGGACATACACGCCGTCAAGCTTGTCGACAAGATCTCCGATGCTGTCCAACGCTCCCTCCTGTCCAACTTCCCCGATATTGTCATCTCTACACCTGCCACCGCATGGAGGAATATTCTCAACGATGCCTTGTCCCTCGAAAAGCTTTCCTATCTCGTTCTCGACGAGGCGGACCTTATTTTGTCATACGGCTACAACGAGGACCTGGAGAACATCGCAAGGAAACTCCCCAAGGGTGTCCAGCTTCTGATGATGAGCGCTACGTTGTCAACCGACGTCACCTCTCTGCAAGGAATCTTCGCCCGGAAACCGACCGTCCTCGACTTGGACGATGAGGAAACGGAGGGTGATAACTTGTCACAGTTCGTTGTGAGCTGCGCCGAGGACGAGAAGTTTTTGTTGGCTTTCATCATCTTTAAGCTGAAGCTGGTCAAGGGAAAGTGTCTCATTTTCGTCAACGACGTCGACAGATCATACCGCCTGAAGCTCTTCCTCGAACAATTCCAGGTCCGAAGCTGTATCCTTAACTCCGAGCTCCCCATTACATCAAGAGCACACGTGCTCGAGGAGTTCAACCGTGGTGTCTACGATATCATTATCGCGTCCGACGAGAAGAGCGCTATGGGCGTCGAAGAGAAGGACGCCGAGGAGGAAGACGGCGAGGGCGAGAAGGAGAAGGAGAAGGAGTCTAAGAAGAAGAACAAGAAGAAGTCGTCAAAGCGGGATGTTGAGTTTGGTGTATCACGAGGCATCGACTTCAAGAATGTGGCAGCCGTTGTCAATTTTGACTTGCCGACGTCTGCATCATCATACACACATCGAATCGGTCGGACAGCACGTGCGGGAAGGACAGGCATGGCCCTTTCATTTTACGTACCCAAGGAGCTGTACCGCAAGCACATGCCCACCAGCATCGAGACCGCGGAGAACGACGAGAAGGTTCTGGCCAAGATCAAGAGGCAGCAGGCGAAGCAGGGCAAGGAGGTGAAGCCATACAACTTCAAGAAGGAGCACCTGGACGCGTTCCGGTACCGTCTGGACGATGCGTTGAGAGCAGTAACGAAGGTGGCTGTGAGAGAGGCGCGTATGAGGGAGTTGAAGCAGGAGCTCTTGAAGAGTGAGAAGCTGAAGAGGTAAGACTTCTAAGCACATACTATCGGCGCAACGTTTGTATCTGTGAGACAGAACTGACTGAGTTTTACAGATACTTTGAGGAGAACCCTACAGAACTGCAGCATTTGCGTCACGACGGAGAGCTGAGGACAGCAAGACAGCAGCCCCATCTCAAGCATATACCCGAATATTTGCTTCCCAAGGAGGGCAAAGACTCGCTTACTTCGAACGAGGTCGGCATGGTGCCATTCAGAAAGGTCGGCGGCAAGTTGAGGAATAAGAAGGGCAAGTTTGGACGTGGCAAGAAGGTCGGAACCAGGAAAGTAAACCCCTTGAAAACGTTCAAGGCACGACGGAAATGAGCGGGGTCTCATTGAAACTGAAGCGTGGTGTGGTGGCCTGTAGATATTAATAGAGACTTGGTGTTGCTTTCCGTCAATTTTTCCTGCGAGGGCCTCATCTCAAGACCCTTTCGATTTGGCGTTACCTCGTGTCTCTTCAGACGAGTCTGCGTACATGGTTGAGAGCATGTGAGATCTTGGCGGCGTCAGCCCGCTACTAACGAAGACGGAACCAACCACACCTTTCTCATACGCCATTTGACTCGACGATCACGGCGTTCTAGGCCCATTGAAATGCAGCTTATCTTTGAGACAGCTCACTACTCACATGCGCCGTTCCGCCAAAGTTTCCAAAAGAGGCAACTTTTACAACGCCCATGGACCCTATCGGCATGAGATGTGGACCTCCACGGGCCCGAAATTCACGATAAGGCAAAACTCTACAAGTGGGTTTCGATGAATCGGGCATTGCGAAGCGCTGTGGCGGGCGGCGTTGGGCTAAAACCCAATTTTCACCCACCGGCTTTTGGTATTGACTTTGCCAATGCCAACTGCAAACAAAAAAAGTCGTCTTGCGGTGTCAAAGAGAAAACACTGATGCTTCATAGCCGTTGAGAATCACATCAACGGATCTCGAGTATCATTTTTGACATGAAATTCTTATCGGCTCCTCTCTACGTGAGAGCCAGCATCATTTCATCATGTGTCGCCATGCTGTTCGGGTGTGTACTTGCCCTTCTCACCGTCAACAACTATCCCGGCCTTGCTGATGAAAAGTTCCCATGAGTTAGCCTCGACACGGGCAGCATCGGCCCCGTAACGACCATGCCGTCCTTCCGTGAAACTTTCGGAGACTTCTCCCCCACCATGCACGGAGTCATCGTCTCGTCTGTCCTCATCCCCGGCGCCCTATCGGCGCTAGTCTCCGGTGTCATGGCCGACCGATTCGGCCACGTCCGCCTCTTCGCTCTCGGTGCTTTCATCTACGGATGCGGCACCGGCATTGAGTGCGCGTCTCCAATCCTGGGCGTCTTCATTCTCGGACGGCTCATCAAGGGCATTGGCGAAGGCATGTTCTTGAGCAATGTCTATGTTCAAGTCTCTGAGATCTCGCCTGCTCGCATTCGCGGCATCATGACTGCTTTGCCGCAGTTTGCCATCGTCACGGGAATCGTGACTGGATACTTCATGTATGCTACCCCAGCATGTCCTTACGTTAGAAATACTGACATGTCATTGCCAGGTGTTATGGTACGGCGACGCTAGGAATGTCATCCGCGGCGTGGCGTCTTCCGCTGGCTGTTGCCTCTTTCCTGGGCTTCCTGTTCTCCGGAAGTTACTTCATTGTTCCTCCTTCTCCAAGGTGGTTGATGGCTAAGGGCAGGCAAGACGAGGCCCGTCGCGTTGTGGAGAAGCTCGGTTTGAATGAAAAGGAAGGCGAAGAGATACTGGAGCTTTCATCTGACGACCAAGAACATGATCCTAATGCCCCCGTCTCTGAAGTCTTGAGGCAAGCATTCGCCGGCTTCCGCGAAGCCTTTTCCGCTCCGTATAGGGGCCGGACGTTATTCGGTTTGTTCCTCATGGGATTCCAACAATGGAGCGGCATTGACGGTATACTGTACTACGCGCCAATCATGTTCACGCAGGCAGGGTTGGACGGCGAGAAGGCGACGTTCCTGGCATCCGGCGTGTCTGCGCTGGTCATCTTGGCCACGACTGTGCCCGCTACGTTCTTCGCCGACAGCTGGGGACGCAAGACCTCCAGTCTCCTGGGTGGTGTGTTGATCACTGCTCTGATGGTCCTCATGGGCTCGCTGTACGCCGCCGACGAAGTCCATGCAGACCGAGGAGCTGGCAAGTGGGTTGTCATTGTGTCCATCTACCTATTCGCCATCGTCTACAGCTTTACCTGGGCGCTCTCCTTCCGCACCTTCTTGGTCGAGAGCCTGCCTAGGAAGACCAGAAGCAGCGCATCGAGCTTGGCTCAGAGCGCCAACTGGGTGAGTCTCGGCCGATCTCTCTGGCATACTGCCATGAGGTATTTCATGTGAAAAACTGCTGACACCGGCCAATAGTTCGCGAATTATGTTGTAGCACTGATCACTCCTGTACTGCTCTCGGTTTCCTCTTTCGGCGCATACTTCCTCTTTGCGGGCTGTTCGTTGTTCTGCACAGTTGTTGTAGCGTTCTTCATGGTGGAAACACGGGGCCACAGTCTGGAGGCAATCGAGAAGAGATACACGGAGAAGAAAGTAACAACCGCCGCCAAGAAGGGGGAGACAGTGGTCACGATTACGGAAACAAGCGTGGTCTGATTGGATTAGGCACGCAATGATGCACTCGATCTTAAGACTCACAACGAACAGTGGACGAAATCACGACAGGAAAACAAGGACATGGCAAAATAATTACACGAAGCGGTCACGACTTTGACACAACTGCAGCTGGAAAATTGGAAACACTCAAGAAAGGGCACTATAGAGGTTAGAAAAGGACACAGGCTTGGTTTGATATTGCTTTTGGGCTTAGATTGAAAACTGATAGAGGAGGGGCAATCAACGGATAGACGAATACTTTTTGGGATGTAATTTGCAACTCGGCGCAAAGGAAGCTATCACGAATAAACAATGGATATCACAAGGGGCAGCAGGACCATCATGATGACTGACCGAGGCAAAAGTGCATGTGCCATCTAGAGGGTGTCTGTAAGACGCTCTTCTGATATCAGGAGACTGTTCCTCAGTTCAATTCGCGCAAGTGGCTCGACAACCGAGGAATGCAACATCAGCCGGCAGCTAACCGGTATGTCTCTTCATGTTCTGGGCTTTGAAAGACATCTTGCGGGGTAATTTTCATGTCGGTGACACTCCTCTGCGCGATTCCAATGATGCGATTGGCCATTGCCGCTGGAGTAACGAATCCGAGTAAGGTGGTGAATATCTGACTTGGTGGAATAGCAGTGATTATAATTCTTTATTCGTCCCGAGGCTGCATCTTCTTTTCTTTCTGCTCGTTTTCGTATTTGAGGATGCGAAAACGGGGTCACCATCCTTGCGACGATCCTCATATCGCGGGAAATGATGAACTGGCCGAGCGACGCCCGTGATTGTGGGGGTCGCCGACGAAGATGGACCGCCGGTGGTGGCTCGGAGTACAAAAACGGTGAAGGAGGACGCCGGCCACAGTGGAACGCTTAGAAACAGCCAGCCTTGTGAATCCTCTTGAGAGGTTCTTGACCCTTTTCGTTCTTGAGCGTCAATTTGCAGTCACTCTTTTTCGCGGTGTCAGGAACAGTCGCGTTCTCGCTCCTCTTCGTTTTGTGCTTACAGCAAAGATGCGCGCAGTCTTAGCCGCCCTCACCCTTGGTCTCGCTAACACAGCCAGCGCATTGCTGACTGCGCGAGATGCTGGCTCCACGGCCTGCACCGATCTGACGACTCAGCTGGGCTCTACCAAGGTTGCCACGAGCATCAAGATCGACTACATCCAGAGCAAGAATGAGTACTTCAACACGGCTCAGAGCGGCTACAACCCTTCTTGCGTGGTGTTTCCAACCACCACCCAGGATGTGGCAGCCATCCTCAAGTCGGTACGCGCAGCAGGGTCACGCTTTGCCGTCAAGACGGAAGGCCACAACCCCAACACCTTCTTCTCTAGCGTGGACAAGGGCGTCTTGATCGACCTCACCGAGATGAATGAACGAACTTACGACGAAACGACGACGCTTGGAACATACCAGCCCGGTGGCAAGTTTGGCGACATCTACGAATACTTCGCCAAGTACAACAGGACGGTTGTTGGGGCCCGTCTGAGCGGTGTTGGCTCAGGACTGGCTCTCGGAGGTGGCTTGAGCTATCTCTCGAGCCAGTACGGCCTGGCCGTTGATTCTTTCCGCGAACTGGAGGTTGTGCTGCCGAGCGGCGACATCGTGACTGCCTCGCCCACCGAGAATGGGGACCTCTTCTTTGCCATGCGCGGAGGCGGCGGCAATGCATATGGCGTCGTGACCAAGTACAAGATCCAGACACGCCCGATCGGAAACCTCTACGCTGGCAATGTCATTTATCTCTTCAACCAGACTCAGAACGTCATGAACGCCATCGCCAACTTCACCTTGTACAACGAGGACCCCAAGGCCGCGATTATCGGAACGTACGAGAAGCTAGGCACTCCCGCTCTCGGAGACTTGAACCTCGACGACTTTGCCGTTCTGTTCATGGTCTACGACGGTGACAAGGCCGGCGCAGAGAAGGCCTTTGCCAACCTCACCTCGATTCCCCACCTGCTCAATACCTTGGGCACCAAGACCTACCAGGAGGTGATCAACATGCCCCTGCCCAACGGCGCCGAGCTGTCCAAGGGAAAGAACCAGTTCCGCAACGGCGTGTACCGCATCCCATTCCCTGGGAGCGAAACCGGAAACGCTGTAGTCGACAACGCCTATCGCTCCGCCCACGAAGCCTGGACAAAATGGGGCGCTGACAACAAGGGCAAGTACACGCTCTTGTCGATTGACTACCAACCCATCCCTAAGAGTCTTACCGACGCATCGAAGAGCCAGAACGGCGGCAATGCGATGCAGATGCCCGATGGACCCTGGCTATGGCTCTGTTTCCTCCTGCAGTCCAGCCCGTTCCTCACTAGTGGCCAGACTGCCGAGCTCGAGGCTAGCTTCAAGAAGATGGTCGAGAGTGTGCCCTTTGCCGACGACCTGCCGCTGTTCATCAATGATGCGCACTACGACCAAGATCCGCTCAAGACCTTCACCACCTACAGCAAGTTGCAGGAGATCAAGGCCAAGTACGATCCTGAAGGGTTCTTTTCCAACTTCACTGGTGGCTGGAACTTTGACTTGTAGAACAAGAAGCTGCATATGGGAGTGAGCCCTGGACTTTACTTTCTGCTGACGTTGGCTTTCATTCTACCGGATACATATTTTGAGGAAGTTTCATAGTCCTAGCACCCTAAAAAAGGATGCAGAATAGGAAAAGCTTACGCAACATCTTTCGAGTACATATGAATAAGAAAACGTTTCATTCAATCTGCTGAGAGCTTGTCTTTACTACAGTGATCGCACACGTGAATGTTATGCTTGCCTTGCCATTCTGTTCAACCCTGGGATTAATAATCGCTTTTGACATCCAGCTGGCTTTCGAGCTTGAGCGCTGCGTGTTTGAGGTACAGTGAAAGTCCGAGAAGCTTTTGTCATCGAACACGGTTAATCTTTCTGGACGCGATCATTGTCGAACGTCGTGCAGCTGTGCTTTCTACAGGCAATGACAGGATCGTAAAGCTCGGATGGGTGCTTGAACCTGAGGAAGGCTGCTTCTTATTTTCAAAAACAGCCAATCGCGTCTATTCTTGAGCTAGGTTCGCCATAGTACGGTTCGTCTGATCAAAGTCATCATTAAACTTCCGCACCACGAGGCAACTGAGCAATCTCCGCGAAATTCTAGCGGTGTCAAGCACATCGCAACTCTAATCCACGTCACGTCACTAGAAGAATCTAGATTTGCGAACCGAATGCGAAGTGCCAAAGTAAAATGAGTCGTACTAGTCGGCTTGTGTGCTTCGATTTCGGGGAGGGCTGCACACGACTCGTTCTTTATCTTTAACTGATAACTACGTGTATTATCTTATCAACATCTCGGTCTACTCGCTTCAAACAGTAACATAGTTCCGTGTACCTCCCACCTGACGTCTTCGAAAGCCTCCCTGAGCGGCCCGACAAAGCTTTCCATGTCATCCTCCGTGTTCCCAAAAACCCCGAATAAATTGTGCCAGAACATGAGGGCCTTGCCCATAGAGTTGTGCTTGACACCCTTCCCCAGAATTGTGACGCCGAAGAGCTTGCCGTCAGGAGCCAAAAGACTCTTCAATCGAATCAGGGCCTCCGCCTTCCTGGCCGGGGGACCCGGCACGCAGTGAATCAGCATCATGACTGAGATCGCGTCGAACTTGGCACCATTGAAGTCTTCACACGAGAGTCCCCGGGCTAAGGGATCCAAGAAGTCCCCTATTGAGGTTTTGCAGGTGACATGTGGGTGCATCTCGAGCGTGCGTAATGAGGCGGCGTGCAGGGCCGAGGGATTCAGGTCCACCAGGGTTACTTGAGCACCCTCTGGAACTGGCGCGTGTTTGATAAAGTATCCAGTTCCCACTCCAATGTCGAGTATTCGGCATGGTGAGGGGCCCGACTTTGAAAGATTGCTTTGTTGCTGGGAAAATCGAGACCTTGAGCGAGCACCGGCGCTGGTGATGTGGCCGTTGAAAAAGCCCCGTAATCTTTTTGATGATATTTGCCATGCACATGGACAGTAGAAGCCTAGGACGAGGGGATCGTAGACGTAACGAAGAATAACGGGAACGTAGATTGCCGCTCCTGCGGAGGTGTCCTTCGGAGCCATGGCTACACTCGTAAAGAAAGAAAGTGGCTGGATCAAAGGGCGATTTCAGAAGTCACAGTGTGTATGGATTGAATGCATATCATCTTGGTTATTCAGTAAATATATTTCGACAGTATCGTTACTTGAGCCACTTCGTCGGGGACCTTGTACGGTCGGGGAGCTACTGAGACGTAGTTCGGGCAGCTAACGGCACCGGTGATACATCGATTCAACTACGTTCGTCTGCCAATCAAAATCTTACTTTGCCAACAAGAGATGGAATTGGGACCACTAGTAGACGTTACAGATGTCAAGAAGTTGTCAGGCGGCTGGTTTGAGGCGAGTCGTCAGCCCGGCTGCGTCCCCGATGCCTGCAGCCTGTCTCGAGACGCCATCGCTGTAGCGGTCGCCTCCGCGACTTCAAAAAGTTTTGCCGCACAGAAATAAGGTTCATCGGGTACTTCCGTAGCTCGTGATAAACGGATACGATAGATGAGCTTTTGCAGACCTTAGATGGGACGAGTTGAGTCAGTGCGAAACACAGATCAGAACAAGCGCGTCTATCGAGACCGAGCCGAGGTCAAGGTCCGTTAACGCCGGATGGTGGCGCCGAATGCGATTGCAGCTTGCCAAAGCTTGACCAGAACCTCTGCCCATGTACACCGGTCTGGTTAGTTGTAGGGCTGAATGCGAATGGATGCGAGATTCCGAGGTCATCGGCTTCGTATGGTAAGCGTGGGTTGGAGTTGTCGTATGACAGGCGAGACAACCTACTGCAAGTGAGAAGTCGTCTTGCCTCGACCGGAAACGCACGGACAAGGTGGAAACAGCGAAGACCGAGCAGGTTGTGCGAGGTCATCGTGAATGTGCCCTTTAAATGCGAGAATACTGCGCGGGAACAGGCAGGAAAATATTGCATACCGAGATTGTCTAGGCTGGATGACAATACGAACAGTTCGAATTCTTGTCCTACTCCGTGAAAGTGTTTATCGGAGCCCCCAGTCGCGAGCTTTTCAAATATTGAAGTCTGCTGTCACTCTGATAACTCCTCGTATCAATCTTCAGCAGCATTCGGCTCCAACACGGCAGTGCTGGGCTTAATCACCTCTGTTGGTACCGTGGCCTGTGATGCTTAGAACACGCCGAGTGGTCTCGCCATCACCAGTGGCGAAGACGTCCGGAACAATGGTCATTCTGAATCGAGCAAGACATGCACTATCGCCAATTACCCTTGAGTTGTTTTTGCCTGGCAGGAAGGAGCTTCGGGGTTTTCTCTTGATACCTATCAGTGGAGTATGAAAATAGTGGAAGGAACAATGACGGAGAAGCTTGATGTCAATCTGGGTTTTCCGCTCGAGATCTAGTATTCAACGAGAGTCGTCCATCTGATTACTTTATTTACCAAGGTGCATCAGCTCTGTCCAACGATTGGACGCAGAGCAGCCCTAAGTCCATATATACCTGCGGTGCGCTCGAGATTCCCTCAATGTCCCTCCCCGATCTCGGGCTCAAGTTCTAGTAGCTCTATTCAGATTGGGAGAAGAGCTAGTAATCGTGATTCTCTTTATAGCTTCTAATTGAGCCATTCTAGTTAACTCAGCCCGCCGTATTTGCAAAACCATCTCTCTGGCTTCCTCGTAGTTGTGTCGGTTGAGTTCGAAAGGCGGGCACACCGGATGCACTACCTTGGCGTCGAAGTGAACGACTTCTTCCATGAAATCGCCGGAATACCAAACCCGCATCTGCTCATCCCAGTCGCTGCACCAGTCCTCCTCCTTTTCTTCTGGCGCTGTCTCATGGTAAAGAATAGTGACATTCTGTAAACCATGCATCTCGCGTAGCCAGCGCTCATGGTTGTACCAGAAATGCTCTACGCAATGGCCGGAGATAACGAGCTGACGAATGGAAGAGCCCTCTTCTGTTGCAGCAAGATCTTCGAGATGATACTGATCTACGTAGGTGCTGTCGATCCCAAAATTGACCCAATCGTATCTGCTTGGATCTTTCTGCGTTTGGAATGCCTTCGCATAGTGGCGTTGAAGATGTGTCCGGGATTCGTTACAAGCTTGTAAGGCAGGCGGTATCGGCGCCGGCGCTGGCCATGAAATATAGAAATAAGTCCAGGGTTTGGGACCGTAAGGAAGATTTCTGGGCTCCATGCTAAGCTCCCATATTCTTTGTCGTATTTCGAGAGGAAGCATGGGGAAAAGGTGGAAAGTAGACATTGTCGGTAATTATGAGTCTACTATCGGTTCGTATTTGGGTCCCTCTGCTAGGGACTCCGTTTCAAGTGCAAAGACACAATATGAGAGTTCACTGAGATCCAAAACTGAGAAGGGAGAAACAAAATGTTTGCGGAGGCTAGGTTGTAATTTGAAATATAGGTACGATATTGATGGCTGTTTGATCTTAAATACCTTGGTGTTCCATGCACAACGCCGTGGAGAGAACTCAAAGAAACTTCCATGTCAGAGGCGCTGCTCTAGTCACGGATGTCATGCAACGCCGCTAGACTCCCGATTGGGCCGGTGCGGCAGATTTCCAGGGTTTGGCGTTGGCCTCAATCTCGGCCAAGGAGCTTGATTTGTCTTTGGCCGGGTAAACCCTGGTCAAGATTTGGCCTCATTTAGTGGACACCTAGCACTCCAACCTCAACTTAGGAAAGAGGTTCTCCCTTGGTGGTAGTTACAAGATAAGTCTTTGTTAAGACGGTCAGTATCGTCGATAAATTGTGTCTCGATTGGGCCGGACTATCTCGGAGCGTTTCAAACTATTCGCCTATTGTTTGCACATGTTCAGGGAAAACTCGAGAGGCATATATGAGAAAACCAGCCATTCAGGTTCAGAGATGACTATGCTAAGTCCCATTGTGTATTTGTTAGAAGACCCCGCCCGACAACCATCGTTATTTACCGCGAAAGTTCCACATGTATCGTATGTCTAGTTTGCAGTTTCCTCCTCTGTTGGCTTTCTTCCGTACAAAGAGTAGCTGACAATCTGTTAGCGAGTCCAACGTGAATAGTGTCGTGACACCTACATAGGCCAGTAGGCATGGATTGACCTATCCCTCAGGTCTTTCCTCACGGTTGCCAGGAAGACTATGACTTCCTCGCGTGTCCAGCCATGGGCGCGAGTGAACGGCGCCATGCAGAAGCCTTCGAAGCCCTCGCAGAAGTTTTCGTTGTTCCAGATTCCTAGCTCCTTGTACTTAGGATCTTTAGGCCAGCCATTCGACGGCCACTTGAAGATGTTCAGCTTTACGTCAACGTAGCCAAGATCTTCCATAACCCTGACGAGGGGAGGGATCTCCTGGTAGGGTCGTCCGAAAATAACCGAGGCCTCATACATCAGCTTGATGCATTTCGAGAGAGGGTCGTCATCCTTCAGGGTGCCATCGTCCGAGCGTGGAAAAAGATCCAGCTCTTGGAGCTCAACGTAACCGCCAGGGGTGAGGTTGCTAAAATTGTCATTAGCCATCAACTCCTGATAAGATCGGATGCCATGGGTCTATCCGAGTAATATCTGGGGAGGCGTACTCATAGGCCTTCTTTAGGTAACCCTTCCAATCACCAATAGATGAGTTCATCATCCGACTGTGAATGTAGTCAAATGGCCGTGAGTACGTCCACTCTTCCTCCAAGTCGTCGATTTCGAACTTGACGTTAGGAGGGACGCTTGAACATATTAGCAGTCAGTTATTAGGAGTAGATACTCATTCGATGGACTTACTATTCTGGCATTGAGGGGGAGAGGTCCATTCCAAGAACCTGATGACAACGTGAGACCATGCATCTGAGATAAGAATAAGCCACAGATAATTACCTCGGCATTCTCGTGATCCTCGCCAAAGTCAACGGCCCAGATGCCGGTTCCCGTGCCCACATCTAGAACACGCCCAACTTTGGAACCCGGGTCATTAGGGGGCGCGAGTCCAAGAGTGTTATCGAACGTCAGCAAAAAGAGATTGTGTTGGAGATCTTAAAGACCATGAGTTAGTATGCATTGGCTCGTGTTCGAGGAAATCCCGCATCATACCAAGTCTGTCATTTTCTGTCTCATCATTGGGAATGTTGTATTCTGCAGGCGTCAGATACCGACCATTCTAGCTGACCTTTAACGCAACTCACTGCCATCTTTGTACTTGTGGTAAGTTCGGCCATTCTCGGTTCTGTACCCAAGAATGGAACTTGTCACGCTTGTGCTGGAGGACGCGACACTCTGCGGTGATGTCAGGATAACGAAACTTGGCGATGAGAAGTGAAACTTACCTGGCCGAGCTCCGAAGCACCATCATCAGCCCCCTAAAAAGCCGAAAAGAATCAGTGAAATGTCGATCAGAGAAGATATGCGAAATATGGCCCACCTCTTCTGGGACGAGCTCAATCGGGTTGTTGGCCTGGGCAGGGGCTTGGGACGCAGGGGCGGCTGCCACGCCAGCATTATCACCGCACATTTTGCACTAAATGTTGACGACTCGGTGTTTGAAGTGAGAAAAGAGACGAGAAATTAATGTGCGTGATTCTTCAGTTCTTGTTGTTTTTGAGAGGTGGGCACATTTTGTTACCCCTCTTCTTGGCCAGGGAGTGTTATGCACGTTGGCGGCAAACAAACCATTTGCGGTGTTGTCCGTGGATACTGCATTTTCCAGAACAGGATACGACGCGCGTATCAGGTAGCATTGATTGAACAGATATCACTTCTCTTAAGATTATCATCCTATGTACCGTGTCAATTGGTGGTTGGTAGCCGTTTGTCGGGTACATCAGCCGGGGGTAAGTCGGTTCTAGTTGATGGTTCCAACAGAACCATGCAAGGTGACGGTTCGAGGAACCCCGGACTCAGACCCATCGACGAAGGAAACCCTGTCACCTAAGCCTTCACAAACGGTGTCTTGACTCGGCCGAAAAATGGCTCGTACGTTGGACACCATCCATCGACGGTGGCAGATGCGATGAGATTCAGCTCGCCGCCTTCTCCCGTGCAGCCAATGCATGCAATATTATTACCATCTGCGTCCACCCTTTCCCAGCCGGGGCCTTTGTCTGAAGGATCCTTGATAAATCCTGCCCACAGCTTTTGCAAATACCGACTGAGTTCTCTTTGGTAATCCGTAGCACCATCTTGAGGGTAAGTACCCCAGATCATGGCCGTGTCCGTTCCATGGGATGCGCCCAGCTCATCAGAAGTGTAGCCCTCGGCAGCAAGATTCGGAAACGAGGCATTGTAAAAATACCTCCAGGTCGGAATATCGCTCTGAGAGGAAACACGAGAGACAAGAAGGGCGGGCTTCGAAGGGGTCTTGGTTAGTAACGGATAGAACTGCTGTGCAAAGGGACCAAGACTCACGCATTGATAAACCACCTCAGTATAGACTTGAGCAGCAGCACCAAACAGCGAAATACCCGTCATTTGTTGTTTGACGGCAACAATCTGCATAATAGCGGATATGAGGTCTGAGTCGTTGCCAGTGAATACGCCAATGACTTGCGCAAGCATTGCTTCAGTGACGGTCGAAAGATTCAGGCCATAAGCAGGAGCCAAGTAAGTTCCCTCCTGACCTGTTGAGCCTATCAACAGCGGGACCGGGGCAACACCTCCTGAGGCTCGAATCGGAAGGTATGGAAGCTCCTTTTGCGTGATATTGTCGTTTACCGGGCTGAAGTCCAGACCGTTCGCAACGATCAAGTCTCGGATGGTCTTGCCGTCGACGGCACGCACGCACCCGATCTGATCTTCGCCGGTGCATCCAAGAAGAGACACAAGGGCAGCCCATGATATTGGGCCAGACTCCCGACCAATTGCGCTTACTGTAGCCTGGCCGCTCGAACATGCCGCCGCGCGGAATGGAGGATTGGAGTGAATGGTGGTGACGAGACGGTCAACTGAAGATCCGCCCGAGGACTCTCCGGCTATCGTGACTTTCGATGGATCTCCGCCAAACGCATTGATGTTCTCTTGGACCCATTGGAGGGCCATTCGCTGATCCAAAAAGTCGAGGTTTTCTTGTTCCAGGGGTAGTTGAGGAGAATTTGGGAAGCCAAAGACTGTATCTCACGGTCAGCAAGCTACCATCTCAAGAAGGAATCAACTATCACACCATTGAGACGGTAGTTGAAAGTCACAACAACTATGCCCTGCTCAGCGGCGAAGCGGGATCCGTCAAACATGGGCTGGCTGGCTGTGCCCTCCCGCAACCATCCGCCATGGATCCACACAAGAACCGGCCGACCCGAGCTCTGACATCCCGCTCCGGCTGGTGTGTACACGTTCAAGAACAAACAGTCTTCGCTTTCAGGAGGCCCATCACTACCTGTTTCTGTCAGCTCACGATTCACGAGTTGAATTATACCACTCACTCCTAGTGACAGCAATGCACTTGTTCCCCCACGCTGTAGCATTCAGCGGGTTTTCATCATGCTTCAGCAGGGCTTTTGGAGGGAGAAATCGATTCTCTTCGACAGGCGCCTGCGCGAAAGGTATACCGAGAAACTTATGCACAACAGCCGTCGTAGATGGCAATGACGTTGTTGTACCGATGATTGTACCAGCATCGATGACAATCGACGGTGATGGATCAATCTGACCAGCAACACTAGTGCAAAAGAGCAGGGTAAGAGCCAACCCAAGTGTCAACATCTCGTCAAGTTTTAATGGTTCGGTATTGAGGGAGATGTTCAATTGATTCCATTTCAGTCTTTTGCTTGGCTTTTATGAGCGCTCGTTTATTTCAAGGTCACAGCTGAATGCTTCATAGAGGCGTAAAGAACGGAACTCGGCCCTGAAGCAGGCCAGCCGCCGGAAGAGCGTCCCGTCGGAACACTTGCATCCAGAATTCAATCAAAGTTTTGCCAGAAATGACGCGTAATTGGCTAGCTGATTGACGGAAGTTCTCCTTGCTTTCCGGAGAACCTGCTGTGCCCTCATGTTGCAGCTTGCAATCAGCACAGAGACAGTTAGCGTTGGTGAGGAATGGGACTAGCTGCAGTGTTTATCCAACCGAAACAGACCAGGTGCGTTGTTGAAAGTACCCTCCACGCAAGAGCTTGTAGAAACTCCTACTCTTTTCAAGTCTTTCGATGATTCAACCCTGGGCTTTTTGCAACCCTTTCCGTTTGGTTTCCCGCCCAGTTTATTTGGAATCTTACGGAAACAAAAGATTGGCCAGCGAGTTCCATTTAAATTTTGCGTTAGATCGGTGGTATTCCCCTGTATCAACGGACCGGGCTAGTTGCTTTAGGGTGAAGAGTCTCAGTCACTATGAGTGTCAAAATTGAAGCGCAACACACATTGAGTAAGAGTTGAGTACTTCAATTCATCAAGACGTCCCCCCTCCCCTAACATGATGTTTCCTGCATGAAGTCACCCCGATAGCCGCATTTCTATCTCCATCGCGCCTGATACTGAGCGAGTCAAAGGCTTAATAAACGCCGGGGATCAAACGATAAGGGACGTTGGCTTTGATAGTCTTCCACGAATCCCCATACTAAGTAAAGAAGGTGAGTAATGTGTTGAAGTCTTACGAAGATTAAGGTAGGGACTTACTCTCTCCAAAAGGTACTTATCGAGGACTGGGACACCTCGAGTGGCAAAATCGTAGAAGAAAAAGGTAAACACCGGAATGGCAACGGCCCAGCCGCCACAGGTGAAGGCATAGGCCGTACGCCAGATGGTGTAGCCACCGTAGTTAATATGCCTTGCAAGAGAGAACAAGCCACCAGCGTATGGCTTCCCTTTGTTGGCGGGGTTCTTCTTGAAAATCATGCGTTGCGTTTCCGAGGCCGCCTCTGTCAGAATGCCAATCAGGTAAAATGCGAGACCGGTCGCGACTGCCGGAGACCCTAGTACCTCCGATAGAGTTGTGGCGCTGGACAGCGCAGATGTCGCGGTCCAGACAGACAGGCAGGTGTTGAGCGAGTTGAAGATCGTGTTGAAAAGCGCGATGATTACTGCCGATGATGGTGGCATGTCTTGTTCCGACATGGCAAGAGCGGTGTATATCTGCTTGAAGCTGCTACCAAAAGCCATGAACGTGACGATGCCGTAGTAAGGATGTATTTGCGAAGTCGCTGGGTTGAGGACGATGTTCGACTTCAACGAAGTCCCGCCGATTAGTTCAATCAAATTCTTGGCCCAGCCGCGCTGAATTAGAGCGTGCTGAAGCAAAACGTCTGCTGCGCGCAGGCCAACAAAAAGAGTTGTACCAATGGCATTGAATCTCTTGATGCGAGACACGTTGTCGTGCAAATCCTTCGCCATGGTTCATGGGCGTTCTGATGTTGATCTTAAAAGACGGCTGGAAGCTGGGTTGATGTGATCAATTCACACTGATGGATGGGATGGAAAAGTTGCTTTCGTAGTCGAGAGGTCGCCGTCTCTATATTATTTCTGACCCGAGAGTACGGTTTATCTGGGAGCGAAGATTATAAATCTCTTTCTGCCGGATCCCTTGGTCGTAATGAATTTGACGGCCGCAGAGATTCGGACAAAGAGCGTGGCTCTTGATATGTAAGCCGCTCGCAACCGGCCCCCGATTGTGATGGTGTAACTCGGAGATCATCGGACACCGATTTGCCGGGTCTGTGCCCGGGCAACTTTCTCAAGCTCCGCCCTAATCAGTCATGTTTAGGCTTCATCTTTTCACAATTGGTTCGTAATCCTCTTGAAACGCAACTCTCAGTACAGTATGTTATCGTCGATGCTTCTCTTGCACGGTTTGATATTATATTGGTGGGTGCTGAGATAGCAGAGCACGATTTGGGTTGATTAGAACTGTTGGAATATTGTTTCCGGACAACCTTCACGTTACTGGAGACTGTGTATCGATGGGTACTACTGTCGCGCGGTGTATGTTGCATCTGGAAGCCGCTGTTCATGTCAATCTCATTATCTTTTCGTCTTGATATGGGCGCCACGGTCCACCTATTGCAGTCATCACGCAAAGTAGACCGCGGGCATCGAGGGGCATGGTCTTCAAGAATATGTACTGGTCCGTTCACCTCAGTATGCTCGTAATGTATCACCTGCACCTTTCTTATATTAAATGTTGAGTGTTTACTTTGATAGAGGTTTGAGTATCGAGGCCAGATTTGTTGGATTGATTATTGCCAAAGAATGATTCAACACTACTAGGTATGAAGCTGGAAGGTGCAGCCGAGTTCACCGCACTTGCTGTCTCTATAGAGTTCCTTCCCTCATAGTCAACTCACCTTCCAGAATCCGCAACAATGGGTGCGACCACCGTCGCAAGATAGCCTAGCGGTGGATTGTATGCCTGGTTTCGGCAAAGCTCGATGGTTCGAGTTCTTTAGGTGGCTCTACATATCTCCGGTGGCCGCCCATTGTTTTTTCCTCTTTTTTCTTTTTAGCTATTTTTCAACTCTCTAGCATTGATCTCTAAGGCTACTCCTACTTGCAAGCGCTGAAATCACACCCCTACCCTTGGATCTAAAGATTGACCCGAACTTGATGAAGTTGTATCTGAAGAATGCCTCACTTTCGATGGCATCGGTGCGCATCAGAATTGGACTCAATTCGACTGCGGATCTCCTGCACGTGTTGGAACTCGGCACACTTCACCGGCACCCCATATGCCGACTACGCGAGCCTCCAATCGCCAGGGATAATCTGGATTCATATAATGATCATCTTCTCCTTCCTCTTGAGCTCACCTGTGCCCCACATTCGGTCGTAATAAGGCAACTTCGCCGTCGATGCATGATGCATGTTCGCTTGTTGGTTCTTCACATCAGGCCGTGCAGGCCAAGATGAGGGGCAACAGCCGATTGTCTGCCGACCCTGCCGCCCTCAAAAAAGCTTGCTTTTCACTCTGGCCATGCATTCAGGAGAAACCTCTTCAACATAGCACTCACTTTGGAAACAGCCTCCAGGTGCAGCAGTAAGCCATGGCAAACCCACATCAAGATGCTGAGCTTGTCCCCGACGACGAAGTGCGTAAGAACTCCTGATCAACCCGCCCGCGTACCTAACCATACGGCAGATCAGAAACAATGACAGCGAGGCGGACCTTCAGGTGAGTTTAGCTCTGGGTATTCATCCACTTGGCCCAACTGACTGGAACGGAAAAGTCTCTCTATTCGGAGGTCACCAGTTTGAGAACCTCCATCTTAGAAAACCGCATCGAGAATGGGCGGTCGTACCACACATATAAAGATGGCAGTAGGTCCATACGAGACGGCTTAGTCCTGGCTTCGAAATCCCCTGACCAGTGTTTGATAACCAGAATATGCCTGGCCCAATGATGCCGAAGAGAACGAAAGGCTCGGTATGTTACCTATGAGCTGAATCACCTCGAAGTCCTTGCTAAATCAAGTTTCAGACATGCAAAACGAGATCTGCTTTCTCACATTCCACAACAAGTTGGGTTTCGCGCCTCCATGCGACCCAAACGCCAAAGTAGGCCGAGTTCTTGATATGGGTACCGGAACTGGCTTGTGGGCCATCGAATACGCTGATGAGCATCCCGACGCTGAGGTGAGTCACGTCGGAAACCTACATTTCCACTAGTAATTTGCATAACCGTCGCAACCTTCAGGTGCTTGGTGTGGACCTTTCTCCTATTCAGCCACGAGAGTACGTCCGCCTTACGCCGTCTTCTGCAGTGTATGCGCCTCTGAAACGGTGAGAAAACTGACTTCAATCCAAAGTGTTCCTCCCAATCTGAAGTTTGAGGTCGACGACGTCGAGGAAGATTGGCTGTACTCACAGAAGTTCGACTACATCCACCTCCGCTTTCTCAATGGGTCCATCGCCGACTGGAAGAAGCTATTCAAGAAGGCCTACGAGTGAGTTCTACATCCTCTCAAACAGAAAGTCCATATGGGCTTCAGTCACATTTCTCCTGCTTTGCAGCCCACTGGAGACAGTCCAAATAATCTAACCACTCCACGTAGCTTCACCAAGCCAGGCGGCTACTTCGAGCTTCAAGAGAACGACTTCCTCTTCGCCTCCGACGATGGTACCCTATCCCCCGAGAAACCCCTGGCAAAGTTCAGCTCCCTTGTCCGAGAAGCGTGCGTCAAGTTTGGTCGGCAATTCATCGACGTGCCTCTGATGGAGGACATGATGAAGGAGGTCGGCTTTCAGGATGTTGCGCTTCAGCGCTTCAAATGGCCATCGAACCCCTGGCCCAAGGATCCTCACTACAAGAAGATTGGGGAATGGAACTACCACAACTTTGTGGCCGCTGCAGAAGCTCTGGCTATGGGACCGCTGACGCGCGCTCATGGATACACGAAGGAGGAGGTGGACGTCTTCCTCATTGACGTGCGCAAGAATATGAGGGACCCAAAGATCCACTCCTACCTGACCATGTAAGAACGCTGTAACTTTCTTATTGTTTTGTGTGTTTTCGGGGGCATTGGTGCGTTTGCTTTACTTTCTGGCTGACTAAAGCTCGCAGATATACCCTGGTGGGAAGGAAGCCGCTGGATTCGTAGACATTATGCTCGGGTGATGCACGGAGCAACGTCCAGGAGTTGGAGGAGATACTGCTGGAGTCTATTCATGGAAATTACAGAATCGAACATGTAAAACAGCTCAGTACATTCGGCTGCGGGAATTGGAAAAATAACATTGAACCAGGAACCTCAAGATCAAATAGTTCTTTTTCAAGAATTTGGGAGATTTTCGGCTTTCAAGCCCGCACGCCAGATGGGGGCATTCTTCCCTGGATTGGTGACGTCCAAATTACTGAGGTTAAGGCAAGGTAGAGAGAGAATACTCGGCAAACTCCAAACATGAGGAACGGAGCCCGATATTCAGACACCTTGAAGGTCGAGTCTCTCACGTATGACGCATGATCAATCAGTTGGAAGCTCTGGCAATTTTTCTGTCCCAATCATGAAGATCTGTAGTGACCAAAGAGCTAGAAGTGGCTCATCTGTGGCCCCGAAGTTTCGGTTTGAAACTCGCCAGCTTTAATAGTGGCAGACAAGGTACCTAAGATAATTGTGATCTCAGTGATGAACCAACTTCGCGGATTATCTGAATATCAAGGTCTCAACTCATAAGCATTGTGTCCTCAATATCAGGAAGATGTAGATGTGTGATGGGCAGTGTTGCGAGTCTTGGGGCATCCCAGAACATGAGGACTATCCCATTAAATGCCGCTGGTTTACAGTATAAAAAGCCCTTAATTTTCCCTGATATGCTTCATACTGTAGTCCAGTGGAAGTCAAGAGGATAGAAGGGAAAGATTTTCGGGGTAATACTACTTACAGCTTCGTCCGTCACCTCTAAATAGTGAGTCTCACAAAATCAACACGAATAAACCATCAGAGAGAGACAGAGAGCTCAAATTCTGTGTAGCCCACCGCCGGCTGAAGAAGCCCAGGTGCCTTGTTGCCTGCAGACCTGTAGCATCCATAAAATACGTTTGGCCCGCAACATTTGCGCCAGCAATCAGACCATGCAAGCAGTGACGAATTGTGGCTTGACGCTCTCAAACAAGAAACACAAGCTAGAAGGCCTGCTTACAAAGGAAGGTTCACGTCTACCAATCACTGCATATGTCTTGCAAATGCAACAGCTGGAACTTTGAAAGGCGTTCTTCCAAAGTACCTCAAACCCCCAAAGATAGGCAGTGAGACTGAATAAGATGAGACCAAAGAAGCAAGCTTCATGATACTCAGCACTAATGCATCACAGTTCATGGGTCTCTATTCACCCTTAGCATCATATAGTAAGCTCTGAGGCTTTGTTGAGCGCGCATATAACTGGTGCCTGCAACGTACAGCTAAGCTTCAACCTAATCATCAACATTCTCATCCTTTTCTTGTACCTGACTAGTGGGAACTAGGTTAGTCAATAATTCATATTATTAAGTCACAGCTGAAGCAAATCTCATTACATGCTTATCCTCACTAAGGCTCAGTGTTATTTTGAGAGTATCAAATCAAATAAACCGCTGAAGAATCTAAGCTGCATGACGGCCATGATTATTGTGAGATTGCACACTACGGCACTGGTGACACCATCCATCTCTGCAAAGAGGTGTCAGCGCGGTCTTCCTGAGTTCCTGCTCCTGAGCCAAGCATTGTGCGCATTGTGACCGAGAAGATTCCCTTGTCTGCCAAATCCATTTAAATACCGTCCGGTTGAAGACCGCAAAGCAAAAGAAAAAGAAGTCACAGGCTCTTGCTCCTGCTCTTGCTCTATTGAAAACATGCCTACCTTTGACCAACCAACGGAACTCTGGGATCTCGTAGGGTATATATTGAGCGCCTGAGACCATTACTCAAGCTGAGAAACCACAATGAACCCGGCTTTTCTTGAAGCCAACAAGCCAGGGCCTAATCCAGCCTCTATGATGCCTTCATGCCATTTAGCAGTTTCCAGTAAACAAGAAAGCCGCATCATGTGCCCAAGTTCTGTCCCTCATAATTGTTTTGTGGGTAATCACATCAAATCAACCGCCAGAGAACCCAGTGCTGTCCTAAATCTTTTGACCAGGATCACATATCTACACAGCATCGACTTCAGCAGGCTAAGCGACTAACTGTGAACTTTGTTGGTGCATCTGGTCTATGGACCATGGAGACGACGCATTGCCTGGTTCATCGAGTCTCTCCCACAGGGTTCGCTTTTATGGAAGAAATGCATCTGTGGTTCTTCGTTTCACAGCCTGCCTTCCACGAACCAGCCAGTTGCAGCTCGCGACATACACTGCAAACTCACTACCACGACAGTCAGATATTGAACAAGATTCAAACGTGATATATATGATATATAAAAAATAGCACTAGCAAACGCCTGCCCCCAATGCTGAAGCTTGACGGATATAACAAAACACAACATTTTACAAAGATTTCTTTTCCCCCCTTTCGTGACACATCTGCCTCGCACCAAAATCATCATCTTTCGTCTGTGAATCATTTACTCCTCATCCTCATCAGGAACCTATCGCATCATCGTTAGCAAATCATCAACTTAATCAGAGAAACAAGTATCACTTACGCCCTCGTGGAAGTCCCGTCCCTCCTTCGTCGCGCGGATAACACCAGCCCTCACGCAGAAGTCGCCAAACCTCTCGCCCTGCTCCCTCTCGAGCGCGTACCTCTTCAGCAGCGGCTTCATGATGGCGAGGATCTCGTCCTCCTTGATGCTCTGGCGGTACAGCTTGTTTAGGCGCTGGCCGTGGTAGCCGCCGCCGAGGTACATGTTGTACGCGCCGTACGCCTTGCCGACGAAGGCGACCTCGGCCAGCCACGGGCGCGCGCAGCCGTTGGGGCAGCCCGTCATGCGCATCACGATCGAGTCCTGGCGCAGTCCGTTCTCCTCGAGGCAGTCCTCGAGCTTGCCGATGAGCACCGGCAGGTAGCGCTCCGACTCGGCCATCGCGAGGCCGCACGTCGGGAACGCCACGCACGCCGACGACGACAGCCGCAGCGCCGAGAACTGCACGTTGTCGAGCTTGTACTGCTTCATCAGCGCCTTGAGCCCGTCCATGTCCTCGTCGGCCACGTTGCTGAGGATCAGGTGCTGGTTGCCTGTCAGGCGGAACTCGCCCTTGTGCACCTTGGCAATCTCGCGCAGGCCCGTCTTCATCTGGAACTCGGGCGTGTCCTCGATGCGGCCGTTCTCGATGAAGAAGGTGAAGTGGTTGAGGCCGAACTCGTCCTTCTGCCAGCCGAACGTGTCGACGTTGCTCTGGAAGTGGAAGGGGCGCTCGGGCTCGAACTTGTGGCCCCAGAGCTCCTCGACCTTGCCGCGGAAGACGTCGAGGCCCATGTCGTCGATGGTGTACTTGAGACGCGCGTGCTTGCGGTTCTTGCGGTCGCCAAAGTCGCGCTGGACGAGCATGATCTTCTCGCAGGCGATGTGGACCTGGTCCGTCGAGACGAAGCCGAACATGCGGCCGATCTGGGGGTACGTCTTCTTGTTGTTGTGCGTGGCGCCCATGCCGCCGCCGGCGATGAGGTTGAAGCCCGCAAGCTTGCCGTCGGCGCCCTTGATGGCGATGAGGCCGATGTCGTGGGCGTAGACGTCGGTGTCGTTGTGGGGCGGGATGGCGATGGTGATCTTGAACTTGCGGGGCAGGTACGTGGGGCCGTAGAGGGGCTCGAAGTCCTGGACGGCGTCGCCGGCGACCTGGGTCTTCTTGTCGTTCTCGTCGGCGAGCCAGATCTCGTGGTAGGCCGAGGTGGAGGGCAGGAGGTGGTCCGAGATGATCTTGGAGTAGGCCCAGACCTCGCGGTGGTAGGCGGACTGGTTCGGCAGGGAGGAGCACATGACGTTGCGGTTGACGTCGCCGCAGGCGGCGATGGTGGTCATGAGCGCGCGGTTGATGGCCTGCATGGCGGGACGGAGCTTGCCCTTGACGACGCCGTGGAACTGGAAGGTCTGGCGGGTGGTGAGCTTCATGGTCTCGTTGCCGAGCTCGTTGGCGATGTCGTCCATCTGGATCCACTGCAGCGGCGTGGAGATACCACCGGGCAGACGGCAACGGATCATGAAGGAGTACGCGGGCTCGAGACCCATGGCCTTGCGCTCGTCACGCACGTCACGGTCGTCCTGCATGTAGGTGCCGTGGAACTTGGTGAGCTGCTGGTCGGAGGCGGAGATGGCGCCGGTGGAGGTGTCGTTGAGACCCTCGACGATGGTGCCGCGGAGGTAGTTGGACTGGATCTTCATGTCCTCGTTGGTCAGGGGCGCGGGCTCCTCGGGGAGGCCGTCGACGTTGTCGACGCCGAGCGCGGCCCAGATCTTGGGCTCCCACTCGTTGTAGCCGGTCTGGTAGCCGTCGGGGTCCTGGTCGTCACCGAGACCGGTGTCGGCGAGGCGCTTGCCGCCCAGGTTGGAGAGGACGCGGTCCAAGTCCTTGGCGGGCTTGTTGTAGTAGATCTTGTCCTCCTTGCGGGGCCAGTAGTGACGGTCACCGAGACCAAAGACGGAGTAGTTGACGTTGGAGAGGTCGAGCTCGGTGTTGTCCTTCAGGGCATCCCAGAGGGGGCGACCGTTCTGGGGGAACTCACCCTGACCGGCGGTGGAGGAGACGAAGATGATGTTCTCCTCAGAGGGGAGGTCCTCGATGGGGTAGTCCTCCATGACCATGACGGTGGTCTTCAGGCCGCGGGCCTTGCCGCGGTTGCCGAGGCGCTTAGCGACGGTGCCGGCGTTGCCGTTGTCAGAGGCATACAGGACGGTCAGAGGAGCGCCGAAGAGACCCTCGAGCAGCTGGTTGTAGGCGTCCTTGGCCTTGCGCTTCTGCTGGGCCCTGACCTCGGTGCCGAAGTCCTGGGACAGGTTGGCGGCGAAGACGGGGTCCTTCTTCATGATCTGGGTCAGCTGGTTGTCGCGGTCGAGGAAGGCCTTGAGCTCGCTCTTGATGCGCTCAGAGTCGAGAGAGAAGAGGGGCTCGCCCTTGGCCTCGTTGGCGGGGTTCCAGCGGTACAGGGGCCAGTAGCCGACGTCGATGGCCTTCTTGGTCTCCTGGAGAACAGTCAGGGGCGAGTCAGCCTCTCCGTTGTACGGGAGGTAGGCCAAGATGACGGAGGGACCGTCGTACTGGTCAGCCTCGAGCATGGCCTGCAGGACCTGGGTGTAGGAACCGTAGACGGCGGTGGAGGCGACGTAGGCGTTGCCAAAGTTCATGGCATACAGACCGATGTCCTTCTTGCGGCGGTTGGCATCAGCAGCGGCACGCTCCGAGTAAGGAGTCGAGTCGATGATGAGCATGTTGACGTTCTCGCCCGAGGCCAGGACGTGGTGCACACCAGAGTTGCCGAGATCGTAAGCCCAGGCGTCAGAACCCACGAGCCACAGAGACTCCTTGCGGAAGAGGCGTTTGCTGGAAAGCAGGTTGCGCGCAATGGAGGAGCCGTCGGTCTCGAGGCGGGGGATCAGGTCGTCGGCGATCTCGCTGGCCTTCTTGGCATCGTCTGCGTTGGCAGCCCAGCGGGCGAGCCAGCTCTTGGGGGACTCGGTCACGAACTGGTTGCTGCTGGCAGCCTCCTTGACCTCGTTGACGAAGCGGCCGCGGCGCTCCTTGCGGGCCAGCAGGGAACCGAAGCCGAACTCGGGGCTGGCCTGGATAGAGGCGTTGATGCCGGCGTTGCTGGACTTGAGCGCGTTGGCGACGTAGGCGCGCTGGCCGAACAGCTGGTCGAGGATCTTGGTGTACGAGGTCTCGACCTTGGGCTTCTCGAGGCCGTACTCGAGAGCCTCCTGGGGCACCTCCTTGCGGCCGACCTCGAGGTTCTGGACGGGGGTCTCGAGGTTCAGGTTCTGCAGGACGCCGCGCAGGGCCTGGATGACGGTCTTGGGGTCGATGTAGCCCAGCTGGTAGCCGACGACGGTCTGGACGCCGCCGAAGCCGCTCTTCACGCTGGTGAGAACGTCAATGAGGACGGGGCCCCATTTCGTGGTCTTGCGGTGGATCTGCTCGAGAACGGCGATGCGCTTGACGGACTTGGGCAGGGTGTCGACGAGGGCGGAGCTCAGCCACGGGCGGTACAGCCTCGGGGTGATGATGCCGACCTTGGAGAAGTCGCCGCCGCGGCGGGCCTGATCGATGACATCGCCAAAGAAGTAGGCGCCGGAGCCGAAGACGAACAGGCAGTTCTCGGCGTTGGAGGGGCCGGCGTAGAAGAAGGCCTTGTACTCGCGACCGGTGGCGCGGTGGATCTGGGCCCAGATGCCGTTGGCGTACTTGAGGATGTCCTCGGAGGAGACGACGGGCAGGGCCGACTCGATGGTGGTGGCGTTGGAGGAGACGACGGACGGGGGGCTTTCGGTGACGCTGTGCTCGGCGGAAGACTGGACCGAGGCGCGGGACGAGTCCGCCAGCTTGGAGTGCACGGACGAAGCGAGTTCGGAAGAGCTCAGACCACCCAGGGTGGAGGAGCCGGTCGGCGGCACGTCGGGACGGTCTGACGCGACCGGCAGTCGGCCGTCATCGGCGTAGATGCCGACAGCCGCTTCCGTGCCGTTGGTCTGCTGGAACCGCCTGGCAGCATCAACGTCGAGGATCTCTCGTACGAAGTCGGAATCTTCGGCCTCAATGGCGGCGTCCTCATCGCTCGAGGCGGAGGCGAAGAAGTGAACCACGCCCTTGCCGGAGCGCAGCGCCAGGGCGTGGGCCGTCAGGGCCATGTCCTGGGCCTCCTGCAGAGACTCGGACTGCAGAAACGTCCATCCCGAGTTGCGGATGGCTGTGATGCTGGAGAAGTCGGGGAAACCGGCGGGCTGGAGGGCAACGTGGAGGACCACGGGGTAGTTGGCCAGCTTGTACAGGTGTGCGATGGCCGGGAGGAGGACGGTGGAGGATGTCGTGACGGCGACGAGCTTGCCGGCGCGGGTGGGAGTGAAGACGGAGAGGAGGGGGTCGGCGTTGTGCCTGACGTGCTGGACCTGTCGACGAGAAAAGCAATTGTCAGTTTCCACAGACTCAATGGCAACGAGGGCGGGGGATTCTTCTGGTGTTGCTCACCTCTGGCACGGTGTTCTTTGCGACGAGGCTCTTGTCGCCGCGAGCGACGTAGCGCTTCAGGTGGGAAGAGAACTCCGAGTCCTTAGCCAATGAAGGCTGGACGGAGACGACGACATCGCTGGAAAGGTAGGCGATTCTCGCGACTGGTTGCGCATCATGTCAGCTGCTGTCTCTCATCCTTCACCATCGTCGACCTTCATCTTCATCGCCGCCCGTCCTGCTCTTCCTGGGCCGCCCACTGCTAGCGGGCTGCTGGGTGCAGGATTGCGACAAATAGCAGAGCTCTGATTGGTCGCAATGCAGTCCCGCTGTAGACTCGCTGGAATTACAGTGGGCAGAGCGCTGAAGCAGACGGGCTTGCAGCCAGTAAAACCAGCCGGGTGTCAGGAACAGGACCAAAACTTACCGGCCTCTCCAGGCGTCTGAATCTGGCCTCTTGTCGGTGCCATTGCGTCGGTTTGTCTGGGTATATGGGTATGGGGAGATATTTCGGAGGAGTTCGAGGGAAGAAGGCTGCGTTCTGGCCCCTTTGCGTTTCCCTCTGCTTCGTTCCTTGGATTCCTCTTCGCCGGTGTTGCTGTGTGTAAGAGACAGGCGAACTCCAAGAAAGAACAGCAGCTGCAGCAACAACAACCACAACAACAACCAACAAGATGGGAGGGTCTTTAGGAAAAAAAAAGTGACGATATGTAAGGGAAAAAAGAGCAAGGGAGGAACAGCGAACCAGCTCCGAAACCGTGCTGCTTTTGGTTTTAATTCAATGGGAAAGAGAGAGCTGTTGCTGGCTGCCGGCTGTCTCTGCGGCGCGCAGTTCCCACCGACAAAATTTGCCCCGCAGAAAACAATGAATTTTGTCGACATCAGGGTCGATTGCGTGATCGGCTAGCGCAGCGTCTCCCCCAGTCCATTCGCTGGTTGTCCTGCCGCACTGTCGAAACCTGGCGCCGCGGATTGCTTGGGTTGCTTGGGTGCGCTTTTCCCATTTTTGGGGAGTGCAATGGGCTGGCCATGGGGGCGCCGGCCGGGTGGGCGGGTGGCCACGCATTGGGACAACGGGGGGGAGGGCATGACACTGACACCTCAGTCAGTATCAAACAAGTACCGTGTGCGGCGTTGCTTGCCTATTTGGTACCTTGGGGAAGACGGGGGAATGGATTACAAAGGCAGCTTTCTTCAGCTGCCAGCTGGGAAGATGTGCTTCCTGTTCCTTCACACGCTGTCCCTCACGCTGGACTTCGGGATGAACATGATGACCAATTCTACATCTCCAAGACTGCTATTCGTACAACCAGACATGGCCATGAACCGCTAGCTTTTACCCCAACCTTCTCATCTACAAGGTCGCAGTGGCCGGGGAACTCACTAATACTTTGACGTAAGATGAGCAACCTCCCGTGCTTCTCCAAAAAGCGAGGGACCTGGATTACACGCAGGAAAAAAAAAAAGTGTTGAAGTCCCTAGACTAGCTAGCACCTGCACTTACACCAGGAACCAATGGCCGAATGCCGAAAAACGCCGTTGTCGGTCACCCTTCCTCGCAGCAGCCGCCTCACGCCAGCCGCTGCTGCGTCTCTGCTCTGTAGACTGCGTGACTCTCTACTAGCAGAGAACCTCTGCGTTGCGTCTTACACAGCAAGGAGGCGAGTCACAACCAACACACGACGCCTCAATAAGAGGGTACCTGGCCGTGCTAGTGCAGCGCTCCATATCCCGTCGTGGAACCCCGTCCCCCATCCATGCCTCCTCCCCCCGGGGAATCTTTCGGATTACAAATGGTGAGCCCTGGATTAGCAGCAGATTTTCTCCAAGCAGTCCCGGCCCAAGTCGCCAGCTAGATGGGCAAATGCAGCCTTCCCGAATCCCCATGCTGCACTACGATGCGCCTTCCCACCACCAAGTTTGATGAATTAACGTACGTGTATTACTATGTATATGTCGAGGCCGTGTGTATAGGTCATCCCATCTGGTATGCTGTTCCCGTGATCGGGCTTTGGTTGCCATCTCTACCCAGTCATCAATCGACCCAAAAGTCCCACTCCCAATCGCCAGCCCGAGAAATCATCTTACCCAATCGTCCATACGCCGATGGCCATTTGACCACTCTTGCTCAAATCATAATCTAAACCCCGAAGGAGGAGAAGAGAAAAAAGGTGTCATCCTCCGTGATCCACAACCATCCACATTACACATTCCCCATCTCGCCGAATGATGACACTCCGCGATGGCGCCATCGTGGACCGCCGTGTTTTTTTCGCCTCCGTCATCGCTGCCCGCTGAGAATGCCGCACAATAGCCGTACCGCCAGCCGGCGGGACGGGTCTGCGTTAACACAGTTGCCGCCGACGAAGCCGTCACCGTTCCCGCCGACACCGATACCCAGCAGAACCCACATGGGTTCTCGCCCACCCACCGCCAAATGATAAATCCGCGAATCCACCTTTTTCCATCTCGGAATCGCTTCCGCTTAGTATGCTTCGGAAAATTTAAGCTTAAGCGCCTGCGTGCCTAAACTTGGAACTCATCGCACTCGCCCACTCCTCCTGCGCCTTCTCGTCAAGCCAATAGCTGCGTCCCAGGGCAAGCATCACTCTGCCGATGCGACCACGGTAGCCCTCGCCGTCGGGCTCACCGGGGCTGAACGGTCCGTCGGGGCCCTTCTTGCGTCCCTCCTCTTCCCAGCCCATCTCGGTGAAGCGCTGCAGCACGCTCTGCGCAAACGACATGACGACGACCGCAAAGTAGACCCTCAGCAGCGTCACGGTGATGATCAGCCCCAGGCTCATCCACGACTCCTGCGGGCCGATGTGCTTCGTCGTCTTGGGCACGTCCGGCACGACCGGCGCGCCATTCGCGAGCGCCTCCTCCGCGATCTCTGCAGCGGCCGGCACGCCTGCGCTGCCCGGGTGCTTGTCGAGAGCGGTGCTGTGGAGGTACCAGCCGACGGCGAAGAAGGTCGTGTACGCGATGTTGAGGATCGTGTCGATGATGTACAGCCACGCGAGCGCGAGCGCCTCAAAGGGGCTGTTCTTGCGGATGTGAGGCAGGAACATGGCCAGGCAGACGATGACGCCGAGCGAGTACATGTACATCGACAGCTGCGTCGCGGAGATCTCGTAGCCGGTCAGGATCGCGAGGAGGCCGTACAGGCCGGTGAGGCGGTTGAAGAGCAGGATGAGCGAGATGATCTCGGTGCCGGTTTGCAGGCTGATGCAGCCCAGGAACGTCTGTGTCGCGTGACTTTTGCGTCAGTAATCGTGGGCCGCGATGGCAGATGCACGCCGGCGCTTAGCGATGATGTGACGAACCTTTGGGCGCGGAACCCGCAACCTGAATCTTGAAAGCGCCATTTCGTTTTGATTTCTTATTGATTTTCCTCGTGAAATCGATAATCGCGTAGGTAGGTAAGGTGGATTGTTGAAGGAGGGGAGACCCGGAGGCGGAAGGGAAAAAGAAGGGTTGCGTCAGAAGAAGGGGTCCAGGAGCTCTGGTAATGTTTGGGAAGCTTTGCGAAAAGCGTTGCAAAAGGCTCGTCACATTTAACCAAAGCGGCTGCGCCGGATGACATGGTGCTCCGAGAAAAAAAAAGGGTGGAAAGACCCTGCACCTGCGTTCCCCCTTCGATGACATGATGGGGCCCCACCTGCTCCGTCATGATGGCACTCCCCGGGGCGTGTGTCCGAGCGCCCCTTCGCTTTCTGTACGCGGATTTGAGCAGCAACCCGCCGGCCGCCGCGCAGCGCAGCGGGCGAGTGCGAATCGATTTCCACGACCCCACCAGCGATGGACACCGGATCGCTCTCGACCAGTCGATTGGGCCTTGACGGACCCTGGCACTCGGTGACAGTCCACAGCGGTCCTACGGAGTCCGAGTATCGCCAGAGCCTAGGCTGATTAGGTAGTCTCGTGTCATTTCGGGCGGTGAACCACACGTCAATCTCCAAGCTTATCTCGTTTAGGAGTGTTTGCAGGTCATGCACTGAGCTAGTCCAGCATATCATGCTTGCTAAGCTGCTACCTTCACCACCTATACCTTACACCTAGGTGTTGCTCAATTCGCAAAGGCCCAAAAGAATGGTGAAGAGGAATAAAAGGGGCCATTAAATGTAGGTATGTACTAACGACCGTGGATTATAGCCCGTTATTATACAAACTGTAACTGATGCTGAAAATCCTCATTGCACGCTATGCTTAAGATGTCCCGCCCCGCCAGTCGTGTCGTAATGTAACGGCAATTCAGCCCCGCGTCGTCCGGTCCGCCACGGGTCGCTCGTCTTTTCATCTTTTTGGGGGCTACTCCAGTCTCGTTTGCTTTCTTTTCGAATAAGAACATCATCTAGCACGCGCATCCCTCTTGCGAGGATGCGGCAGGGGTCGTCTTCACATCAATCACTGGGGATGCGTGTTAGTAAGACGCTGATAGGGGAGAGACAGGAAGAAAAGCACTCACTTTGGCTTGAGGCCTGCTGAGCAGCATCTGTGCCCTCCATGCCGGGCAACGCCTGCGCTATTCTCTTGAACAGCGTCTTGACGTTGTGGCCCAGCTTCGCGCTAGTCTCCACGAACATGAGGTTGTTCTTCTTGGCCTCCTCCTCTCCCTGCTGCGTCGTGACCTCTCTCTTGTCGTTCAAATCCGTCTTGTTGCCCACGAGCACAATGATGACGTCGTTTCCTCGCTCGGCGCGCACATCGTCGATCCACTTCTTGGTGTTCTGGAAGGATTTCGCATCTGCAGTCGTTGGTCGTTAGCCGTCGGTTTCCCACCTCGCGACCCTCCCTGACTTCATTCGTCACATACTTGAAATGTCGTAGACCACAACCGCCACGCTGGAATCGCGAATGTACGAGGGAATCAGACTGCGGAATCGTTCTTGGCCGGCGGTATCCCAGAGCTGTAACCTCACCGTCCGGTCCTCAAGGTACATGGTCTGCAATTCGAGTTAATAACGACCCCTCCACACACCCTGATGTCATGGGGAATCTTGCCTTGGAAAGGAAGTCGATGCCAATGGTCGCTTGGTACATGTTGTCGAAGGAGTCGTACATGAACCGCGTGATGAGTGAGGTTTTACCGACTGCAACAAAGACGGTGTTAGCGAGGGGTGCCATGCATCAAAGAAAGAGCTGGGTAGGCTCGTCCAGGGCCAAAACGTACCACTCTGCTCGCCCAAGAAGACAAGCCTGTTGTTCTAACCGTCAGCATTGATACCCCCAAATTGCAAATTGGCCCGTCATGTTTGGCGCATCGTACTTGAACTTCTTGAGTGGGTTGTTGTAAGACCCGCCTGCGCCGGACGCCATGGTTGCCAAGTATACGCGATGATCAAAGGGAAGCTCGACGTAGTATCGGTGGAGGGAACACGGTCGACA
Organism: Colletotrichum sp. SAR11_240; assembly: GCA_025328625.1. Taxonomy (NCBI): domain Eukaryota; kingdom Fungi; phylum Ascomycota; class Sordariomycetes; order Glomerellales; family Glomerellaceae; genus Colletotrichum; species Colletotrichum sp. SAR11_240. The sequence continues at coordinate 27,589 of JAKMXA010000007.1, read as the reverse complement.
CTAACGGATAGGTTCGCCGGAGAGGAGGTGAGTTTTGGATGCAAGGGAGGGAAAGAGGAAGAGGGGGGAAAGGAGGGACGATGGGGGGATAAGGAGTCCAGGGAGGCCTTTCGGAGATGGGAGGAACTCGTAGAGTTGGTCGCAAAGCTGGAAATTGAGCAACTCGACGGTAAAAGGAGGTCAACTTTCTCGTTCTGGGCGGCGCATTGCAGCTTAGCAGGGTCCCCGTCATCCATTGAGGGACCGATAAGAAGCGGGTCCCCGCCGTACTAGTTCAATCACGTGCTGATAATCCGATAATGCAACCTCCATATCGATAACGAAAAATTTCTGGTCGCTGGGATGCTGGGATCTAGGCCCCGCCGGTGAAGAGAAAGTCCCTGCGGTCGAGATCGAAGGCGAAGCAGACGTTTGTTCAAGCTGCAGGGTGCGCTGGTCGACAATTTTTCACGACAACACCTCAATCAACGAGAGATACCCAACGAAACCCCGAAACATTGCCAGTCCAGTTGAAGAAACCATCAAAATGCCCGTTCTCAAGCCCCTCTCGGGCGATGGCGAGGCGCCGCAGCAACGCAAGCAGCCCTCGAGGAAGGGAAAGAAGGCCTGGAGGAAGAACGTCGACGTGACCGATGTCCAGGACGGTCTCGATGAGTTGAACAAGCAGATCATCACCGGGTGAGCTATTTACCCATTTCTGCCTCACAACTACAGCCCAGCACCAGTCGCTAATCCATGCCACAGTGGCGTCGTCGCAGAGAAGGACTCGGCAGACCTCTTCGCCCTCGACACCGTCGGCAAGGCCCTCCCCAAGCCCAAGACGAAAAAGACGCTCAAGTCCGACGAAATCATCGCCGCCCGCTCCGCCATCCCCGCCGTCTCCGGCCGCAAGAAGCGCTCCTCCTCCCCCTCGAAAACCTCCGACGGCCTCCTCCCCGTGAAGCGCCAACGCACCACCGACTGGGTCTCCCACAAGGAGCTCGCCCGCCTCCGCAAGGTCGCCGACGGCCAGCACGAGTCCTCCATCACCGTCCAAGACGCCACCTACGACCTCTGGGGCGCCGCCGCCCCCGCACCCGCCGCCGAGCCCGCGACCGCAGGCAAGGACAACTTCGTGCCCCCCGTCGTCAAGGCCAAGCCCCCCAAGACGCTCAAGCACAAGCCCATCTCCCTCACGGCCTCCGGCAAGCCGCTCCCCGCCGTCGTCAAGCCCTCGGGCGGCTACTCCTACAACCCCACCTTCGACGACTACGCCGACCGCCTCGAGGCCGAGTCCGCCAAGGCCGTCGCCGCCGAAGAAGCCCGCCTCGCCGCCGAGGAGGCCGAGCGCCTCAAGCGCGAGGCCATCGCGCGCTCCGCCGCCGAGGCCGACGCCGCGGACCGCCGCGCGCAGCTGTCCGAGTGGGACGAGGACTCGGCGTGGGAGGGGTTCGAGTCGGGCGTCGAGAACGACGACGACAAGCCGTCGCAGAAGCGCCCGCAGCGCAAGACGCCGCAGCAGCGCAACCGCATCAAGCGCCGCAAGGAGGCCGAGCGCGAGGCGAAGCACCAGCTCGCGATGAAGAAGAAGGCCGCGCAGGCGGAGCGCATCAAGCAGATCGCCACGGAGCTCGCCGAGCGGGACGCGGCCAAGAGCGCGCTGGAGCTCGCGCGCGAGGTGGGCGAGGGCAGCGACGCGGACGACGACGACGAGGACATCGACGACGACGCCCCGCTGAGGAGACGGCAGCTCGGCAAGTACAAGCTGCCGGAGAAGGATCTGGAGCTGGTGTTGCCGGACGAGCTGCAGGATTCGCTGCGGTTGCTGAAGCCCGAAGGAAATCTGTTGAAGGATAGATACCGTAGCATGTTGCTGCGCGGCAAGGTTGAGGTGCGGAGACATCTTCCGTTCAAGAAGCAGGCCAGATCCAAAGTCACAGAAAAGTGGTCATACAAGGATTTCAAGATTTAAAGGGGGTATATACGATAGAAGGCATCATAAAAGTGGTAATACAAAAGCGTCGACATTCACTTTCACTCAATTGGCCAGGCAGAGGTTGGATCTTTAACGACAAAATGGAATTCAGAGACCGTCTACGCCCCTTTCTAACTCTTTTATCCCCATGATTCGGCATCACTTGGGGATGCATCTCATGCCCTCGTACTCCCCAGGGTATGCTAACACAAAAGAAAATCATACAACACTCGTGTCTTGATTTTAGTAGGTCATTAAATCTGTTGAGTATTAGTAAAGGTCCAATCATTAGGGGAACATGAGAGCTTACCTCTTCCAAAGAGGCCACGCTTGGCCCAGTCCATGGCAAGCAAAATACGCGTCCTCAGGCTGACGCTCTGAGCAAAGTAGACAGATCGCCACATGTAAACCGCCCACAGTCCACCGGCAAAGCTCCAGCCCTGTCCCCAATCAAAGACGGCCGAGTTACCAATGTACGCCAAGCTTCCCAAGTGGCGGTACTCGAACGCTCTATAAACCACTGCGTCGATATCACCGTCGAAAACCTGGTTCGCCCTCAGCCCTTCCGAGGTGCGTGCCATCTTGTTGAACTTGTGGGCAAGGTACTGTCCCTGCTGATGCGCACGCTGCGCCGTTGCGGGGAGCGAGGTGAGTTTTGAGTCAATCTGCTTCAGGAGCTCTCTAAGCTCGCCAAAGTTGAGGGTGCCGGACTGATCCTTGTCAAACTGCTCGAAGAGCTTGTCAAGACGCTTGAGATGGCCGACGGCCTGGGGAAAGCGTCTGCGAACATCGTTGGCAACGTCGCGCCAGTCGGTGAAGTGGAGCTCGAGGGTCTCCGGATCTTTGCCACGCTTGAAAGCAAGGCCACGAAGGAAGGTCATGATATGGTCGGCAACATTGTTCTGAACAGTTGAGCAGTCGCCGATGGCGTAGACATCGCCCAGGGGTGTTCCATTGAGACGGAGATGAGTATCAGTCTCCAGAGCGTGACGGTTCGTCTGTGACGGGCCGAGCTTTGCAGACAGGCGCTTGCAGAGGTCGGTCTGGGCGACACCCGTCGACCAGAGGCAGAAGCCCATGGGGAGTTCCTTGGTGACAAGAGAACCATCGGGCTGCTTCTGTGTGAAGATGATCTTGTCGGGGAGAACCTCCTTGACGCGCGAGTTGGTGAGCACATCGACCTGGTCGCGGGCAAAGTGCTCTTCGGCATACTTTGAAACCGTTTCATCGTAGGTGTTGAGAATGTGGCTACGGCTCTGGATCAAGTGGACGGAAATTTCGTTGCGAAGGAGCTTCGGGAAGTGCTGGGTGAGGTCCTCGTTGAGCATGTCGAAGAGTTCGGCTGCGAATTCAACACCGGTAGGGCCACCTCCACTGACAACGAAGGAAAGCAGACGCTTGCGCTCGTCATCGGAAGTCGTAGGTAGGCAGGCCTTCTCGAGGTTGAGCATAACCTGGTTACGGACCTTACGGGCGTCGCTGATGTCCTTGAGGAAGTGCGCGTTCTCGAGTCCCTTCACACCGTGGGGGTTCGTAGTAGATCCAACAGCAATTACCAGCTTATCGTAGGGAACATAGAAACGTCTCGTGTTGCCAGCTTCGTCGGTGTCTGAACACTCAATCAGCTTGTGCGAGAACTCGACGTCCTCTGCGCAAGCACGAATGAAGTGGCCGTTGACGCGAGCGAGGATTCGGCGCACAGGTTCAACCAGAGATCGCAGTTCCAGGGTTCCAACAGTAGCAGACGGCAGCATAGGCGTAAACAGGAAGTAGTTCGTCGGCGAGATTACAGTTACGTGGTAGTCGTCTGGGTTAAGCTCTTTGAGCATGGCAACGCCACCCCAGCCGCCGCCCAGAATAACCAGTTTCGGCTTGTCCTTGGTGCTCTTCATGCCCTCGGTGTCCAGGTCGTCGATAAGTACGTCAGCGATGGGCAGGTTCTTGGGCCCGCCGCGTCTGGGGTTCAGTGCTAGCTCCGAGACGTGGATCTCGAACTGGTCCGGGTGTTCCTTGTAGGTAGAAGCGTCGTAGATGAAGAAGCCAACAATGCCGAGGCCGACGAAGATGATGCCGCCGCCGAGCCATGCCGCGCCGCGGTAGGCAAGCCAAAGAAGCCGGGATTTCGGTTTGGAGCTGGTGGTCGTGGTGGTGGTAGAACTAGAGGCGGCGCGGACGAGGGGACTCTTCGGCAGGCCGTGAGCGTTGAAGAAGTTCGTAAGGGGTGTTCGTGTTCGAGATCGTTGGGGGACATTGGTGAAGGCGCGCCTTTGCGGCAGCGCCGCGAGCGGCTGTCTGCATGGCGGCAGGGCCTTGAGCAGGCTGGCTGGCGATGGTGTCTGCCGGCTTGCGCGGGTCAGGCGCATCAGCGCCGAGGTAGTGGGAGGCATTTATTGATTATCGTGTATACTTGGTTTCGAGCGGAATGAATGTGCTGGTGATTCAACAGGGAGATGTCATGTCGAAACGAGCGAAGGGAGCACGACAGCTCTGTGGGAGGGTCGATCGTGGAAAGTCAGGTGCAGCAACAGTAGACAGACAAGGGAGAATCGTTGGAGAGTGGAAGCTTTCTTGATTCGAGATCAGGATGAGAAAATCAAGGTGTAATGTACCTAAATGGCTACGAAAAAAAGAGCGACCTAATGGAACTGGCGGGACAGCTGCCCTGGCCATAACGTATGCGTAATGATGCTTGCCCGTACTAGGTCAATTACAGGCGCAGGGCGTGTTGTCACTGGTCGCTGGCGACATGGAAGGCGCTGGCTGCAGTGGTCAACCTCGAACCTCCGAGGAGCTCCTTTCCCGGCGACTCCAGCCAAAAGTGTCGTCATAGGTCGGTTAACCCGAAAAAACCTGCCTTCCATTGCATGCAATTATGCAGCACGGCGCCTACCGCCAGAAGCTTCTAAGCAGCACCCAGCGTCTTCATCAGTCTTCTTCCCGTCTGTCTCTCTGCCCTTGGGACTCTGGCTATTCGCTTCTTCAGCGATGTTATTTTTTTCCCGAATTTCTGAAAATGTGCCTCGCGCCCGTTCCGAGAGGCAAACAGCATGCCGTCGTCAACCGAACTCTTCTCGGACTTTCGTCCCAAGTTCTGGGCCCGTGTCGGCGCCGCGTCCCTGATCCGCCGAGCTGATAGCTTGCCTCCCTGCAAAATCTGATAATGGCGACCCTGGCGACGCCAAAAGACCTCAGTCAGCGGCGTCAAAGACCCATGCCGGCTGCCGTGGCAAGCGTGCAGACCCCACCCCTTTCGCAGTGCTTGTCCACTTCTTCGGTGCCTCCTTCGGCCAATTGAAGATGGGCCGCTGGCCAATGACGTCCGTTGACAACCAGCGATGCCGCTGCCAGACACGGATTGACGGATCTTGCATACGAAAACTGCGTCTTTTCTTCACGTCTGACGGTCTGGGAAAAAAGGGCTGCATTGTGTCGCATTCGCAACATCCCGGTGGAGGCTCTGTCAGATATCTTGGCATCCCTATGGGATATGCGGCTTTTACTGCTAGACCCTTCCTGTTGCTACATGAGTAAGGGTATTATTTACTGGAGCACATGATAAAGGACGCAGCCTCATCTTCTACATGCGTGCCTTAGCACCGAATAAGTCGAGGTAAGGTCAAGGCAGGGCAGGGCAGGGCAAGGCTAGCACCGGAAGTATCTCTTCTCGACCCAACGATCCTCAATGTCTGCAAGCATATTGCAGAGCACAATCGTGATGCCGGGGAACACCTTGGCCAGACGGTGAACTCCCAATCTTCCGGCGGCGTAGCAAGCCAGCACGATCTTCTCCTGCGCGACGCCGTGGTCCACGAGGACCTGCACCGCCATGAGTGCCGCGCCTCCGCTGGCCATTTGCGTGTCAATGAGCAAGACAGCCTCGTGCTCGTCAATGTCATCGGGCAACTTGAGGTAGTGCAGCTCAGGCTCTCCGGTCCGCACGTTGGACTGGATAAGGACCCTGCCCGTCCTCATGTCGGGGACGACCCGCTTCAGGGCCGTCTCGAACGCGGCTCCGCCTCGGAGAACGAGCACTGCACTTACATTGCCCTTGGCCACAAGACCGTTGTATTTATATCCCTGTGGCGTGGCGATCGTCTTCTCTTCAAAGTGCACGTTGTTGAGCGCCCTACATCATTAGTTTGCTGCCCGAGAGGTTGAGGATGATGCACTCACTGCTCGATCAGGAGACAAGCCAAGCGGTCGAAGTAGAAGATGAAGTCCTCGCCCGAGGTGTCAATGTCCTGGATGATGGTGCTCATGCCTCTCAGCTGCGGCGTCTGTTCCAAGACTACGACCCTGTCGGACAGAGGCTCGCTGGCGGCAGCCAGCTCAAGCTGTGTCAGGGCTGCACGGTGATGGGTCGATTTTTCAATCAACTTTCGCTCAATGTACTGAACGACCATGGCTGTTCGTTGATTCAGCAACGCTCACTCACAACGCTCATGTCTACTCACCCATCGCAACTCGGTTCTCAATTCCCCTTGGGACAATAATGTCTATGCAGCGTCAGCACGGATGGTAGAGAGTTTCATAACACTGAGATGCCTTACCTGCCACCTTTCGCTGCGGCTCGACAAACTTTTCAAAGTTGGGCTTCACGAAGGTGAACCACTGCTTCATGATGCCCTCCACATCACGGCCACGTTCCTTGACATCTCTCAAAACTAGGAACCGAGGTCAGCTTTATGCATCCCTGCATACGTATTCATCGCTATTATGCACTGACCTCTTCGAGACAGGCAAGTATCAGCATCGGCCTCACAGAATATCTAGACAGCTGTGAGAAGGCGGTAACCGAAATCTGGAGAGATCATATTTACTCTCATATCCAGGAGGTCAATGATGCGCGGGTCGTGAAGGGCAAAGATACCCTCGAGGATGATTACGTGAGGTGAGTAGATTGTTGTGGTGTTTTCCATACGCTGATGCTTGGAGAAGGAGTAGATGGGGATTTCTGCACGCTTGCTGGTAGGCGTAAGTCATAATTCGGTAAGAAATTTCATCGACAGCAGACAGCAGATCCTCTGATGTTTGATACTGTCATCTCAGGACCATTGTCACTTACCCAGCTTTGAGATCTCGGAGGCAATCCACAAGCACATTAAAGTCGATGGCCTGTGATAGGTCAACAACCGCTTTTCACATTCGCGGAAACTAACCCACCTCTGGTGAATCAAAGTCAAACTCGTTCGCAAATGCCTTTTTAGATTGCTCAGGAGTGAGGGGGTTGTAGAAAGAGTCCTGATATCACAAGTCAGGGGCGATGCAATGTAGTGGTGGTTGGCGGGGTAAAATTGCACACATACCATGGACAAAATCACCACCCAAGGCAGATTCAGCTTCCTAACAATGGCGTGGGACAGCGTGGACTTGCCCGAGCCCGAGCTGCCGGCGATGCCAATGATGCTGACGTCTGCCCATGGTGGTGAGTAGTGCGTTCGCTTCTGGACTGTCACATGAGACTCTGTGCCGTTTGTCTCTGCCATTTCGGAGCTCGCCGACGTGGAGGGGTGCAGGCGATGGCGGATAGTTGCAGCTTGGACCTCGAGTTCCTGCAGCTCAGGAGTGACGACGGGTGAGGGGCACGCTGCAGGAGTTGCCGGTCGGTCTTGAAAGTCTCTGCTTCCTCGCAGTTGAATGAAGGAAGAGAAGGGTATAAGAATGGAAGAGAGGGATGAGGTGGTGGTGAGGTGAGGCAAAAGTTCAAGGGTCCAGTCTCCAAAGATAAGCGCTGAGGGGATGCTGGACTTTGACAAGCCTTCAGTGTGGAGCACCTGGCTGTAAAGGTAAGGTAACCTAGGTCCTGGCGAAGTTGCGTCGGGACAGTTGATGACCAGAGATACTACGCCCGCGAAGCAAATGAAATCTTGTATGTAAATGCGATTTGATAGTATGTTATGTTGGAGGTGTCAAGAAAGTCTGAAATGATGTAGAAAGAAGGAAAGGGGGAGTTGTAAACGGGAGGCTGTGTCGTGTGCCTCTTTACTCTAAACCGACCTGGTAAACATCGGCGGTCGCCTTACACCGGTTCTAGACGCTCGCAGCCTCCTCACTGATCTACGGAAACTCCCTTACCTTCTTCTACTGCATAGTACCTACTTACCTACCATACAACCACAGCGAGGTGACTTTCGCTTAGGCCTAGGGGCCCAGACGTGAGCACTGAGGCTTCGCTCCCAAACGCTGGACAGTCGGGTAGTGTTCCATTTAGCTTTCGTACCTGCCTGTCTTGTGCTCGTGGTGGAGCTTACCCTGTATTTTTCCTCCTCTGGCTGCCCTGTATGAGGCGCGATGCCCCTCGCCATCTCAAGCAGCTTTATCTGCAGCCCTGTGCTTTTCTTGCCCTGTCGCCAGCCCTTCCAGCCCGCTTTCAGCAGCGGTGCTCATGTGGCCCATCTCACTTACGTAACCCAGCCTGCCCCACCTCCCCCACCGGCTGATTCTGCAATTGGTGCGCTGCAGCCGCAAAATCTGGAACCAAATAAAGCTCCGCTCCAGCCTCTTTCTCTTTGTTCTGACGTTTTCTCCTTCTTCCACATCCAATCCTTTCTCCGTCCGCTTTGCAGCTTCTTTCAAGCTCCAACAACAAAACCACGGGGCCTCGACCGGCCATCCCAATGTGACGACGGCCAAGTTTTGATTCCGCTTCACCATTTTTTTCTTCATGATTTAGGCTTGCTTCGACGCCTTATCCCCGACATCGCATGTCAGGATTGCCAGACATCAACGACCCAACAGCGATAGCAGTCTGGAATAGAGCTGCTGCTCGCCTCGTGCGGGAGACCCTGGAGAGAATCATGGTCCGTTGAAGCTGCCTCCCTTCCCTGGGGGCTGTGGGCTAAGATGTCATTCAGACTTCGTCTGCGTCGACCGCTACTCCCATGAAACATGCCTTCGAGAGGCGTGTCCAGGACGTCAAGTCGCCCAAGAGGTAAGCCCGTTCTCTTTCACGCTAGTTCCACGCTAGCCTGTCTCGCGCGCAAACCTCCTCCCCCATCCAGCTCACATGATGATCGACTATCAAATGGGAATCTCTCCTAGCAATTAACATGCGGAGAACTCGATATAAAATTTTACCCTGACACTGCTGCTTCACCTTTCTTTTGCAACACATACTTCATTTGCAAAAAGAGGCTCATGCTAATATGGACCTCCAGCGACATCAACGCCCTGATCCTCGACTACCTCACGATGGAGGGCTACTCTAGGGCAGCCGACAAGTTCAGCAAGGAAGCCAACCTTCAAGAACACCCGATCGATGAGACGGTGAAGATTCGCCAGCAGATCCAGAGAGCTATCCACACTGGAAGCATCCAGGCTGCCATCGAGGCACTGAACGACTTTGACTCCGAGGTATGTCGATTTTGCTTGAATATGTCTTCCCTCTTTCGAGCTGTGATTAGAAACCGAGTTTTACATGCACCACTCATAGCGCCTTCGGGCCCTTTGATGAGGCACACCATTATTCAATGAGCTACCTTTCCTACTTCATCTTGTTAAATGTGCAACATCTTCCTGTCGCAACGACTAACAGATGGACCAGATTCTGGACAGGGATCCTACCCTCCACTTTGCGCTTCTGCGCCTCCAGCTCGTCGAGCTGATCCGGTCGTGTACGGCGACGCCCGGTGGAGATATCACACCCGCCTTGACCTTTGCCACGCACCACCTTGGTCCTCGAGCGCCAACGGACCCTCGATTCCTCAAGGATCTGGAGGAGACAATGGCCCTCCTGGTGTTCCCTCACAGCGATCTCGAGCCCCAGCTGGCCGCCATACTGCACCCTGACTTGAGACGCGGCGTGGCAGACGACGTCAACAAGGCTATCCTGCAGCGTGAGACAGAGCGTAGGGAGGCCTCGATTCGAAACCTGATCCGGATGCGTGCCTGGGCTGAAAACACTGCCCGGGCTGAGAAGAAGGCGCTACCAGACAGGATAAGCATTGGCCTCAACGGGGACGGCGACGCCGACGTTCACGACCCCATGGTGCTTTCCTCTTAGGTGCAGGCAGTGAAATTGACCCTGCGTCCCCAAGGGGGCTCAGACTCGGCTGTTTCCTAGATTGAGCCGGGACGCCAGGAGCAGAACGGACCTCGTTCCGACTCGGCTGATACCCAGGACGCGTTGGAACATTACGAGTCCGAAGATTCATATTACGATGGTGTTTTTGATGAGTTTCACGACTCGGAATAATTGGCATTAGGGACAAGGTAGCAAGGCGTTGGGAAATGGAGGATCGGTGTATCCTCGAACGATATCATGATACTCGGGATAAACAGCGCACCGAACAAACAATAGAAGCTTAAATGGCATTGTCACTATTAATCGCTCTTCCCGCAATCTCATGCCCCCGTTGAGCGCCTTTACATGTCTGTGTGCAGTGTGAAAAGCCGAGAGCAGAATCCAGAGCTTCCGTAAGACAAGTCTGACTTGTAGGAGCTTGAATGGCGTTATGTCCGCTGTGCAATTCTTGTCTAACACACTGCTCCTCATGCCACCATGAGAACGTACTAGAAACGTTAAAAGCATTTGCTGGTTTGTAGCCGGAGCTCTCATTCTACGAGCAACCACGGTTTGAGCTCAACGAAGCTCGGATACACATCTCGCAGGCGGGCCCGGAACTGACCAATAGCGGACCACCAAAGTCCGCTGACATTGGCCCTTCCTAATGCGCTTCAATAAAGTCTCGTTGTACACTCAACTCTACTACTCAGAAATATCTCATGTATATTCCATCACATAGTCGTAGTACGCGCGTTCCGGGAGAATGAACAGACCAATGGAAGGTGTGAAAAAAAAAGTTTCTTTGCAGGGCGTCTTATGTACAGTACAAGTTTCTTTTTTGGCTTGGTCGTCTATTTGGTGCGGATGTGCTTGAGCTTCTTGGGGGAGTAGAGGAAGTTGTTGGCGTAGGCCTTGGGGCGGATCCTCCTGGACTGCGGCTCCTGCACGAAGTACTCGTAGCCCTGCTTCTCGGCGAAGTGGATGGCGTCCTCCTTGCTCTTGAAGTTGAGCTTGGTGCCCTGCATCATGTCGCCGGACGACTGCCAGCCCATGAGGGGGTTCTCCCATCTGTGGCCCTTGGGGAGGATGTCCCAGTCCATCCGCCAGTGGCGGCCCTGCCAGTCGCCGGACTGCGTCGCGGGCTTGGCCTCCTGGTAGATGCTGGTCGTGATTTGTTAGTAAATGTCCGGGTCCCGTACTTGTGTCTTTGGGGAAGCTTCGTGGATGGGGAGCTTTGAGATGCGTGCGTACCGGACGGTTCGGGCCTGGAGCTCCATGGGAGCGCCGGAGAGGACGGCGGCCTGAAGGTAGGGGACGTCTTCGCTTGCGTCCTGGATCTTCTTAGGGACGGGAGTGAAGGTGCTGTTGGAGGCTCGCAGGTTAGCCATGGGTGTTTTCTCGGCGTCCCGGGTAGTCCCAATTGGGCGCCCGGGCGGTACGGGTATCCTCACGAGGTGGCCTTGTCAGCCTGGATGGTGTAGTCGGGCGCGTTCTCTTGCGTCGAGGGAGCGACGGCGGGGGGAGCGGCGGTGGTTGTGGCGACGGAGCTCTCGAATCGGCGAGCAGTCAGCGGGAGGGCGGCCCGCATCGGGGCGGCGCTGCGCAGCAGACGGGCTGCGCCCTGGACGCGGAGGGAAGCCATTGCGACGGGGGGATGGCGAAATCGGCGACTCCTTCGGAAACGGTTGTAGTCGATTTGGTGATGGTGGTTGATGTTCGGCAAACAGCCTTGCCTGGGTTGGCTGCCGCTGCCGCCGCCCAGGGACCCACCCTCCACCGGGTGCATCGCACTCTGATTGGCCAGCCGCAAGAACCTTGACCCGAAGAGAAACGAGTGCTTTTCGTTCAAACCTCACGTTCGGCAAATCCACCCGCATTTCGCAGCCATCTCAACCCCCCCAACGTCGAAACGAAGGTCAATTGATACCCTCCCGCGCCGTCAATTGACTTGCTCATCCCTAGCCGATAGATACCTCCGCCCTCCTCGCGAAAATGAGCTTCGTCACCCGCCGCGGTCTTTCGACCCTTATCCCCCCCAAGGTACGCTAGCTCTCGGGTATCCCTTTCCGCCCGCCCGGTGTCGTTTGGCGAGAGCTTCTCGGCCGGCGGGGTGTCTTTGCAGTTTGGCTAATTGGGATGCATCTAGGTCGCCTCTCCCAAGGTACGATATCTCTTGCGATTCTGACGTGTTTTGATGGATGGCCGAGGTGGTGCGAAGATAACGCCGCGAAAGTCGGAGGTTCGGGCGGGACGGTGCAGGATGCGGCCGGAAACTGGTTCAAGAGGCGGACGGGGCTCCTCGGAGCTTTGGAAGGATTGCGAGACGACGGCAGGCGGTGCACGCAGTTGCGACATGCGGTTGAAAGAGGCGGGACAGAACTTATTACGCTGGCCGGATTTGATGATGTTTGTTGGTTGATGGGGATGGTTGGCTAACACGCGCAATGTTCGATCCAGGCCCTTGGTGCGGACCCCAACGCCGTCCGCATGCAGCGCGTCGTCAACTTCTACGAGAAGCTCCCCCGTGGCCCGGCTCCCGAGGCCAAGGCTTCTGGCATCCTCGGCCGCTACGCCGCTAAGCACTTCAACGGCAAGAACGCCTCTGCCAAGCGTATGTTGCGACCTCCTCCGAGACGACGAATGTGTGAAGAGACACTGCTGACAGGTCGCGCGCAGCCATCATCCACGCCATCGGCTTCCTCCTCGTCGTCGGCTACGCCCAGAACTACTACTTCCACCTCCGTAAGTTTTTGCCTCTGTGTTTTTTCTGGGATCCCTGCGGGCGCGGGGCAGTTCGGATGAAAAGAGATACGAGGTGTAGATGTTTCAACGGATGGGATTTGCTGACGTCTCTTGAACCGTGACAGGCCACCACAAGAACAATGCTCACTAAGCTACTCTCTCCCGATCGGATGTGTAGTTCCAGCCTGAACCCGTAGGCTGTGTAATGGCATTGGGACTGTGTATACAAGAATTAGAAGCTCTATTTTCTCCGAGAGGAAGCTCCTCGGCAAATTCCCTTGTGTCTTGTCACGACGTGTTTGACGACTTGTGAAGCTCCAACGCTAGCTTTGTTGACCTCATGTAGAGCTTACAATGAATGGACTACGTTGCTGAAGATTGGCTGAAAGTCTCGCAGGCAACTGTCCACAAGACTATGTCTGCCTTTACGCCTTTCCACTGAGTATGACCAAGCATAAGTGCGCCCAGTTCGATCTCAGCATTGTAGCTGCTGCGGCAGGTATGCTCATATCAAGCTCTGCGGTTCATTCGCTATGTCCATCTTCGTCTTTAGCACTTCAAGAGCTCTCAGAAGCAGTATGTGCCGTCTGCTCGTCTATGTTCGGATATGCAGTGACCCCTCAGATGCGACCCCGGATTTTTCGGTTCGGCTAAGGCCACCTACAAGTCGAGCGAGTGGCAGAGGCGACCACAGGTGCCGAGAGTTTGTTTCAGCTAATGGAAAGATTAATCGAAAAGTGAGTGAGTGTTGCGTAATACTCAGTCAAGTCTTTGCACCCCCAACAAACCAGCCGACCGACCAGTCAGACAACCACCACTAGCAAGACGGGATGCAACGGGCAAAAGGGAAAAGTTGGGAAAGGAGAGGACTGGGCATTGAGTTTGAGCTCGCCATACACATGCATCCATCCCAGTGGCGACACAGGACTCCTTATCATGTAACGACTGTCGTCGACCAACACTTGGTAGCAGTCAGTAGCCTTGTAAGCTAGGTCTGTAAAACAAGTGTCAGTCGGAGAAGTGCGGGTGCGCACTCGCGGCCCTTTGCGATGCTCAGACTGGGGGACAGGCCGATCAATGCAAAAAGTCCAAGAATAGGCATTCGATGTCGGGGGATCCCGCGTTGGTTGGTGCCTGCCTCTTGTGAGGAAAGAGCAGGGAAGAGACTGGCGGCACAGTACTAGTGGCGCACAGTGAGTCATCTGGCCGCACTGTCACAGCCTCACGAAGCCGTCGGGTCGGTGGTGGTGTGTCCACGTCGGCGGAGAGGCCCCAGCAGGCTCCACTCTTTTTTCCCTCACCTGCCTCCCCTCATTCTCACCACCCACCCACCGTGCCACCTAATGGGTACAGTCAAGGCAGGGCACCTCAGCCCGGCCCAGTGCTTGAAGTGCGCTGTGTCCCTGCGAGCAGTGTCTGTGCCCATGGTTTCTTTTGGGTTACGATGTTGCAATAAAATACCCCCAGATGGTGATGCGTGAGGAAATAGAATATAGAATTAATCTAGGCAAGAGATTTACGAGAAACAAAAGAAGTAGAGAAAAGAAAAACAAGAAACAGCGGCCTTTGGAGCCAAACGAGTGCTGTCAGGACGTACCTTAGGTACACCTACTGAAGTGCCGTCCTTGAGTGCGACGGGAACCTATGACCACTACCTGTACCAGCCCGTAGGTGGTTCAGCGCCCAGTGCTCCCCTGCCGCACGCGCACGCTATTCCCTGATTAGGTGCAGCTCCTCTGGAAAATCAACCTCACAACCATCACAGCCGCATCGGTGCCATTTTACACCACCTCGCCTCAGCGCTCCCTTTTTTCTACCTCCCACCTAGAATCCCACGACAATCGGGACGACGATCCGCGACGATTCCCCTTCCCTCGATCGCGACGAGTACCGCGCCGACGATAACCTCGACAACCACCGCAGGCTCGATTATTACCCCGAAACGCCGACCACTCGAGGCAAGCGACCGCCCACCCCAACCTCGCTCCTCCTCCGCAGCGCAGCACGACGTATGATGGCTACTGAAGCCACCCTCGCCCCCGTCGATGCTTCCTCCGAACCCAAGCTCGTGAGTGCTTCCCCTCAAAATCACCCAGCGCTGCCGGTTTAGAGCGCCGAGAGGCGTCGTCTAGAGCTAGGACGGCGACGGACGCAATGGAGTTGCGGACGGAGACCACGACGGCAGAGATGCCGGAAGGTCCCCACGTCCCCCCCTCCCAACTCCAACCAAAACCCATGCCGCATCACGATGGCTAACTTGCGCAAACAGACCAACGACAGCGGCGCCCACGATGGTCCGAACCGCGCAAAACTGAATGGCAGCCCCGCAGCCTTCGATGACCTCGAGAACAAGCACATCACCGGTGTCGAAGAGGCCATCTCAGCAGATGTCAGCGTGAGCGGGGGCTCAGATACGGAAGCATCGAGGGCTCGAGATGGAGAAAAGGGCCACGGAAGGACGTCATCTACCGTCAAGAAGCCCGCGACCTTTAAGGCTGTGTCTGTCAACAAGACCTTCCTTGCCGCGAAAGGCGCCGCTGCCGCCGCCGCCGGTAGTACCGCTTCGAAACCCGCCGACAAGAGCTCCGCAAGTCTGTTGAGCTCTTCACCCTCTGGCACCTCTACCCTTTCGTCGCGACCCCGACTTATTGCAAAGTCGGGCAGCGGCACTGGCAACGTTCCGCGACTTTCGGCAGCCAACGGTACCAACGCATCCGGCCCGGACCCCAGCGCAGTATGGAACAAAAATCGACGTAAGGCTGTCGGGAAATCGTGGAGGCTTTGGTCTTTGCTAATCTTCATCCCCAGCTGCTCCGCCTCCGGAGCCCAAGAAATTCACAGATGAGGAACTTAAGAAGTACGGCATCCACATGGCGAATCGATTGGCCCCGGAAAGCGCACAGGCGCAAGGTAATTGGGCGGACATTGAGGACGATGATGACGACTGGGCGCCCGAGACCATCACCTGGACCGACGGTACCAAGACAACATTGCCGCACCCTGATGAGACTCCCGCTCCGCCTCCCGAACCGACTCCGGCGCCCGCGCCAGCTCCTCCAAAAGAGAAACCGATCGAGAAACCGAAGTCGCCCGCGCCTCCACGCAACGCCCCGTCCCCGTCCATGAAACCCGGTGTTCTTGCCTCTGGAAAGGGTCTGATTCTCAAGGGCGGTTCAGCCGACAAACCAACGCTTGTCGCAAAGCCACCTGCTCCCCCAACACCCGTCAAGTCGCCATGGGCGCCTCTTCCACCCGTTGAAAAAGCGCCTCCCATCGTCGCGGAGCCCCCGCCTCAAGCAGGACACAGATTCGCCCCCAGAGATCAGCCAGGCCGCAACAACACGCCGCCGCCGTATGCGAGAGAAATCGCCGCCGACGACTTCAATCGGTCTGCGTGGAGAGAAGGGCCTGGTGGCGGAAACCGGGAGCTTTTCAACTCCCAGTCTGGTCGTTATGAACCAGTCAATGACCGAAGGGGATCGTTCCGATCTGATGCCAGGCAGCCTCCCGTTCTGCAACGCCCCTCCCACTCTGATCATCCTGAGCCGTCTGCGGCTTTCCAAACTAGTAGGACAACGATGCCCGATGGCCCCTTTGGTCGACGCCGCGGATCCTCGAACGTCAGTGGCGGAAGCGGTTCCTACATGCAGAGACCTGGCAAGCACGAAATACCTCTGCCTCCCCAAGATCTGCTCAATGCGCGCAGAGGTTCTATTACAGGCTCGATCGATAGCCCCGTCTCGCCGCGGAACTTCTCCCCCTCAGGCCTTCAGCATGGCCCCCGGATGCACTCGAACCAGCAGTGGCAGCCCCGCGCTTCCCCGGGTACCAACTACGCCAGCCTTCACTCAGCCGGACCACCCGAGGGACGTCCGGTCCAGCCGCCGCCAATGGCTCGTCTCGAAGAGGATCTGGAATTGCAAAAGAAGATTATGCGCGAGAAGCGCGAGCTGGCAATGCAACGAAGACGTGAAGAGGAGGCACGTGAGGAGGCTGCGAGGAAGGAGCGCATCAAGGCCAAGCTGGATGCCATGGGACCGCCACCGGAACGCAAGAGTGCCAAGAAGGACTCCCCAGAGAGCGCAAGTGCCACCATTCAGCCCCCGGCTCAACAAGGAGACGGCTCCGCTGGTTCAGACACCGTATCGCAGTCTAGAGAGTCTGCGGCAAGCTCTGGCCCGTCGACCGTACCTACAACCGTGACGAGCGCCAGCGAAAAGCCTTACGGCGAAAGACCTACGACTGGCGACCCCGAACATCGAAGACCTGGACATGACGCAAGACAGCCGAATCTGTGGGACGCGCAAACTCCAAAGCAACCCGACCGCCTGCCGACCTGGGGATCTGCTGGGCAGCAGGGAAAGAACGTATGGGGATCTCCTAACAATGATCGTGGTCTAGGAAATGGCACATTCAACACTGACATTGGACGCCTTCCTGAGTCACAAGCTGGCCAGCTGCCTCCGACCCAAGCTAGGCAAGGCCCCGCCCCCATTGCGCCGCCAAGCGCACAACGTGTTCAGAACCAGCCTCCTCCGACAACTCAGCCTCGCCCGGCTCCCGGACCCAATCGTGACTTGAACGAGATGCGGAACAGATGGGCCAACTCAGTGTTGGATGGCGATAAGTCACTTCTCGACGAGCGGAGAACTCAGCGTCTGGAGCGTGACCGTCAGCTCAACGAGCGAGGTCTCACTATTGAACAGGCCCAACCCGCAATCAAGGATACTTGGAGACCTTCCGGAGAGGGCAGGCGTGAACCTGCTCATGTTGTTCATCACGATGTTGCAGCCGGCTCCATTCTGCCTCCCTCTGGACCAGCCGCATCTCAGGCACGGCCATCCCGGTTCTTTCCCCCCAAGGATAGCAGAAATGACGTCTCAAACCATCCTGCTGAGCGATCCAGACCCAACTCGCCCTCGCCCCCGCCGCCGGAGGTGTACGGCCATCCTGCTTTCGATGGCGACGCTTCGCATCCCCACGTCTCCCTTCCCCGCCCGAGATACGTGGTAAAGCTGCCGCCTTCGGCAGTCGCGGAACCTACAGCAGCCAGGTCCGGCGGATCATTTGCTTGGGCGAGCCCCGCCGGCTACAAGGAACCCAATGTTTACACGCGCGGTGCCTACCAGCAAAACAATGCCTCGCGACAGCAAGAGCACGAAAACTGGCAGGATCGAATCAACAACCTTCTTACCGGCCGCAAGCCGAACTCACCGCCTAGAGCCCCCGGTGTCGAGCCTGTTAGTAAGAGTGCTCTCGAGTATACAGGCTACTATAACCCCGCAGCAACCGTGTCGCTGCCGCGCTCGGTTGTTCAAAACCTGACAGACGACATCAAGTCTTTCACAACGAAGCCGATGGCGGAGGAATGCTTTGAGGAGCAGGAAATGGGATCTCTGCCTCAGATCAAGCTCCCGCATAAGACGCCCGATGCTGCGTGGCACCCTGCCTCTGCTCCGGCCAAGCCCTTGCCTAGGCGCTTCTGGGTGTCGGATGCTGAACCGACGATCCGAGCTCTTTGGTTCCCCCACGACATGTCATCTGTTGGCAGCGTGTATCGCGTTCAGCTCCCCGGCATGAGCGAAGCAAAGACGGTTCCTTTGCCCTTCTCCCGATCAGCCAGCAACCCACGACGCTCGAGCGGACGAGGCGGTCAAAGAGGATCCGGACCCAGCCGAGGCGGCAAGGGCCGTGAGTCCTCGTACTCTGAGGCAAGCACCTCGACGCCGCCCCCTAGCCGCGGCCGCGGCGGCTACCGCGGGCGTGGAGGCGAGACCTGGTCTCGGCGTAGCCCTGCTAGCCAAACGGCATAAACTTGCACTTTTATCACAACTGGCCGCCACCTTTCTGGAGGCAACACACCGACGACTGTACGTACGCATGCCCGAATAAGCAGTGTACAATTTCGAAACCTTTGATTATGATGCTCCACCGGAACGACGTCAGCACCGGAACGCACGCGAACAACTTGGGTTGGGAGGAAGCGAGAGCGAACTCTTTCTGCGCAAACTTTTTTCTTCTTCTTTACAAAAACCACACGAGCAAGCTTCGTACATCACGCTCTCCCCGACCACGGAATCGAACACCACTCCGGAGCCTGAAACCACCCCCGCGCCTTGCTCTTCGACGCTGATGGAACCTCTTGTTTGATCAAGGTCTCCCGGCTATTTTAAGTACAACCATATTTACATACGCAACGACGAATCGGAGAGAGGGGCGGAAAGACGGACGGCGGCCTGGGGTTGGGAGAACCGGGAGGGAAAAAACGCGGTCTTTTACTACAAACCAACCTACCTGACTGATACTAAACTTGGGGGTGGAGGTGTACGGGATGGAAACATCGGGACGGGGGAGAAGCCTACGGTGTCCCTTTGGTAATTGCAGTTCAGAAAATACACAAACAAAGGATGAAAAGACAGTGGCTTTGCTGTTTGAGATTGCGGTTACTTTGATGGGTGATGATTTTGTGATGTGTGATATGATCCAGTTGTTGACCAGAAGGATGGTCAAACTTGAAGACAACAATGACGAAACTACTCTGGTCTCGCTTCGACGTGCTTCGAAGGCGTTGGACGCGAGACTGGATATCTTAAGTAGACTACTGGAATACTCTTTGCATATAAAGGCCCGGCACAGATCAGCTTTCTTCTCTTTTCCTAGGCACCGACAATCGGCAGGGGCGGTGGGCGCTACGGATACGAGATGGTAACTTTTCCCTGCAAGTTGTGTCGTCATTTCGGCCAAGGAAGGACAAACCAACGTCTGCAAGAAATGCTATGGGGGGCAACGCTGCTTACTTATTCGTGTTGAATGCTCTTGAGAAGGCAGAGGCGACCAACGATGATGGATCGATTTGGGTGTAGACGGACGGGCTTGCTGCTTATGAGGGTCGACGGCTTGATGTTGATGACGTTCTTAGTTCACAAGAGTCGAATCTTAGTGATAGCTACACCATTGGTCAACCGAACAAATTTGCTGTGGGAGTGGAGAGGCAAGATATCTAGGCTGGGGTTTCAAAGTTATATATATAGTTCGCGCCTTGGATGTTGGCTGATTGAGTGTTACTTGCACATAAAGGCCCGGCTCAAATCTTTTCGTTCTTTTGAACCACCGACAATCGGGAGGAGCGGGGGGCGGACGAAGAATATTCGATGCTCGATGAGGCTTGCTCGTTGTAAGTTTTGTTGTGACCGTGGCCAGCAGCAAGGCGATGTCTGCAAGAGCTGACATGGGCAGTGCTTTCTGTCTATTCGTGAATAATACTTACAAGCATCTGCGAAGTGATGGATGACGGTGGCTGGATGATGACGAAGTTAGATTTGTGAGGATTAAGAGCCGGACGGAGATGAGCATGGCACGGGGTCGGATGGATACTAGTGTAAACTACCGTAGTCCGATTCTGGTCGTATTATGGGGTCTCTGCTTCTGTGGAAGGGCAAACAGCTTTTATAGGTGAGGCTGGGGTCGTGGCAGCGATCTTGAAAGTGCCGCTTCCACGTTATCAGTGCACCAGTTGAGGGGTTGTCGTAGCGGACGGATGTTTCTGAGAAGGCGTGAGAGTGAAAGATGTTTGCGGCTGAAAGGTATGATGTGACGGAAGCCTGATGATCTTATACTATCTAGAGGCTTTTGGTATAGATAGGCGTGGGGTTCGCTTCTTTGGCTGTAAAGAAGGCAGAATGATAGGAATCTTACTCTTCACTCGTCGCCACAAAGGCCGGAAGAGTGTGTAGTATGCAACTTCTTTCGAAGTCATGTCACCCCCAAAGAGCCATAGCCGCAGGGGGAAAATACAAACTTTCCTTGTTGGAAATTTGCGGGAATATTCCGTTTATAAAAGTTGAATAAGCAAAAAGCAACAGACATGAAGAGAGAGGAAATAGAATCAGGCGTAATGCTGAGTAGTGGAAGACGCTGCTTGGAGTTGCTACTTCAGAATTGGTTGGTGAGTGCCCTGGTAAGAGTTGCCTTTGCCTGTCAGAATCGCGCCGGCAAGTAATTGGTTGCTGAGAGAAACAGGTCTCGCTCCCCCGAGCGAGCTTTTATGCTATTCATTTGCTGCGTGTTGAGTCACTCGATTCGGCTTCGTGGTAGGGTCTTGTATATCATAGAGAATCAGACACGATGGGGAAGAGCAGCAGAGTCGCTTCCAGATGGCGTCGGTGTGGTGGTGTGGAATCGGCCGAGCACTCAGGTGCTGTCCACTAGAGAAAGTCCGCACGGTAAGTGCGTTTCCTCGACTTACATTCCCACGCAGTTGAGCGTTATTCCAAAGGGAACATGTGACAGAAACTGACGGCCAGCAAGGATGGATGGCTAGCTGGGATAAGTTTGAGCATTGGCTGATGATCTGGTATGAACTTCGCGGCTCTTCTGTGTCCCAGTGGGCAACGCTTCCAAAAGGCTTCGTTTACAAAAATTGCGTCGTTGTATGATGTCATTTCAATTGCTGTTTACAATTTATAGCCTGCTCGCCCATACAGGGATCAAATCAGTCACCAGCTACTCTAAAAAAGAGACACATGGATATGTTCTTCATCACACTTGAACAGTGATCTTCTTGCTTCGGCGTGAGTGGAGTCATTGCGGCTTCCAGCTACTTCTTAGTGGGTGGTCCTTGGTGGTCGAAGTATCAGAAACCTGACGCGTGCCTGATATATAGTTCTTGTTATTGAGTCATCTTGTTGTCTTCAGATACTGTTACGCTTTTTTCCCCTTGGAATCTGTGATGCACGCAATACCTTCACGATGGGTGCGACCAATAGAAAACTCGAAGTTAGGTGAGTACCACAAACTAGAAACAAGTTCTCCGAGATCGCACAACATACTGTCAGATGGCTCAACCCATTGGTTGGTTGTTTTGATGGGAAGACGGGGCGCCGAACCTTCTTATGTTGCGCATTCGGCTCATAGCCATGAATAAAACTAAGAGTCGAGTTATGTATATATTATTCAACTATGACCTAAAGCAGAGATCGTACGGGACATTAGGGAGGTTCTCGAAACTGTTCTCAGCACCTAGAGCTACAGTTCCAATTTGTGCCAAACCACGCCCGGTCTATGACACATGACTCTAGAAGAATTGCTTGCTTGTTTTCGGTAAACGGCACCTGGGCATGATAGGCGAAGGAAGATGAGAAGGGATGCCAGACATGAAGGAGAAAGAATTACAAGATAATATTGCATTAGATTGTCTCTGCCTGATCCATGTTGATTTATTTACTGTTGACAAGATGACAGTACCTCAGTGTATGGGGGCACCGCGAAGTAAAAACCCAAAAGACCTACCTGTGTTCGGGTTTGTGACAAGCTGGTTGCAGAGAACCTAAGCAGGAAAAACCGTAAATACGATGGTTACGAAGATATCCAGACGCCCATAATACAAATGGCCGAAGCTATCATTCAAGCCCTAACTGGATACAACCAGGTTGTAAACCGACGTCAATTTCATCAGGATCGACTCTCTAAGTTTATCTCTAATTCTACTCATCGCTCAAAACATCGAATGGGTTGGATGACCTCTTCTTCTCCGGCAACGCTTGAGGCTCAGTCTCAGCCATCTTCTTTCTCTTCTTCTTCCTGTTCTTTGCCTCTTTCGCTGGAAGTAAATCACTTTCGGGTATCTCGAGTGCTTCTGCAAGCCTAGCTAGGTTCCCTTTGCCAAGCAAAGCCACGGTTGAGTCTACTGTTGGCCATTCCGTCAGAGACGGTAGGGTTTCCAGAAGATCACGAAGCCTGCCAAGGCCCTTGGGCATCTTTGCGGGTTTAACGACTTCCAGAAGAACCAAGACTTGGGAAAGGAGACGGAGAGAGTAGAGCATGGCCTGGACCTGCGCTGACAGGTGAACGACGTCCCATGGGATGAGGCCGGAGCCTGCCTCCACTGAAAGAGCCTGCTTGACTGCTCCAACGCCTACATCGTACTTGCCGTCCACCTTGGAGCAAGCCAGGACCTGTTGAAGAGCCACAGTCTGCCACAGTGACTCGGCCTCTCCCAGGCTATTCTTGACCTGGCTCAGAGTGTCATGAAGAAAGTCGGTGTATTCTTTGATAGATGTCCGAGGAATAATGATGATATTCTTCCCTTGATTCATCCCGTTGTACACTCTTCTGTACTCTCGGACAGGGGGCGACGCTCCTGGTTTCAGCAGGGAAGCCAGACTATACGCCAACTGCCGGACAGAAGCGCTGCTATCCCATGCGCTTGCACGAGCAGGACAGTCTAGGAGTGGCGGAAGGCACATCATGCACCCTTCTGCACCCTTCTCCTCAGATGAGGCAGCGGAAGCCCCTGAGTAGCCAACGAACTGCAGTACGATCTCTGACAGCCTAGCATCAAGTTTGGGATTCTTCAAGCTCCCAAGTACGGGGACCGCGCTCCAATCCGTTGTATCCAGGGCTTCATATGGCTTACAGAAGCTGTGGAAGTCTTCCGGATCAGCGACGTCTCCCTTGCAGCTCTCGAGGACTTGCGAGAATTTGGGCCTGCTGGACTTGGAAAGTTCGTATCCAAACCGCCGCATGCCTTGTCCCTCGGGCAGCTTCAACCGCTTCTCCACGTCCGAGGGACAGAACTTCAATGCAAGGAGGCCATCCTTTCCATCTGCAGAGCCTATGTGGAGGTCCTTGAAAAAGACAACAGCCCCTTCGTTGAGGTCGTGTATTGTGAGGTCAGAGTCGGAGGTTACAATCGTTCCTCCGTTCTTCAGGACATCGTCTGCACAGTAAGCGTCCGCCTCGCCCGGTACCAGACGCACCAAGTCAGCATACTTGTCGGTTTGGCTGAGCTTGTCGACCACGGCAGCGACCAGGAATGGCGGGGGCGGGGTCAGGGGCTGTTCTCTCTTTGGTGCGTCTGTCGGAAAGAGAGGAGGCTGCCTGTGGTGTGTGGCTGAGACCTGCTTGGCTGAACAAGCATTGGGGAATGTTGAGTGAAAGAGCTTCAGTTGTGTTGAAGTCCTTAGTATCCTGTCCAGTCGAACGGGTATCTTTGATGGTGGGAGGAAGCCATCGAAGTAGATTGCAGCTCTGCAACGCGTAAGTCTTCAAGATATGACAGTGCATTGGCTAAGGCATGGTACATGGAGATGTTGTGACTCGTGAGCTTTTCTAACCAAGCGATGGTAGTGTCGCTGAGCAGTTGGTAGGAAGGAAGGCCGGTGCTGCTCCTCGTGCAAAGGTGGTAGATGTGATAGGCTAGTGCAGGACCGTCGATCACAACTCTGTCGCCGTCCACAGGAGCGAGAACGCCATACGGAGCGAGATGATGGATCAAGTGAGGGATGCCCATCTTAATGTCCGTTTCACACTAAGCGCACTTCAAATCTCACACTTCCAAGCGTATGTCAGTTGGCACAAACAATAAATGGGGTGCGTTTGAATGAGTTTTTAAGCTAACCTCGAAATCATCTGTGAAAAATCGTAGGCAAGTGTTTTCGAATAGTGAGTCATGCATATAACGCCAAAAGTATTCTCTACTTGGGGAATCTTTTCCTCAAAGTTTTCTTCCGGCATTAAGAGTTGGGGTGTTGCATATCAAGGCGTACCTTCTTCACGACCTTGATGTTAGCTGCACTTGCCTCAGAGGGGCACAAGCAGCATCGCGGGGTCCCAGTGTCCGGCACGGTGCAGCTGAAAATTTCTGTAGGAACGAGGCTGGTCCGGGTCGGATAAATACAGTACGGACCAAGGCCTCATCCGGCTGATTATCGCAGTCGCACTGTTCCGCCCCCCACTCTTCAGCTGGCCCGACCCCGTTTGTCGGCTTAACCACCCCCGGCCTCTCCCCCCTGCGCCCAACTCAATTTTTCCTTTCGCAGCAGCCCGCAAATAAAAGCTCCCCGCTACGCGAACCAAAACTCTTCGACCCTCTCGCATTCTTCTTCGCAAAATGCGCGGCACTCTCATCTTCGCGGGCTCTTCATGCCCGGCCCTCACTACGCAAATATGTGAGAACCTGGGCATGGCTCCTGCCGAGGCGGAGCTTACCCAATTTTCCAATGTAAGCTGAAGTGCGATCTTTGTTCTTTGGCCAATCCCCAAAAGACACAAAATTCTGCTGCCGTCAACACCAACGGCGGGGAGTCGGCGAGGATGGGACTCGCGACCTGTCGCGGCCTCTTCTCTCTCCGGCTCTTGCCTTGATTGGACCAATTCCAAACTTGTTTGGACTCCCTGTTGAGGCTAACCCGTCACACAAAAGGGCGAGACGAGCGTGCGAATCTTGACCAGCGTCCGAGAGAAGGACGTCTTCGTCGTCCAGTCCGGCAGCGCCAATGTCAACGACACCATCATGGAGCTGTTGATCATGATCTCGGCCTGCAAGGGCGGCTCGTCGAACAAGATCACTGGTAAGCACAACCTCTTGCTCACTCAATCCACCATTATCGCGTCGCTAACCCTTCCCCTTCCAGCTGTGCTGCCGTACTTCCCCTACAGCCGCCAGTCCAAGAAGAAGTCCCACCGCGGTGCGATCACGGCGAGGATGCTTGCAAACCTCCTCGGCGTCGCTGGCGTTAAGCACGTCATCACCGTCGACCTCCACGCATCTCAGATGCAGGGCTTCTTCAAGTGTCCCGTCGACAACCTCCACGCCGAGCCCTTGTTGGCGAGGTGGATCCGCCACAACGTGCCGAACTGGAAGGAGGCTGTTGTCGTATCCAAGAACGCTGGCGGTACCAAGCGTGTGACATCGCTTGCGGACGCCCTGAAGCTGAACTTTGGAATGGTCACTACCGAGAAGAAGCGTGGTGGCAACATGACATCCAGCATGATCATGCACCACCTTGACAACCTCGACCGCGAGCCTGTCTTGGAGAGCAGTCGCACTCCGCCTGCTCCTAGACCAACCACCCCTCCTGCCACCGGTCGCGCTGCTAGAGTCAGGGCCGACGCTCACGGCTCGCCTCAGCACACCAACCCACCACGCTCTCATCCCAGCACCATGGATGAGCGGCCAACGACCCCTACACAGTCCAAGCCTACCAACGGTGCTACGGATGACGACGAGGAGTGCGACGCGGAGTATGATGACCGCCGCGCTCACGAAGTCACCCACGGACGTCTTGTCCAAGGCCACATCGTGGACGACGACTATCCATCGCCGGCTACCTCGACCGCGGGCGGCAGCGTCCGTGACGACGACCCAATGGCCATGTCTCAGGCATCGTCCTTCTTCGCTCCCCAGCCACATGCGCTGGGCGGCTCCGGCGACGCGGTCCCCGAGTCAGACGAGGAAGACGAGGTCCTCAAGGACCCCAAGGTCGAGCACATGATCACACTGGTCGGCGATGTCAAGAACAGGACCGTATTCATCGTGGATGACATGATCGACAAGCCAGGCTCCTGGATCGCTGCGGCCGAGACTGTGGTCAAGAAGGGCCGCGCGAAGAAGGTCTACTGCATGGCGACCCACGGTGTCTTTGGTGGCGACTGTCTTGAGCAGATGCAGAAATGCGAGTGCATTGATGCCATCATCGTGACCAACAGCTTCCCCATTCCCGAAGACCAGGCCAAGCGCACCCCCAAGCTCGTCGTCCTGGATCTTTCCTTCCTCCTTGCCGAGGCCATCCGTCGCAACCACTACGGCGAGTCAATCTCTCCCTTGTACCAGCACATCCTGGACTAGAAGAATTCAGCAAAAAGAGCGTGAGGCGGAATTATGTCATTCTATGCCAGAACATCACGGCTTCTTTTCTTGCGTTTCTTTCTTGGTCTAAGAACTGGACTCTGGGCATCGTGTGCGTTTTCATTGGCATCCTTGGGAGGTGTGATGGCATTCTAGCGCGGCGTTTGGGAGGCGGCAACGGCACAGTGGAAAAAGCCAGAATGGCGGCAACACAAAAGTGCGACCTGGGAATGGTCTGCCACTTGAAACGTTTTTTTACATGGTCAGTATTAGACATGAATTATGATCTTGATACCTCATCCGACCGCAACCTTTATGGTGTGTGTGTCTCGTGTGTGCTACACTAATAATTCCTTTTCTTGACTCTTGGAGGATTTCCTCACCCCCAACGATGCTGTCTTCTGGACAGCAAGGGCTATCTTCATCCCAGAAGAAGTCCTTAACGGAGCGTTGGTAGATCAAATTTTCGACTAAAAGAAGACCCCTCGCTCAGTCTGCCTTCATGGCATTCACCACCTCCGGGATGGGTGGGCGAGGGGTAAGAGAAACCTTCGAACATGCTTTTCCTCCGTGAAATATTTTTTTGACTTGTGCCAACTTGATTCACTATCTTTGCCAGTAACTGGCCAAAGTTTTGGTTTTTAATATCTGTAGTTACACAGGGTAATAATAATACAAGCAACTCAATCTCATCTCATCTTTGGTTTTCCTCTTTTTTTTTTCTCATGATATGTTCGTGACATCGTCCCTAAGAGCATGCCCTCCAGTCCGTCTGCCCGTCCTCACATGGCACATTTCTTCTTACAAACACAGTAAAGTTACATCCCATACACTGCCATTTCTGTTTCCCGGATTACACACACACACACACAATGGTTCCCTCACTCATTCGAACAGCTCCCACCCGTGAATCTCGTCCAGCAGCGACACGAACGTACTCTTCTCGTCTTCCTCCTTCACCGCAGCGACGTCCTTGAGCAGCTCCTCGCTGAAGTTGCCGGTGCCGGCGCCCTTGATGATGCGCCACGCGCGGCGGAACTCGTCGCGGATGCCGACGATGCCGTTGTGCGTCACCGTGCGCGCGACGTTGTGGTCGAGCTCGAAGGGGTCTTCGATGGCGAAGAGGTAGCGGTGCCGCACCTCCTTCACCTCGCCGTTCTTGTGGGACACGGCGGCGACGGCGGCGGCGGTCGTGGGCGTGGCAACGGCCGGCTTGCTCCCGGCGGTCGGGGATGGCGCGCCCTGCGATGTGGTCGCGGCG